>CAJHZI010000314.1:122500-221269 GCA_905160935.1 Enchytraeus crypticus | reverse complement strand
ATATATGAAAAAAAAAACGTTTTTTTACGTTTTTAATATCTTTGAAAAAAACGCATTTTTAACTATTTTTATTTTTTCTAAAATAAAAAATGTAAAAAATCGTAAACCATGGTTTGACGTGGACTGCTCATAAATTTTGAGAAATTGACCTTAGTTTCGTGCCATAAACATCACCATATAAAAGGTAATTCATGACATTTTTGATTTTCCTAGTTAGGCAGATGTTCTAATTTTAAAGACATTGTCTGCTAAGGACAAATATCTATTCAAAATATATATATAATATATATATTATATATATATATATTTATATGTATATGTGTATAATATATACAAATTAGCGACTCTTAATTTCTTATGGATTTAAATTTTCTTGTATTGATAATTATGAACAACTGACAGTGAGGCTGTATTTGACCTGAAAGTATTTGTTTATGTTTGTATGGAGTCTATGGACAAACTTTAGAACTTTAAATAAAGTCTACTTATAATAAAATTGTGTAGTGTTATGAAATGAAGGCATGGTAATATATATGCAAGCCTACGTGTACGTTACCAACGTTTTTTTCAACGTTTTTTTACGTTTTTTATTTTTTCGGAAAAGAACGCGTTTTTTAACGTTTTTTATTTTTGGTAAGAACGTTTTTTTCATCTATGATATATATATATATATATATATATATATATATATACAGTATATATATATATATATATATATATATATATATATATATATATATATAAATAGTATGTGGAGCTTATCCCTATTCCTAACTACTACGGAGTAACTGTGATAAAGTCGTTACTCCGATTAATTCCTGTCACAGGGTTCAGCCTTTAGCAAGAAATTCCACTTTCCCAGCACGCCTATAAATAACCTGAGAGCTTTGGCTAAGCGAGACAACATGGAATCCGTTAATAGTAATTGCTTAAATATGCAGAACATACAGAAACTAGTGAGTTGTAGCAGATTAGTCAGCTGTGGAAAACCGTGATCTCCAAGTCCTCAAGAGATACCGTATATGTAAAAATAGGTTTATTTAGTATTTTAATATTTGGTAACATTTAACAGGGTGCAAAATTTATTAGCACCCATTAGCCTACGGGCCTAGGATTTATTAGGATTCATTAGCCTATGCTATGCCTATGACATTAGCATACCGTGCCTATAGTTTATTAACATACGTTACCATACGATGCCTTTTAGTTTATTAACATACGTTACCATACGATGCCTATAGTTTATTAGCATACGTTACCATACTGTGCCTATAGTTTATTAGCATACGTTACCATACGATGCCTATAGTTTATTAGCATACGTTACCATACGATGCCTATAGTTTATTAGGATTTATTAGCCTACTGTGCCTTGATTTGTTATGCTTCAATAAAGCGACTGTCAATGCCTGATAGTACAACATACTTGTCCTGGTTAACAGCCGGTAATGCTATGAAGTAGCTAGAGTTATATTAGAATTGATCTACAAACAAACAGGTGTTTATACTAGAATTGATCTACAAACAAACGGGTGTTTATATTAGAATTGATCTACAAACAAACGGGTGTTTATATTAGAATTGATCTACAAACAAACGGGTGTTTATATTAGAATTGATCTACAAACAAACGGGTGTTTATATTAGAATTGATCTGCAAACAAACGGGTGTTTATATTAGAATTGATCTACAAACAAACGGGTGTTATATTAGAATTGATCTACAAACAAGCGGGTGTTTTATTAGAATTGATCTACAAACAAACGGGTGTTTATATTAGAATTGATCTACAAACAAACGGGTGTTATATTAGAATTGATCTACAAACAAACGGGTGTTTATATTAGAATTGATCTACAAACAAACGGGTGTTATATTAGAATTGATCTACAAACAAACGGGTGTTTATAGACTCAAGATAAGAGCAATAAATGACTCTTCACTGCTCAGGTTGACAACCTAATCTGAATTTAATCGAAACAGAAGCTAAATTAAATTTAATAATTATTTTTAACATTTAAAAAAGCTGGTAAAGCTAATGTTAACGCCAGTATTCTCACTCGAAGGCGATGTCAGTGACGGATGAGCACAGGATTTGAATCCCACACCTACTGATCCGCGGTCGAATATGTTACCGACGTCGTCACTGGCTCCAGATTTCGATAACTTGAGGTGGTTACTTGTATTTACTGCATAGATTAATTTTATAAACCATGGACCTGCCGTTAGGCAATGCTAGAAGAAGATGATGCCGATGATGATAATGATGATGATGATGATGACGATGATGAATTTACAACCAGACTCGTCGCCGATGTCTCGTTCACGTCGAGTAATTAACGTTACATAAAAATCGAACTGACCAAAAAAACCTCTTATCTGGCGAATATTTAATATGTTGATTAATTCATGAATTGATAGACAACTTGATGGATTAATTAATTAATTGCAGATTATTTTCAAGTCTCATCTCACCCGAGGCAACAATATCACAGGAATGTTCACGATGATAAACAACAGAAATAAATAAATAGAAATCTCAAATATGTACAGAGTTAGCCACAAAATCTCACCATCTTCCTAAAACGACACATAAAATTTTATACAAAATACAAAACTAACAAGTGTATAACAAATCGAGTGAACTCGGTTCAAACTATTCCTAGCAAATGATCGCTACTTTAGGTCCGATAAACTTAAGGTAACTGAACAAATATAGTACACACTAGTTAATAGTGATCATATTAGTAAGGTATGACACAGTTATATTAACAAGTGTGTCATGACACAGTTATATGTACAAGTGTGTCATGACACAGTTATATGTACAAGTGTGTCATGACACAGTTATATTAACAAGTGTGTCATGACACAGTTATATTAACAAGTGTGTTATGACACAGTTATATGTACAAGTGTGTCATGACACAGTTATATGCACAAGTGTGTCATGACACAGTTATATTAACAAGTGTGTTATGACACAGTTATATTCACAAGCGTAGCATGATACAGTCATATTAACAAGTGTGTCATGACACAGTTATATTAACAAGTGTGTCATGACACAGCTATATTCACACGCATGTTATATGACATAGATATATTCACAAGCGTGTAACGACACAGTCATTTTAACAACTGTGCCATAACACAGTCATTTCAACAAGTGTGTCGTGACACAGTTATATTGACAAGTGTGTCATGACACGGTCATTTCAACAAGTGTGTCATGCCACGGTTATTTCAACAAGTGTGTCAAGACACAGTTATACTCAAGTAAGGCACATGAAGAGAGGCTGCAGCTGAGTAATACGCTAATAATACACTTATTATACTGATGTAAACTGTAGAACAATAACTTACTAGAACTTACCCTAATAACAATGCGGTATATTACTTGTTAATGCAGGAAGCACCGTGTTGTACTACCCGTGTTATGTCAGGAGTGCTGAAGATTAGACCAACCGTGGACTGCACGTGTCCAAAAAGGGTAATACAGAACTAACAGCCAAACCAGAGTAAGAAAGGGCGTTCGGTTGGTGATGGACTAATCTTCAGAAATTGCCCCAAAATTTTCTAAAACTAATACATTACGTTAAATGGAAGAATTATTGATGATATGATGTAGGACAGAGTGGAATGGAGAAGGTCTGTTCTTATCCCGCCCCTAGCTAAACTGGGATTAAAGGGAAGATGATGATGATGAACGCAGTTAATACCGAAGAAAGCAGATAAAAACTACCAAAGGAACTTAATCATTATCATCATCATCATCATCATCATCATTATCATCATCATTATCATCATCATTATCTTCCCTTAAATCCCAGTTTAATTAGACCTTCTCCATTCTTCTCTGTCCCACATCATATCTGCAATCAATCTCCTATTCCAAATAATCTAATAGTTGAATTTTCCCATATCCCATATTTTTTATCCATTCGTTTTAAATTTTTGTAGCAAATTTCTGGAGCCTAGGCGCTCACCAACCAAATGCCCTTTCTGACGTTGTTGGTTTAGATCTAGTTTTTATGTTGCCTTCTACTACACGTGCATATTTACACGGTGTTGGTCTATTCTTCAAGCAACCCGGACACAACACGGGGAACCTAAGAAACTTAATACTTTTCCGTTTAAGTTTCAAATACCAAAACAATGCTCAATGTTGCAAGCCTTGAAAAGAATTAACAAAATAATGATCCTGGATTCGCAAATTGAGCAAATAGTAACAACTGGAGCATTTGGGTAAATACATCGATGTGGTGGTATTAAACGATAAATACAGTTACATAGAATACTAACATCAGATGCGCTTCGAAAAATATCAAATAAATATAAACACCTTTAATTGGGAGCTTAAAAGTCAAATACTAATGAAGTTGACAAAGAAATATTTGACTAAATTGTGACTTACATAAGCTCCATGGAGTTGATGTAAAACAGCGAAACTGTGAAATACGACAAAATACACGACAGTGAAGGTGAATAATCTACAATATTGCAAGAAAGTTTGAATAGCTTCAAATGTTTCATACGATGAGCAAGGTCGTATTTTACTACATTACACGTTTACGTTTATTGCAGCAGGACTATTCACCGGCGCACGTCTATAAAGCTCTGAATGATTTTAAAAATACTCAGTAAAATTACCATCAGGATCTGTGAAATATCTGAGTCAAATGTCTATCAATCAGTCGAAACATTTCCTTATATTTTCTTATATAAAATACGTTAACTTACTAACGCTCAAGCAGTTTTGGTCAATTCTTAAAAACATTTAAAAGTGCGAAATAGACTCGTCAATAACTGAACGAAAACTTTCGAGCCTCTTTCTAATATAAGATAGCGAAGGAAATAAAATGAAAATGCTGAAATACCATTTAGATGGATATGTAAAATATTTCTAAAATAATCAGTGACTTTCACAATTTCGACATTTAAATGTCGAGAACTCTGATAGTAGCGGTGTAATTAGTGGTTTTATTAGAGGCGCTATTTGACAACATACTCTAACTTTATGCGTATTACCATATAGGTGATGAATGTAAGGAAAAATATTGAGTCAGATTAGCAGTAGACTACAATAAGACTACAATAATCACCGCAGTATTTACAGAATGGTAGTAGAAACAGTTCATATCTCATTACATGTGTACATCATTGCACTCTGTACACCTCTATATGTACACACTTACATGTACACCTAACTATCCTGTGCACACACTTACATTTACACCTCAATACCCTGTGCACACACTTACATGTACACCTAACTATCCTGTGCACACACTTACATGTACACCTAATTATCCTGTGTACACACTTACATGTACACCTCACTACCCTGTGTACACACTTATATGTACACCTCCCTACCATGTGCACACACTTACATGTACACCTCACTACCCTGTGCACACACATGTACACCTCACTACCCTGTGTACACACTTACATGTACACTTCATTACCTGTGCACACACTTACATGTACATCTCACTACCCTGTGTACACACTTACATGTACACCTCACTACCCTGTGCATACACTTACATGTACACCTCACTACCTGTGCACACACTTACATGTACACCTCACTACCCTGTGCACACACTTACATGTACACCTCACTACCCTGTGCACTTACTTACATGTACACCTCACCACCCTGTGCATACACTTACATGTACACCTCACTACCTGTGCACACACTTACATGTACACCTCACTACCCTGTGTACACACTTACATGTACACTTCACTACCTGTGCACACACTTACATGTACACCTCACTACCCTGTGTACACACTTACATGTACACCTCACTACCTGTGCACACACTTACATGTACACCTCACTACACTGTGTACTCACTTATATGTACACCTCACTACCCTGTGTACACACATGTACACTTCACTACCCTGTGCACACACTTACATGTACTCCTCACTACCCTGTGCACACACTTACATGTACACCTCATTACTCTCAGCCACTGACTCAATATCCTCCAGTGCTGCCGCTACATTGTCAAAACCCCTACCACGTGCAGTGTTACCACTCCTCAATTTCGCGTCAGGATTGGAAAGATTCCCCACAGAAATGGACCGCAGTAGACTTGAGTTCATCACCAGTGCGCTACCCACGTATCCGTCACTGACACTCGTGGCTCCGGGCCTTGCATGTGGATCACGTCTGGACTCTGATCCCTGCGGAGCCTGGACCTTCTTGATCTTGTGATGGAGAGGCTCGTATGCACTGTGCCACACGTCCGCCAGGCAGATACTCGAGTGGAAGCGGAAGAAGAGAAGAAGTGGAAGAGAGATGTTGATGAGAAGAAGCCATGTGAGACTTCCGTAGTACGTTAGTTCCACCACGTGAAGCTCCAGTTCCTTGGCCTGAAGAGTGCGGTAGATCCAGAGAGCAACGTTACCCACTAATAGAAAAGTGACAGCACCTCTGCCAGGCATCTCGTCGACGTGTTTTTGTTTGGAGGGGTAGCGTCGCATTCCGCTCATTATTAGTATTACCTGCAGTATCAATCAATTCAATTCAATTTAATAAGAACATCAAAATGGGTTATTTAAACCTGTAGAATTCACATACACAGCACACAAGCAAGCAAATGCAACAGGAAAAACACAAACTAAATCTAAATTCTGTTAAACTAAAATTCTGGTAAAGAAATAAGATAAGTAATGGTAATTATTGAATCTGTGCATATAAAATAATTGATAATTAATAATATTAAATTGAGTTTTAAAGTCAATCAATCAATTAATTAATAATGGGAATGCAATTTGCTACAATAAAAAATAACACTGTAATGCATTATAAATTACATCTATATATTAATTTCCTTTATACGAAGTCTCTCAATTTTTGATTTGCAGTACTTTGCTTAAAATTAGTTAGGCGTGATTTTAGGATTGAAATTAATTATATACACTTCATAAGATCCAGGATATTAAAAATAATAATAATAGTAATAACATTAATAATAATAATAATAATAATAATAATAAAGCATTTGTGTCTAGAACCTGCACTACGCTCTGAGCGGAGGCCACGACACCTGAGCACAGGGTGAGCACAGAGGTGGTCAGTTCATCGTCTAGACCGCTGACCAGGTAGTCACCGGCTGAGATGACCATGGTCAGTTCAAAGGTTATTGACCCGGCCATGGACAGTAACAACAACACGTCGTCCACTGATACAGGCTTCTCCACGTAGTTCAGCACGTTCAGTCTGCGCACAGGTAGCACAGAGATGCGATTAATCGCTAGAAACTTTAACCTTAGCTTTAACGCTGGCTAGAGCCAGTGGCGATGTCGGTAAGATATTCGACTGCGGATCAGTGTGTGTGGGGTTCAAATCCTGGGCTCGCCCGTCACTGACATCGCTTTCGAGTGAGGAAACTGACGTTAACATTAGCTTGAGCTTTAGCTTTACGCTAATTTAGACACGACAAAAGAATATAAAAGAGGCTGAAATAAACTTAATGAAGACACTGAGTCAAATGGAAGAGTTTTCCACTGAGACACTTGGAAAAGTTTTCCACTGAGCCGAATCGAAAAGTTTTCCACTGAGCCACATGGAAAAGTTTTCTACTGAACCACATGGAAAAGATTTCCAATGAACCACATGGAAAACCTTTCTACTGAACCACATGGAAAACCTTTCCACTTAGCCACATGGAAAAGATTTCCAATGAACCACATGGAAAAGCTTTCTGCTGAGACACACACAAGAGCTCACCACTCACCTGGCAACGCCGACGAGAGCACCGATGAGCAGGAATAGATGTAGAGCTAGGTCCACTGAGAGGTATATGATCTGAGCTGTGAGTGGATGGTCCTGCAGCTGAAAGAAGAACATGACGCAGCTGATTATAGATCCTGAGAAGAGCAGGACTCCTGCGAACAATCCTCTGTGGGACTTCCTCAGGATATTCCCATGCTCATGACCGGACTGCTGGGATGAACTGACCGACGAGAAGTCATCGCTTAATCCGGCGGAGGCCCCGCCACGGCTGGGTTCCTCCTCGAGAGCCTGAATCCTGATCAGATTAGTCAGTCCTGCTCCGTACATAAGAGTTGAAAAATATTACATTAATTAAAAATAGTAAAATTAATAGTAATTAATTATAATTAATTAATATTAATCACAATTTATTTGGATTACTTAATACTAACAGTAAAATACATCATAGCTGTGTGACGTCTCTGACATTGACTTATGGCGAGGAACCGGATGTTAATTCTTAACGATTGATTAATGCACTTGGTTGTCTATAAATAATTTTTTAATGCAGTAATTAAAAAGCTCCTCTACGCTCCAATTCTAACAAAACCGTACCAACAGACGAGTAAGACAAATATGTATTGATAATCGAGATTTTGCTTTCCTATAGTTTCCGTTATGTTGATGATTTAAAGATCCACTCGTTTGTGGGCATGAAGAGGAAAGCGGGGGATAGAGAAGAGTGGAGGCGTTATATACCACGGACCTGCCAGTAGGCAGTGCACTAAGAGAGAGAGAGAGAGAATTGTTCTGGTCGATTTCTAACTCTTCAAGTCCACTGTAACCATTAAGCCACGTTGATAAGTGTGGGAGATATTGATGTTTTTATAACTAAACACTGTGAAGTGTTTGACAATAAACTGAGAGTAATAAGAGACAGCAATGAATACGCAATTATATGGCAGAAGCTTTGTAGTGTTCCAAGAAGATCTTTATTATAGGAAAATCCTACGTACTTTTAGAGAAAAACATAATTGAGCATTAGCAGTAACATTGCCGCTATTAGCATTGATATTAGCATTAGTATTTGCATTAGTAATAGAATTAGTATCAGTATTAACATTACCATTAGCATTAACATTAGCATTAGCACTTGCATTAGAATTTTCAATATCATTACTATTAGAAGTAGCGTTACCATTAGCATTATCATTACCATTAGCATTATCATTACCATTATCATTAGCATTATCATTATCATTAGCATTATCATTAACACTATCATTATCATTATCATTGTCATTATCATTATCATTATCATTATCATTAGCATTATCATTAGCATTATCATTATCATTATCATTAACATTATCATTATCATTATCATTATCATTATCATTATCATTATCATTATCATTAGCATTATCATTAACATTATCATTAGCATTATCATTATCATTAGCATTATCATTATCATTATCATTATCATTATCATTATCATTATCATTATCATTATCATTATCTCATTATCATTAGCATATATCATTATCATTATCATTATCACATTATCATTATCATTATCACTTATCATTATCATTATCATTAGCATTACATTATCATTATCATCATATCATTCATTATCATTATCATTATCATTATCATTATCATTATCATTATCATTAGCATTATCATTACATTATCATTATCATTATCAGTTATCATATCATTATCATATCATCATTATCATTATCATTATCATTATTATCATTATCATTATCAGCATATCATCATTATCACATTATCATCATTCATTCATTATCATTATCATTATCATTATCATCATCATTCATATTATACATTATCATTATCATTATCATTATCATTATCATTATCATTAACATTATCATTAACATTATCATTAACATTATCATTAACATTATCATTAACATTATCATTAGCATTATCATTATCATTATCATTAGCATTATCATTATCATTAGCATTATCATTAACATTATCATTAGCATTATCATTATCATTAGCATTATCATTATCATTAGCATTATCATTAACATTAACATTATCATTAGCATTATCATTATCATTATCATTATCATTAACATTATCATTAACATTATCATTAACATTATCATTAACATTATCATTAACATTATCATTAGCATTATCATTATCATTATCATTAGCATTATCATTATCATTATCATTATCATTAGCATTATCATTATCATTAGCATTATCATTATCATTATCATTATCATTATCATTATCATTATCATTATCACTATCATTATCATTATCATTATCATTATCATTAGCATTATCATTATCATTATCATTATCATTATCATTATCATTATCATTATCATTATCATTAGCATTATCATTATCATTAGCATTATCATTACCATTATCATTATCATTATCATTAACATTATCATTAACATTATCATTAACATTATCATTAGCATTATCATTATCATTATCATTAGCATTATCATTATCATTACCATTTGCATTATCATTAGCATTATCATTATCATTAGCACCGAGATTTGAAGATTGATATGGCTCATAAATAAATCAAATTAGACCAAAGTTCTTGAAGTGTTAACGACGTAGTACAAATAGGCCAATATGTCAAAATCTCGTACATTACAGATACTGAACCTAACAAGATATAAATCTGACATACACGTAGTAAATGATAATATAATTGTTTCACGCAAAACTGGACCTAAAATTTGCGTAATTTCTACAGAAACTTCTTACACGTATTTACGACTATCATGGGTACATACAACTGTTAAAGCCAAGAGTAACTTAAAGTTAATTAAACATTATAATTGCAGCCTGGTTTTATTCGACATTGAGCCATGTTACATGTGTAGTTTAATCATCGCTTAAGCACCTTTTTCACGACAAAGATTTTCGTTAATTAGCAAACGAATTTCACACTGAAATCGAATCGGAAACTCAGAAGCCAATTTTTCGTGATTTTATATATATATATATATATAATATATATATATATAATATATATATATACATGTATATATATGTAATATATATAATATATATATATTATATATATATACTGTATATATTTATTTAATAACTTATTTATTAAGAAATATGTTTAGAGAGAGAGAGATAGAGATATATCGATAGAGAGAGATTTATATTTGTACACACCCTGTATAGCATTGTTGTCGTTGTGCAGGTGTTCATTGAGAGAGAAGTACATGATGATAAAGGTTCCCATAGCTATCAGACTGTACTCCAGCACGAATGGGAACAAATATTGAGCGGCACCCTGTAGAATGCCGCGACAGTTGGGCGTCTCCTCCACTACATACCATACAATAATGACACCTTTATGCATCTACTCATTCAATACGTAAGAAATGCGACATATCCAAGCAATTATAACACTTATAGCACTTACTGAAGCACTTATAGCACTTACTATTAATCAATCAGTCAATCAATAAAAATTTAACGTCCGGTTCATGGCCATAAGGCAATGTCAGAGACGTCTCTTGCTGACTCTCCACAAACAGGCGCCAAAGCACCACACGATGACGACTGAGTACACAGAGAGCAAAAGAGAAAGCAAGATCAAAACAGTGTAAGTCCAAGATCCAAGGCAAGCGGGTCAAAATTTAGACTTATGGCGGAAAGAGATGGGTTTTTAGCATGCCAAGGAAAGTACCAATACAATTACAAGATCGAAGGTCTTGTGACAGAGAGTTCCATATTGTCGCAGCAGAAAACATGAAGGAGCGTCGGCCTATGGCAGATCTGATAGACTGTGCAGAGCATCAACAACAACAACAACAATAACGGTACACGATTGTTATAAGATGTTTTGTTATTGTAACGCATAGTGGTTTGAACTAAATAAATAAAATAAACAAAGTAAATAAAATAAATATAATAAATAAATAAAATAAAATAATTAAAATAAATAATAAAATTAAATAAAATTAAACAAATAAAAAAAATAATAAAAATAAAAAAATAAATTAAATTAATTAAATAACTTAAATAAACTAAATTAATTAAATTAATTAAATTAATTAAATAAATAAATAAAAATCAATTGAAGGTACAGCAAGTGACCACTAACAGGCAGCATATGGAAGGAAATCATGCGGGGCTTCCTCTGAGTCTAAATGCGCGCCATGCGGTGAGTCAGAAGTTTCGTTGACTGGTTTGAGATGACTGAGGTGGTCGTACTCTAGCGCTATCTCGTGGACGAGGGTTCGAATCCAGACTCCCATGTTAGTCGAGATCAGATGCATGAAGCCAAAGCGCACTATAGGCTCGTGTTTAGGTACGTTAACCTGTTTATCGATCAATCAATCAATCAGGCAATCAAGCGATCCATCAATCAGTCAGGTGATCCATCAATCAATCAATCAATCTATCGAAATAGATCTCTGAGCAGATTAAGGCGATTTAGGTCCTAACGGATCCTACATCTAATTAGTATCGCATTCATAAACACCTTAAGTGAATTGAACCCTCATGGGTTCGAATCCCAACCGCGCTGATCTGAGAGTAAAATCTCGGACATTTACTGGACTGGTTATACGGAAAATGGACTGATTGCCTAACGGTTTATACATGTGGTGTTAAAAAGTGATAGAAATCAACATAGTTGATTATTCACTATTATGCATGTTTACTTTACTTTTTACATAACGCTTTTGTATTTGTTCCGTTCTGTTATTCTTAATATTAGTCTATTTTTAATTGTTTCACTTATATCTCAGTACAGTCCGTTAAGATATTTCTCCGTGTTGTGTGCGGGACACTGAAGAATAGACCAATCGTTAACTCTTACGTGTCGTAGAGGAGAATGAGCAAGAACTGAGGAAGGCAAAGACATACCATCTCAGAAGTGATATATTTCCAAGCTATTGGCTACATGAAACTGTGGATAATGTATACTCTTTTGCGAAGGGATTGACTCGCTAATCGATGGTGTGCTCTTTACGGAGCGTGTACGCATATATATATATATATACAATATATATATATATATATATATATATACAATATATATATATATATATATATTGTATATATATATATATATATATATATATATATGCGTACACGCTCCGTAAAGAGCACACCATCGATTAGCGAGTCAATCCCTTATCTCAATATATATATATATATATATATATATATATATATATATATATATATAACACATAAATGAACAAATTAAAAAGGAGTAAATGAACTACCGATGGATATTTGAAGATGAAGAAGGTTTGAAGAAGGATGAAGGCTAGACGGAAGACATAAGTCCACCAGTAAGGAGTGTCTGGACATCCGGCTATTGATTGAGAACTAGTCTCAATCTCCAGCGCTACGTAGATCAGGTTCCCAATAGCGAACACTGTAAACAAGCAATTACAATTACATCAATCTTTATTTCATCAAAAGGCAGCAAATCAATACAAAAGTGACAAACTAACATGGTCCACATTACAACACAAGAGAAAAACAACGAATAAATACATAAATTCATGTAGGGAGCACTGTCAATGAACCAAATTGCGTAAATTGGTATTATTTATTGTCTTCAGCGTTGACATAAATCTGTTTTATCTCAACTGATATTTATCTTCTATTCCATGGATGTTAAATATATTCATGCAAAACACCAAATCATTCATACTAGATACCTGAAATAGTTTAAATAAAGCCTTTTATATATTACTATTTATTTTGGGTTTATAGGATTGTTTCCGCGGATCAGTAGGTGCGGGGTTCAAATCCTGGGCTTGTCCGTCACAGATATCGCTTTCGAGTGAGGAACCTGACATTAACATTAGCTTTGCCAGCTTTTAAATGACTACGTGCAGTTAGATATTTCTGAATCACGTTTGCGTCACTGTTTTAGATAAATTATTTCCTGCCATCATTAAGCCGTTAATTACTCTCATTCAACCCACTTCTCTCTAATCCCGTTAACGTGAAAATTTATTGCACTATATCCTGAAATTAATCCAAATTTACGCAGAAATTTTCTCTAACATATCGAAAAGTTTGATAGGCATGCGGGTATATAGACCACCGATGTAAGTGGTAGTAAATTTGTCAAGCAGAAGACAGCATTGCAATGCTTGGATCAGCGCAATTTACACTAAATTATGATGATCACAAATTAATTTGAGTAATTAAGTTAACCCCAATAAAGCCACAATTATCTACTATAGAGCAATTGTCATTCAAGACAACATCGAATATCGTACTGAGAAAGACAAGTAGTCGATGGGCTGTAAATGTTATTAGCTTCATGGGAATGTAAAATTCAAACAACGTGAGTTTCTTACTTTCTAAAATAATCAAATCTAAACTCTTGCTTCAATCATCTACAGATTAAAACTAAGAGATTTTAAAGATATTTGTTCCATTAATATTAGAGACTAAATGGCTGAGTCCTATCAAATTCTCCTATGTAATATTACTTCAGACAGTATTAGGCTACTTCTGCTTTAGAAACAACGACCTACAGTAAGTGATCGATTAATTGATTGATTGATTGATTCACTGATCAATCACCGACTTGCTTGATAATTATGCAATGATCTTTTTTCATTCAACCTTTTATTTGTTTCATGTCATATTAAGCAACAAATAGAGCATATTTAACTAGAAACCAAACAAATAATCAGTAAAAGGGCTACCACATAAATACTAAATAATAATTATTAAATAAATAGGAAGAAGAGATGGATAGGACACATTATAAGGGGGAAGGTCTATTAAAAGAGGTCATAGAAAGTAGAATGGGAGGTAAAAGAGGCAGAGGCAGGCCGAGATTAGGTATGTTAGATGATTTAAAGACCCACTCATATGTGGAAATGAAGAGGAAATCGGAAGACAGAGAAGAGTGGAGGCGTAATATACCATGGACCTGCCAGTAGGTAGTGCACTAAGAGAGAATTACTATTAATATTCATTATCATCTCTTGAACCTCAGTTAAAATAGGATAGAGAAAATAAACAATTATTAATTATAATTATGCATAATTAATGCACTCACACACGCAGCCGATCCTGAGATAGAAGCTGGATCCCTCGTGACTGAAGAGATTTCCCAAGCGTCCAGTGTCAATCCATACATAGGATTCCTCATCCTCTCCTAGCTGATCCAGATCTCCAGGGTGACTACTCAGAGTGGAACTGGAGGAAAAGTGCTCCTGAGTCTCTCTGGAGAACTGCACAGTCAATTCTAGAGTCAGTTTTCTCGTGTCAGAGAGTGGTAACTTATTTTAGAGTCAGTTTTCTCGTGCCAGAGAGTGGTAACTTATTTTAGAGTCAGTTTTCTCGTGTATGAAAGTGGCAGCTTCGACTGGATGCTGGACTGTGGATCAGTCTGTGCGTGGTTCAAATCCTGGCTATTTCGTCACTAATGTTCTTACTAGCGTCATGAAACTTAAGTTATTCCTTCAGTCAATCGATCAATCAATCAATCAATAAGAATCTAAGTAACGTCCGGTTCCTCGATATAAGGCAATGTTAGGGACATCATCATCATCAGGGACATAAAACTGGCTTTCTATGACATCCTGTCTAGATATAAAGCCGGCTTATGCCTTTAGCCTTTCAAACTAATAATCCAGGGATAGTAGCACTGATTTATTAAACATATAATGTATGTAATAATTAAATAACAATACTAATAGTTATGTATATAATACAATAAACATATATACTAAATATACAATATAATATCACAACACAATAAGTCAGCTGCATGATGGCGACAAACGTGGAAACTTTTTCCATAACTTCCCTGGACTTTTCAGTTACATGTAATTTTCTTATAATAATCTTGTTTGATACGTTTTTACGATATGATAATGAGCTAAAACATCTGATGTTTTATAGGGGTCACGTACTCTAGGCAGATCTATGGCTCTGCAATAAATAAAACAGAAAGTTTTTATTCGTTAATCGTTTTATTGATTTAATTTATTAATTGAGTCTTTGATAGATGGTGCCGATTAGATGTATAATTGATGGAAAGTTTAGTTGATAGCACTCTTTCCTGAGAAGTAAGACAGCATCGGTTCAAATCTCATCTGAACAGTATCTAACAGTATCCTAAGTGCTACGGATGCAGCAGTTTTATCTTGGAGTAGTTTTTTCCGAGCCTCTAATTTCTACCGTTTGTAGAAACTTTTAGTTTTAACTCTGTCTTAGCTTTGAACTCCAAACTCCGCAGTGCTCGATGTGGTCACTGACGACAGTTGTACTCTAATTGACTATTGTGCTAGTGGTCAATAGTGCTCTATGTTGTCACTGACGACAGTAGCACTCTAATTAACTGGAGCCAGTGGTGATGTCGTTAAGATACTCAACCGCGGATCGGTATGTGCTGGGTTAAAATCCTGGGCTCGCCCGTTACTGACATCGCTTTCGAGTGAGAAAACTGACGTTAACCTTAGCTACTTTTTATTGTTGTTCTCAGATTTTAATTGATTGATCCACTAACCAGCTCGCCGTGCTCGTGGTTCCTCCTGTGCCCCACGTCTCCATTCAGATTACTCATACTGCTTGAGTACCTTATGCTCGCTGAGATACTAGCCCCACTGTTTACCCTACCGCCCCCGTTAGCTGCCTGCCCCCCTTCAGACCCCGTAGAGCCTCTGGACGCCCCGGCCCCTCCTCGAATGCTCTTGAGGTGCTTGACGGCCTTGCGGTACCTAGACACGGGACGGGCGGGCTCCTGGGAGGGCTCAGGGTCGTCCACCCCTGCCTCGGTGATGTGAATACCTGTGCAAACAAGCGCCTCTGAGAGGTGTTGATTGTGATGATGATGATGATGATGATAATAATAATATTAATAATAATAATAATAATAATAAGAATAATAATAATAATGAAAGCTTTTCTTTGGCAGCGACTGTCTATTGCTCTCCAGCGATTCAATGTAGTCTGTTTCAGTGGCACTGTGGCTAATGCGGCTTCCTAGAGTGTAGAGGAATTATTTTAATCGCTCTTTTTTAAACTTTTAATTAAATAAAGTCTCTTTTATAACAATAATAATAATAATAGAGGTTTAACGTCCGTTTCCTCATATAAGGATGATGTCAGGGACGTCCCCACAGCAAGTCTGCAAGAGACGTCCCTGACATTGCCTTATGGCGAGGAACCGGACCTTAAATTCTTATTGATTAATTGATTAAAGGCTGCCTACCTGTTGACGTTGATTTTATCTGAGCGGCATCGAAGACCTTGTGCCTGGGTCTGCTATGACCATGAGAGTCTGGCTGGCGCAGTAGATAGATCTGCATGTAGAGCAAGAAGAGGCTGGCCAACACGTACTGGTACACTATGAACGCCTGCGGTACGAAAGCACAGAGACCAGTGAAATATCAACATTAGCAGATATAATGGACGTTAAAATGAGTAGAATTGAGAGGTTAGCGCACGTGAAGTCTGCAGCTGAAGTACTGAGCGCCGTGGAATGCAACACAAAATCTACGAGATCTTGGAACGTGCAGTATTCATTTGTTTCGTAAATCTTTTGTCGAGAAAGCAACATCGAGAAAATAACATCGAGAAAATAGCATCGAGAGAACAAAATCGAGAAAATAACATCGGCAAAAAACACATATTATAATTTCATGTAGAAAAACTACGCGAACACAATAGTGCTTTGACACCACGACGGAAAGCTAAATAATCTCAGTTTGCATACAGCGTTCTCACCCCAGAGTTCAGTTGTATCAATTATAGCGAGATATCGCTCATTCTGACAGTACTTGACGAATAGTTCAGACAAACGCTTGACAATTAGTACCAAACTCGCTGTAATTAATTAATTGCTGAATTAATTAATTAACGAATTGACGCCTCACTGATACGCTATCAGAGGAGGTGGTTAAAAACTATTACAGTTTTCTTATGTAAGACAGAATTTACTAGAATATGTCAGCAGACAGATGTAACAATATATCGTCACATATGTCACATTGATCATTTAACCTAGATTAGAGCCGCATTTACCATGAGGCATTTTCAGCACGCGCTGAGGGCCACACGAGATTTCTTTTTTTAAACTTTCTTTAGGCTTCAAAGAGTTACCATTACCCTAAAACACAATGAACTTAAATTTTTTTAAATGGGGGTTAGGGTAAGCTTTTTTGGGCCCCTTGCACAAGTGCTTCAGCACCAAGGTCCAAATCCGCTCTGTTTGCATAGTACAGCTTAATATGCACTGGTACGGTTTGACATAGTACAGCATAGTATGCACTGGTACAGTTTGTATAGTACAGCATGGCATGCACTGGTACAGTTTGCATAGTACAGCATGGTATGCACTGGTACAGTTTGTATAGTACAGCATGGTATGCACTGGTACGGTTTGCCCTCAGGGCCGGATTTACCATGGAGCATCATGTCAAATTTTAATTTTTAATTTTAGAAATTTCTCGATGTGTTACAGAATAACAAGACATTTTTCGATGTGTTACAGAATAACAAGACATTTCTCAATGTGTTATAGAATAACATCACATTTATCGATGTGTTACAGAATAACAAGACATTTATCGATGTGTTACAGAATAACATCAACATTTCTCGATGTGTTACAGAATAACATCACATTTCTAGCACATTGGCTGGAATTTAGATGAGGGAGATAGGGTTATCTGTGCAGAACACGTGTAACAGATAAGATAGACGTTATAGAGTGTCAGGCTGTGAAGTGTTATATTATATGGGACAGAAAGCAGCGTCCTCTGTTTCTAACTCTCGTCCTCATAACTCAGTTTTTACTAACATTTATCACACCATTCGAAAAACGCTTCTATTGTAGAAGATAACAAGTCAATTTACAACTCTTTATCTAGTCTAGGTGTTAAAAGATCCTAGTCGTTTAGGCTAAACGATTAGGCTAAGCGTTTAGGCTAAGAATTTAGGCTTAACTAATAGCCTAATCGATTAGGCTAAACGATTTATTGTCAGGCCTATATTTTAATCGAGATCTTGAAAGTGGCTCATATGCTATAGCGATGCGGTAAGAGATACCAGTACGATTAATAACTCATTGTCATAGTTTAAGAATAATGACAGAGCCACATCAAGTGAATAGAATTATGATAATAATCTCCCTCTAGCACTTAACCTAACAATCAACTCATCCATACAGCATGACTGTCAACTATTCGCTTTGTTCACAGATAAGACGACAGCAGGGGATGGATTTATGATCAACCTTGAGCCCTTGGTGGGATTAAAATAAGACAAATTCAACTTACTACTGTCATCGACTCCAATCAAACTATATCTACATGTATATCAATTTATGTATCTTGCTAAAGCTGTCAATTATATTATATTAATATATATTTTAAATTTTAGAATTTTATATTACAATTTTATATTTTATATTGTAGAATTTTTAATATACAGTGTGTATATATATATATATATATATATATATATATATATATATATATAATATACAAATATAAAATACAATCTAAACTAAGCCTTGTAGTTAGTTAACACAATGATGTACCCATAGAACTATAAATGTAACTAATAATATAAAATAAAACTATATATATATATATATATATATATATATATATATATATATATATATATATATATATATATATATATATAGTTTTATTTTATATTATTAGTTACATTTATAGTTCTATGGCCACATCATTGTGTTAACTAACTACAAGGCTTAGTTTAGATTGTATTTTATATTGGTACTTCACAGGCATTAGTTCGACTCCAACACATGCCAATACAACAGAATGGGATCTAAAGTAATCTAGTATTGTTGACTATAACCCCCTTCCCCGCTTCCTCTTTCTGCGAAAGAATTAAAACAATTCCACTACACTTGTCTAGAACCTTTATCTGATTGCAGTAAGATGATTTATTGGACCTGCATAGTTTAAGATCCTATCTCCTTCATTTTTTAGATCGCTTTTAGTTTTGATGAACCTATACGCAGTTAATAATAAAGCTGATAAAGCTAATGCTAGCGTCAGTTTCCTCACTCGAGAGCGATATCAGTGACGGGCGAGCCCAGGATTTGAACCCCGCACCTACTGATCCGCGGTCGAGTATCTTAACGACATCGCCACTGACTCCAGCCAGAACATAGAGTAGCCTATAGAGTATGTATACGGCGGAAGAGATAGAGTATATATGGAGAGTCAATATAGATATAGAGAGTATATAGAGTATAGAGTATGTCTACGTAAAGAGATAGAGTATATAGAGTATAGAGTATGTCTACGTAAAAAGATAGAGTATATAGAGTATAGAGTATGTCTACGTAAAGAGATAGAGTATATAGAGTATAGAGTATGTCTACGTGAAGAGATAGAGTATATAGAGTATAGAGAGGTCAGAGGTAAGAGGTTAAAGGTCATACCGTGTAGTATTCCGTATTGAGCCAGACACCGTGGATAGCCTCCGTGATTGGGAAGAGGAGACCAATGAGTATAGTGAGAATGGCGTAGAGAACACTTAACAAACTTGACCATTCTGATCTACAAGAGAATACAATACGATATGAACTCTGAACTCAATACGATATGAACTCTGAACTCAGAACTCAATACGATATAAACTCAGAACTCAATACGATATGAACTCAGAACTCAATACGATATGAACTCAGAACTCAATACGTGGACACCGTGGATAGCCTCCGTGATTGGGAAGAGGAGACCAATGAGTATAGTGAGAATGGCGTAGAGAACACTTAACAAACTTATGAATATATGAATCTTCCTAATCATAACTAATCTCCCCGAGCTATTACTCCTAGAGAAATCCGAAATATTGCCTTGGAAATATGCGACTTAGGCAGTGGTTTCCCTTTGCCTTCTTCTGTTCCTGCTTAGTCACCTTAGGGACACATTTAGAATACGGTTGGTCTATTCCGTAGTGTCATGGGCACAAGAAAGGTAAAGAATTTGTCATATTTCAGTACGCACAATTATTGATAAATTAAAAACAAAACCTAGGCACAATTTCAGCTCCGTTCTACACTGTTCTGATAAATCAATGACTAAATCAATGATTAAATCAATGGTTAAATTAATGATTAAATCACTGGTTAAATCAATGATTAAACCAATGTCTAAATCAATGGTTTAACCAATGATTAAACCAATGTCTAAATCAATGGTTTAACCAACGATTAAACCAATGTCTAAATCAATGGTTTAACCAACGATTAAACTAATGTCTAATCAATGGTTTAACCAATGATTAAACCAATGTCTAAATCAATGGTTTAACCAATTATTAAACTAATGTCTAAATCAATGGTTTAACCAACGATTCAACCAATGTCTAAATCAATGGTTTAACCAACGATTAAACTAATGTCTAAATCAATGGTTTAACCAACGATTCAACCAATGTCTAAATCAATGGTTTAACCAACGATTAAACCAATGTCCAAATCAATGGTTTAACCAACGATTAAACCAATGTCTAAATAAATGGTTTAACCAATGATTAAACCAATGTCTAAATCAATGGTTTAACCAATGATTAAACCAATGTCTAAATCAATGGTTTAACCAATTATTAAACCAATGTCTAAATCAATGGTTTAACCAACGATTTAACCAATGTCTAAATCAATGGTTTAACCAACGATTAAACTAATGTCTAAATCAATGGTTTAACCAACGATTAAACTAATGTCTAAATCAATGGTTTAACCAATGATTAAACCAATGTCTAAATCAATGGTTTAACCAATGATTAAACCAATGTCTAAATCAATGGTTTAACCAATGATTAAACCAATGTCTAAATCAATGGTTTAACCAATGATTAAACCAATGTCTAAATCAATGGTTTAACCAATGATTAAACCAATGTCTAAATCAATGGTTTAACCAATGATTAAACCAATGTCTAAATCAATGGTTTAACCAACGATTAAACCAATGTCTAAATCAATGGTTTAACCAACGATTAAACCAATGTCTAAATAAATGGTTTAACCAATGATTAAACCAATGTCTAAATCAATGGTTTAACCAATGATTAAACCAATGTCTAAATCAATGGTTTAACCAATTATTAAACCAATGTCTAAATCAATGGTTTAACCAACGATTTAACCAATGTCTAAATCAATGGTTTAACCAACGATTAAACTAATGTCTAAATCAATGGTTTAACCAACGATTAAACTAATGTCTAAATCAATGGTTTAACCAATGATTAAACCAATGTCTAAATCAATGGTTTAACCAATGATTAAACCAATGTCTAAATCAATGGTTTAACCAATGATTAAACCAATGTCTAAATCAATGGTTTAACCAATGATTAAACCAATGTCTAAATCAATGGTTTAACCAATGATTAAACCAATGTCTAAATCAATGGTTTAACCAACGATTAAACCAATGTCTAAATCAATGGTTTAACCAACGATTAAACTAATGTCTAATCAATGGTTTAACCAACGATTAAACTAATGTCTAAATCAATGGTTTAACTAATGATTAAACCAATGTCTAAATCAATGGTTTAACCAATGATTAAACCAGACATTAAACCAAAGTTCAACAGAACATCAAGTAGACTCCCTCACCTCGTGGGTCCTCTCTTTCTCTCTCTCTCTCTCTCTCTCACTCACCTCGTGGGCCCTCTCTTTCTCTTAGCTGACTTGGCAGTATTCTGGTGCTTGTTGTTGTTGTTGCTGCTGCTGCTGTTGTTGTTGTTGTTGCCCTCTATGACTAGATGAAGACTGCGTGTTCGCTGTAGGTGTGGGACTGAGCCCGTGGTGGGGGACCCTGAATAGATCCCACTGGACCCAGCACTAGGTTCCTCCTGGTAAGACATGCCTAGGCCTGGCTGTGCCTGTATAGTTCAGTCCAGTACTGGCCGGTGTCAACTAGTAAATATCTATGTGTCTCTTTTCTAATTTATATCTCTTTACTAAAGTTATCTGTATCTATTTTGTCTACTATTTTAACGGCACCGTTGTTTCGTATAATTTCTACGTCAGATTGATTTACCTGAAAAATACAATAAACCATTTATACGATGAGTGAGTTGTGAAAAAATAAATACGCATTCCGAGATTTTACTCTCAGATCAGCGCGGCCGGGATTCGAACATATGAGGGTTCAATTCATCTCAGGATCTGTCATTTAGAACTTCATGACGTTAACCCAACGCTACTGAGACATTCTATAATTAATTGATTAGTTTGAAGAAGCATTTGGCGCTGAGATTAGAAGTCGAGAGTTTTAAGTTGCAGACCAACTAATCCCTACTCTGCCTAATTCGTCGCCGTATTGCTTCTGAGACAAGCAGCTCATTTCCACACTTGATTGATTTCCATTTCAAATATTGTAGCATCCTCCATCCGTAAAGCAGTCTCAAAGATCGAATTTTGGTCAAAAACCTTACAACGTGTCAGAGCTATGCTGTTGCTATTGGTAGCCTATTGAAAAGTAGAAGTAGCAATGCTATTTTTCTATACCATAAATATATTTAAAATATTTAGCAATATTTATAATATATAATAATAATGACAATTATAAGAATATATTTTATAATAATAAAAAATTACTTAAAATAGGTTTTCTTCAAATGTCGCCGCTATTTGGAGCGAAGCAAGAATGAAAGCTGTTTATATTAAGTTAAAAATATGCAAAAACTTTATGTTCTCATGGTTTAAGACGTAATCTTGGAAAAAGCTTACAATAAATGTGTATTGAACCTTGGTTTGCTCTTTATGGAGTGTGAAAGCAGACTCAAAGTAGGAATATGTACCTTAGTTTTCCGCCTAGGCGGAACACTATATATATATATATATATATATATATATATATATATATATATATAGAGAGAGAGAGAGAGAGAGAGAGAGAGAGAGAGAGAGAGAGAGAGAGAGAGAGAGAGAGAGACAGAGAGAGAGAGAGAAAGAGAGAGAGATGTATAAAGTATTACGCTAGAATACGAACAAAACTGAACTGTATATATGCTATATTATTAAATTAAATTTCAAGTTGCTTTAATTAATTATTTATTTTATTTAATTACTAATAATAATTATCATTTAATACCCTCAATTAATAGAGCAGATATTATACAATAGTTTACAAGTAAACTAATTAACTATTAATTATTTTAAGTTAATATAATTATAATTATATTAATAAATTATAAATAATTAAATTAATATTAATTAATAATATTTTATTTATATATAACAATATATAATTTATTAATTATATATTGTTAACTATTCATAATTTAATAGTTTAATTAATTAATTTAATAAATAATTAATTAAACTAATTAACTAATTAGTAAACTAAAATAAAATAAATTCTGTATTGTTTGTTCCGTTAAGTGACCGAAAGTAAGTTTTACTATAGAATGTATTGTCAATCCACGATTATCGTATTTTATAGTATGCAATGGCTCTTAAAATATACTATACAAGCGATAAATGAGTCACAGGCAAATAGCAATTCATAGACGTGTTTTAACATTTATGAACGCAAACTCTTTTAATAACTACACGAATAACTTTATGACTTAATCTATTCCGTAAATGATTCAATTAACCTTATTACAGAATACTTTAGAGTTTCCGCCAACAACAACAACAACAGAATGAGATCCCTTATCGATGCCATACATTTCTCCTATTAGAGGACTTAATAACACGGATTAATACCTTTTAATCCAATAGAAAGCCAATAAGTCAAGTCTTCTTCATGTCCGGGCAAAATTATTAGCCATTAAGTATTAATTTTTAATTAATAAACACGACGCAGAGTCTACTTACCTACTCCTTAAACTCTTCAATTGCCTTCCTGAGGTCGCTATTAGAGATTTACCGTTGATTTTTCTTCGTAAATTCATTCATAAAACTCTAATTAGAAACAGGAACAAGAAACGTAAACTACAACATTAAAGGTCGTGTAATTATGAACGTTATTTACAATCAAAAGAGAACTTAACAGGGAAGTAAAGCATAATTATAGTTTAGAGCTCTTTAAGATTAGCAGTTGAAAAATTATAAGTTACCATTTTACAACATTCTACACAAGTCCTCTATAGCGATAGTGATCGTATTATAGAAGATATACAGTATACTGTATATATAAGATATACAGTATACTGTATATATATATACATATATATATATATATATATATATATATATATATATATATATATATATATATATATATATATATATATATTAATTATATTAATTATCATGCCAGACTTACACATATAGGCCCTATCATGTCACAGAAATTTCTATTTCCCTCAACTTTAAATAGGCCTACCTCAATAGGAATAAGATCAATGTTATCATCAGTGTTATCTCAATGTTATCTCAGTGTTATCTCAATGTTATCATCAGTGTTATCTCAATGTTATCTCAGTGTTATCTCAATGTTATCATCAGTGTTATCTCAATGTTATCTCAGTGTTATCTCAATGTTATCATCAGTGTTATCTCAATGTTATCTCAGTGTTATCTCAATGTTATCATCAGTGTTATCTCAATGTTATCTCAGTGTTATCTCAATGTTATCATCAGTGTTATCTCAATGTTATCATAGCTGTATTAGCTTATTACGATTTGCTTAAAAAATATGACATAACATAATAAACACTGGGTCAGAAAGCACAACTGCTTGTATGAAACCCACACAAAATAAAGGATTACAAATTTACCTACACAACTAGCATATCATTATTAACATATTTGACGTCAAATACGATTTTAAAAACATTAACTACTACTCAATAATTAATAAGCAATAATAATTAGTTAGTGTAATAATTAAATCATTATAACTAGCTTCGTTTAATTAGACTAGAATAGACAGCACTGACTATACGAAAGCTCTTATTGACTGAAGATCATCGAGTAATTAAGAGCTGATTAGTAAGTTCACAACTATTTTGTTTATTTCATGGTAACATCTCAGCGTCTTATCACTAGTGAGGTGTGGCTGGCGGGGTAAGTTATTGAGATGCGCCTTGGCTTTTATTTGTACCAGAAGTCCAACAGAAGGTGTCTTATAGCTAACAGAGAAGTCTTATAGCTAACAGAAGGTGTCTTATAGTTAACAGAAGGTGTCTTATAGCTAACAGAGAAGTCTTATAGCTAACAGAAGGTGTCTTATAGCTAACAGAGGTGTCTTATAGCTAACATGAGGTATCTTATAGCTAACAGGAGGTGTCTTATAGCTAACAGGAGGTGTCTTATAGCTAACAGGAGGTGTCTTATAGCTAACAGGAAGTGTCTTATAGTTAACAGAAGGTGTCTTATAGTTAACAGAAGGTGTCATATAGCTAACAGGAGGTGTCTTATAGCTAACAGAAGGTGTCTTATAGCTAACAGGAAGTGTCTTATAGCTAACATAGGTGTCTTATAGCTAACAGGAGGTGTCTTGCATTTAAAGGATGTCTTATTGTTCAATGTGTAACATAGAGCTGACAAAATTCTGATTGAGAAGCAATCCTCAAAAGAGAGGCTGAGTGAAATTTAAATTTTACTCAAGAAAATATAAATTTTTGAAAATTGAAATTATTTTTCGATCAGCACTGACACAGGAGGCTATGTTTATCTTTATATTGTATTTGCACCGTTTTCTCAAATTAATTAGTAACAGATAAAATAATGACAGCAATAAGATAAATAGTAATAGTAATAGATAGAAGTAGGTGTAAATAAATTGTAATAGATTAATAATAGACAAAATTTTGATAGTAATAAGTTAAATAGTAATAGATATAAAATGGATAGCAATAACTGCCAAAAAGTAGTAATAGATTGTAATAGATACTATGAAAATAGAACTCTTAAGAGCTAAAAGTGAACAGCAATGGCAAACTATATTTATATCGTTATACATGAAATATAATTTTGTGCTTTAGACCTAACCTCCTATTCTTAAACGTCCCTATAGACTAAATATCGCAGTTTACTAAACACCTTTCTTTAATAAACACTCCTTTTATTTATTAAACACGTCTTACAATGAAGTCGACAACCGCAATTTCTCTCTTATATATCAGACGATATCGATAAGCCTAATCGACTGTACTGACACATAACTGATCAATTTATTACTTCGCATTGATTGATTAATTTGAATTCTTCAATATACGGGAAAAGTTCTGGTCGTTAAGGATGTAGTACTATGGTAGACAACTAAAGGGAGCAATGATTCGAGGCAATTAGTCAACATGGGTTATTTTTATTCTCATCCGTGTTGGTCTATTCTCTGCAGAAGTTAAAAGTTCTTATAACTATAATTACACCGCAGACCTATAAAGTTACTAGAAATCTAAGTTGAAATATGTTAGTAATTTTAACATGCAACGCAGTATATTTCTTCTCAATAGACTATTTTGTCGAGTTATTATGAGATCAAGCAAAACATCTTATCTGTTTTCATTATAACACAGTTAAGTGATGCACTGAAATATTCTCAAGAACAGAACGTTCTCTTGCTGTTTCGCAACTAAAGCGTTACTTGTCATAAAGGCATCTCAACGATGGCCTAACTGACAATCACCTTAAGGTCTCGACAGGAAAAGTCAAAGAAAATTAATCTAAATCAAGTTCAATGTAAATAATTATAGAAGTAGATAACTATTTCTAATCGTCGTATTCTCATCGATGCTATAATAAATACCAATTCTATAAAAGTCCTTATAGTTAACTTCATCACGTTAATTAACTTTATATTTCTATTATTTACAGATTTTCTCAGAACGCTTTATTAGGAATCATCGAGTCATTTCTAACGTGTTTTCTTATCAAATCTTTTGAAAAACGAGCAGAGAAAAGGTTCTTGAGCGCATAGACTTTGTGGAATGGGGCAAATTATTATTTACAACTGATGTTCCATATGCAACTTATTATAACCATGAATAAAAAAAATTACAAAAAATACCAAAAAGAAAAAAATTACCAAAAAGTAAATAAGGAATGTTGTTGCACTCAACGCTATTAACTTCCTGAAACACCGATCAACGCTTGCCCACCCTTTTATCTTTACTCAGTCCTCAATAATTAATCAATCAATCAATCAAGCACTTAATGACTAAAATAATCACAACAGTTTGCTTGCAATCTGTCAATTCATAAAATCACCGGTTCTTCTTGACCTCACTAAAATAAATACGAGAAAAATAATCACACATTCTCACCATTTTATACTGACAATGTGTTTGTAGGAAAGTGACTGGGACATCGTGGTATTTAATCTGCGTAGATTGAAAAATCTGTAGGCCTAGTTCTGTTGTAGATTGAAATACAGGCTACTAGTTCATGTTATGTTGTATGTTAATTCTGTTACGCTATGCTATGTTCTATTTCGATGTATGCGCTTTGTGTATATTTTGATTCAGTTATAAATAAATGATCATGGTTCTCTCTCTCTCTCTCTCTCTCTCTCTCTCTCTCTCTCTATATATATATATATATATATATATATATATATATATATATATATATATATATATATATCTTGATAATTATTCAACAAAATCTTGAATTAGATAAAAATCTCTGTAAACTATAGTCTTCTGAACAGTCATAAAGACCTACTAGAGGTTATGTTGTTATTGACAGCATGACGCAGTGTGTTATCTATAGATAGTGCGCTGACTGCGTTACTTCACAACAAGCCAATCTCTCGTAATGCTAGAAAACTATGAGACACGTCCGTCTGAGAAGCGAAACTTTGGCCTCTTTCTTATCTAACCAGTGCGCTATTAATCAGACTATTCAACGTCTTCTGAACTCACGCTAAAATCAGTTCTGAACAGGAACTGATGAACTTTCGATTCCTGGTCCATTTCTGCGGGCTTTTAGACCATTCTCTCTCCTACTTTTTGCCTTTTATAATTTATTTAATTCCACCAATGCAGTGGTAGACTAATATATAACAGGGGAGTTTAACTTCTTTTAAATCGTTATTTTAAATGTGCCATATTTTTCATACTTTTTAATAAGGGAAATATTTCGCACATTTTAATTATTCATGCTTTATAATATTTCTAGTAATGGAATATTTTCAAGATTTCCTGCTAAGTCAATCTTTTTAGGCGAACAGAGAGTGAAAATCGGACATGCAACGGACCGAGTGAGTATTTAGCCTCTTAAAGAACAATGAAGAGATTAAAATGAGAGATTAAAAGAGGTGATAGCTTGAATGATAATTTGCACTAAATAACTCTGGGTGGATTTATCAAACTCACAGTTCACACCCATACTCTGGTAAAATTCCAAATTACAAGTATTTCATTTTCGTGATATTCTTTAGAATAAAGGTTCCACCACAAACCGGTCATGAATCACTCTCTAAAATATTTCCTTTTTGTTTAGAAAACTGCAATTATAAAAATAAATAATTTTTCTAAATATTCAGCGGAAATGTTGAAAGAGGCTCTGAAGCGAGACGTTCTCGACCTACAAAGTACCGAAAAGTGTGAGGTCAGCGCTTGCGGGAAAGTTTACTAGACTGTGCAAAGCAGTGCGCCGTTGAAAGTCAACTTCAGTCAATGCGTGACACTAAAAATAGCAACGGAAAACTACCAGAAATAATGCGCTGAGAAATGTAATAATTATAGCGTGCTAATAACGAAGTGACCGTGTCGGTTCCCGCCTGTCTTCATTTGAAGCTAACAGGAAGATGATGAAAGAAATGGGTAAAAGTACAAAATATTAACAGTACAGCAGTACAGGAGTACAGCAATACAGCAGTACAACAGTACAGCAGTACAGAAATACAGTTGTACAACAGTACAACAGTACAACATCACAGCAATATATCAGTACAATAGTACAGCAATACAGCAGTACAATAGTACAACAGTACAGCAGTACAACAGTACAGCAAGACAACAATACAACAGTAGAGCAGTACAGTAGTACAACAGTACAGTAGTTTGAGAGAGTCAGGAGAGAGAGGAGAGACAGAGAGGAGGAAATATGACATACAGAACCAGAGAGAAAGAGAGAGAGAGAAATAAATGTTGTTGCCCATTAACGAGTGAACGTTGCCTTTGGTTGTCTCATACTACAGAACGTTGCTCTTGTTGTCTCATAGGCTTTATTGCATCAACAACCCACAGGACAATCGATACAAGTGGAGCATTATAAAACCTCTGTAATTGATCCAATAAGATCATATCAGATGTTTTTGTTTGATTTTAGCTGCAGATTCATCGATTTCTAATCTCGATCCAGTCCGAATTAAGTAAGCTATGTTCTCGGTTCTGTTAATCTAGTTTTAGAATACGTTTTGTAGGTTCAACAAGTTGCTTTAGTTACATTACACAGGAACAGTAGCCTTTCTATTTCCATCAGTAAGAATTCTTTACCTGTAGATCATCTTGTTTTTGTTCTTTACAAGGGGAGTTTTAATAATTTAAATACACAGAAGTGTGTCACTAATCTGGCGTGTTTAGAATAAAACTAGACGTCTTTTCTTTGTCCAACTAATAGATCTTTGTTTTACAAAGCACCTATTGTAGTCCTGCATACTGCGTGTCGCTGTTATTTCTATTATTTCCATTTTTTGCTGCGATTTTCACTGAAAATACACTCCGGATACATAATAATGTAAAATAAATTAAAATAAGGAAATATTCCTGATTTTTTTAAAGAATGGTTGATTAACACTGGCTAGCGATATTTATAGCACCTACTGATCGAATATCATGCCGACATCGCCACTGGCTGGAGCCAGTGGCGATGTCGGTTAGATATTAGACCGTGGATCAGTAGGTGCGGGTTCAAATCCTGGGCTCACCCGTCATTGACATCGCTTTCGAGTGAGGAAACTGACGTTAACCTTAACTTAGCTTAGTCTTTTTGATTGACCGATTAATTAATTGGCCGATTGATTTATTGACCGATTGATTGATTAACAGATTCATATTTTACTTTGTCAAATAGTTATCATATGATTATCTTCTAATCCTGTATATTGAAATGGATAGAATAGTCCTTACTTAATCTTGTGTAATACTAATTTAAGTTAGATATAAATATCCTCTCTCTCTCTCTCAGTATTTATTGCTCTGCTAGAGTCAGGTCCAAACTACAGATTCCTACTGAAGGTCTTTCTTCATGCTTCATATACATAATGATCATTATACCAGGGGGAGTATTGTATCCAGGGGGAAATATATATATATATATATATATATATATATATATATATATATCTCAGGTTGTTTCCCTTTATCGTTTTCCAGTTCTAGCTCAGTCATCTTTCTACTAAACGTGCAGTTTACTGTTGGTCTATTCTCCAGTGATCCTGATACAGCACGTAAATGATCTTACAATCCATTTATAATGAATTAATTGATTGATCACAGATAACAGCCGCTACAATGAAGCCTCTGCTCCCCATACTGATAATTTTATTTTTCTTTCTGACGGTCTGGGGGGATATCGCCCCTCTACCCCCTCCACCACCCAATGGTGGCACCACCAAAGCTCCCGTAGGTCCACCCCCGATTAATGGCCCTCCTCCCCGTAATCTACCCCCCATTAATTCAGGCTCGGGGGGACACGGAGAACCACCCCCCAGGAATGACAATATTCACTCCGTGAGAGATCCTGAATGGAATGAGACAGAAATCCTGAGGCACAATAGAACGGGTAGGCTATTGCAGTAATTTAGTCGCTTCCATTTAATTTAACCGCTCTAGAAAATATTCTGTAATCTAATCTAAAAATATTTATGAAAATTAGAGACTAAACTCTTAACGTACAGATGAGGAGGTTATGTAGTGGACCTAATTTATACTAGGTAGGGTTTGATCTGAGACCAGAGCCTGTTATATGTTAACTTAATAATAAATGTATGTATTAAATTCATCATCCAAATCCTTGTGAACTCGAAATCAGATCTCTGTGTTATAATAATTCCTACAATTATAAATATAATTACAAAAATTTATAATTATAATTACTATTACTGTTATTCTTGTTATTCTTATTTGTTGAATTTTAAACTTTTACTCCGGGTGTAAAGAACCCGAGGTTTGATGAAAACGATCTGCGCAATACATGCTGAATCGCCGCCCGGCTACTCGAGGTCAACTAGCTGCTCAAAAGAATTGCTGAAGCAGACGGCATTATATCTTTCAAAGTTATCGAAAGCCTTTGTCAAAGAAAGGAGGTCTCTCACTTATCGCCGATTTGCTCTGCAATAAGACTACCTATGCCATTAATAAAGTCAACTCCTTCGGGATTCATCGGGCCCATGGTTTCAATGGCCACCGGAGCAACTTAATATCCTAAGGACAGATCGCGTTACTTCTCCATTTTTTAGAGGCAGCTAGTTCAACAGCTCCACCGGCTGTGACTGAAGTCGTATTCAGGTAGGAGTTTGCCGGAGTGTCAATGACCGTGACGTCCCATACGGCACATTTACCGTTGCACCAAGGCACTAAAGTTATGCCGTCCGGGTGTTTGACATCTATTATTATTATTATTATTAATTATTATTATTATTATTGTTTGTTTTTTTTGTTTTTTTTATTATTGTTATTATTATTACTAATATTATTATTTTTTATATTATTATTATTATTAATTTATTATTATTATTTTGGCAGAATGCGGGAGTGACTACGCTTATGCCAGAGTCTCAATGTGCTGCAATAATAAAGTGATTCCCATCAGTGAGGGAAAAACCCAGTGCTGTGATTCCCAGTCCTACAACCCTGACCAAGCGCTCTGCTGCAATAATAAGGTAATCAATCAGTCACTCTATTAATCAATCAATAATCCAATCGATCGATCAATTCTCCTCGATTCATTCATTCGTCATTATTATCATCATCATCGACATCATCATCATCATCATCATTATCATCATCATCATCGTCATCATCATCGACATAATCATCATCATCATCATTATCATCATCATCATTATCATTATCATCATCATCATCGTCGTCATCATTATCGTCATCATCGTCTGAATCATCATCATCATCATCAGCAGCAGCAGCAACAACAACAGAAGCATCTTTTGCATCATCATCTACTCAGTGATTCGCTGCTTCAGATTAATATAGGATGATAGCATATCTATTTAAATTAAAAATACGCTTGATAATAATAATAATAATAATAATAATAATAATAATAATAATAGAGTAATGCATATAGTAACTGTATATTTTAGGCTTTTACTGTGGACTATGCATATAGTAGTGCTGACATCTTGCGAGTAACTGAATAGTGTACTTTAGACTTAAAACGACATTGATCAATAAAAGAACTTATAGACGAAGCAAGCTACGAAATACCACATAAAACTCTTTTATCTTATTCTTTGTATTCCCTTTATCTTTGAACTGGTTTTCTGTATTTTGGAATTGCCTCAATACTCCACGAGGCTGTCATGGACGACCGTAGCACTCTAATTGCTGCTATATGCTATGTTGTATAGCCTACTACACAAAAGAGCCATCCATTATTTCACATCTATTGCTTGGCTGATAATTTCATTACATATTTCATATAATATAGAATCGATTGATTGATTGATTGTTCCATCGATTGATTGATTGATCGCTAATCGATCGACTGATTGATTGATTGAGGTAGATAATAGAGAACGACGGTAGAGAGCTCGGATGTTGCACTGGCACTACTCTATACGACACCGCCTCCCACATGTGTTGCAACGGACAGATCATAGAGCGGGGTTTCTACACGGGCTGCTGTAACAACACCACACCATACGACGCCAAACAGTCGCTCTGCTGTCAGGGGCTACTGCACCCTAGGGGGGCTAACACGGCCTGTTGTGGGTCGAGACCATATTTGGCCCTTTCGCCCTACTCATCGTGCTGTGCTAACAAGTTTGTGTTTAACCCGGTGCTTCAGTTCTGCTGCTACGGACGAGAGGTGATGTTGAACATACAGCAGAGCAGCTGTAAGCCTGCTGAGCATATAGCTGTCATGTGATGAATCATAGCTGTCATGTGATGAGTAATAGCAGTCATGTGATGAGTAATAGCAGTCATGTGATGAGTCATAGCTGTCATGTGATGAGTCATAGCTGTCATGTGAAGAGTCATAGCTGTCCTGTGATGAGTCGTAGCTGTCATGTGATGAGTCATAGCTGTCATGTGAAAAGAACGATCAGTCAGTCATATTTCTTTTATACCAAACAGTTTAACCATTTTAGTTTAATTGTATTTTTATCAAGTCATTTTAAGGCTCAGATTCTTTAAAACTTGTGATTTTTCCTCTGAACGTGGTTATCCAATATTTGAATTCATATTTATACTGCTTTGAATTCATATATTCATAGTGCTCGATGTTGTCATCGATGACTCTAGCACTCTAATTGTTGTTATGCTATGTTATGCTGTTTAATTAATTTTAATGCCCAAATATTATGTTTTAAGCAAGCGCAAACTCTACAAATTTCACTTTAGAATTACCCAATTTGGTGCAATTGCTTCAAGTCGATTTTATATCTCACGAAATTACCTTCTATGCTATTAGTGCAATTAATTTAAAATTATAAACATCCATATCTCGAAATAAGGATTATCAGCTAAAGTAGTTTTGATAAAAATATAATTTTGTTTAATTACAAGGCTTATTCGCGTTTATGCAAGTTACACACCCTCAGGAAAATCATCCATCTCTCTTATTTTAAGTTACCTCTCCAAGTGACAATCTCTAGTCAATTCTCAATTAGTGATCTTTACTAATATAATTTGACGGTTCAAGGAATGATCTAGTGAGAAATTACTTTATTTAATGATCATGAGATTTAAAGGTAGCTTTCACAGCTAAATCAACAAGGGCCATAATTTATCACTCTAGATCACTGGTTAAGTACGAGTACATATTACTGATTGGACTGAATGATCTCTGCACTGATACGCTAGTAGTGTGCTTATAGAGCTCACAAGTCTGACTCCTTAGACACCCACGACTGGTTAAACTGTTTCGTTGTACCACAACATCCATCACCCAGTACAAAGTATCAAAACAGCGCCTGCCATCAATAACACACGAGACAGTGCAAATACGCAGGTAATTGATTTATTGGGTACAATTAATCAGTACGACATCTGCTGTTACTGTCATAGCCTGGTATTCAGGCGCTGTGTTACGCAAGTCCTTCTAGTGTCTCTCGTTTACAGAAGCCTATGCTCTCTCTAAGATGAAGGCTGTCCTGCAGCATCACTGGCTGGCATGCTCCTGATGATGTCTGAATCTCCTGTAATACACAATCAATCAGTCAGTCAATCAATCGCTAATTTTAACACCAGATGCTGTATGAAGAAGATTCCGTCACGAGGATAAACCATCGGGCTATCTACTGCAGTACTAGATCATTAGTGTTTGTAGTTAACCTATCAACTAGTCAATTGAGCACACAAGTCAGTTAATCAATACAGCTATAATGATGGAGTGACAGCAAAAATAAAAACCTTTAACTAGTATCAAACTGTTCAGTAGTTATTTATTGTATTACACCATTGAACAATCCATCAACAATATGCAGTAGAGCGCAGCTCAAAGTTTTGAAATCAACTATTTTAAAGTTATTCACTCAGACAATGTGATCAATCCATCAACCAGTACATGTCACAAAGAAAAGCTTAACGTCGTTTCCACATCAGAAACAACACTGTCAGAGACAGTTGACCGAGATTTAAACCGTTAGCCTCCAGATCATCAGTCAAACTGGCTACACATTCGACCATTCAACGAGTACAATTAGCCCCAGTCTGGTAGTATATAACTCAGTGCAGAAAACTTGCAAATACATAACAATAAATATTAACACTATGGATAAGCCAGCGGCACAGTCTGTTTCATACTTTGGATCATATGACGCAGGGTTCAAAGCTCGACCAGTTACTAACATGCTAATAAACAGTCGCAGAGTTTTAGCTGTAGATAATTATGAGTGCTAACCGGGATCAGTGATGGTGAGTGTTGTAACTCTGAAGTATTTACCACACGACGTGCCCAGCTCAATGTTGTTACCTGTGTAATGGTGCACTCCTGTCTTAGCTAGCATAGCGTAGTACTCTATCTCACTCTTCCTGTCAATCAATCAATCAATCAATTAATAGCATAGCGAAGTACTCTATCTCACTCTTCCTGTCAACCAATCAATCAATCAATTGCATAGCATAGTACTAGTCTGACTCACTCTTCCTATTCATCAATCAATCAAAACCATAGCTTAGTATTCCATATCACACTTTCAATAAAACAGTGCATTAGTTAAGATACCGATTTTAGTCCCATAATGGCAGAGTAATCATCTAGTTCTAAGCAGTTCAATGGGAACTAAAGAAACAAAACCAATCCCATTGTAAAGCACAGAACATCCAGACTAACTGCTCTATTTAGTTCAGTAGCAAAAGTACATCATCACCGCTGCTTTTTTGTTTTATTTTGCACTTACACGACGTATTACACTTATTACTAAGATTCAGATAGCGCCTATTTAATTTTATTTGTCCCATGTTCATTGATGTGATAACTCTGTGAATTTTGTGAAATAAAACCTTTTCTTCTTATTCTTCTGCTCAACAGCTTCACATCAGATCAGTAGATTATTTAACATATTGGCACATCACAGAACCTACAGAGCTTGCAGTAAGAGCCAAGCAGTGGAGAGCCACTGACCTGAGAGGTGGGGTGTTGTTGGCGATGATGACCAGCTTAGCTTTGCCCTGCCTCAGAGACTTGAGCGTCTGTCTGTAGCCCAGGCAGTACTTGCCACTCTTCATCACCAGAGCTAGGCGAGCATTGATGCTCTCTATCGTCTTCTTCTGCAATCACATCAATCAATCAATCAATCAGTCAATCAATCACTCAACCAATCAATCATATGAGGCTAGGTGAGCATTGATGCTCTCTATCGTCTTCTACAATCACGTCAATCAGTCAGTCAGTCAATCAATCAATCAATCAATCATTGTAAGGCTAGGCGAGCATTGATGCTCTCTATCGTCTTCTTCTGCAATCACATCAATCAATCGATCAATCAATCAGTCAGTCAATCAGTCAGTCAATCAATCAATCAGTGTGAAGAACAAGCATTTATGCCCTCTACAATCACATCAATCAATCAATCGATAGACTAAAACACTAAATCAATTTATCAATCAACTAAAAGATCAATTACTCAAGTCAATACGAGGCTTTATGAAATTATATGGTCAAAGAATTTCTATACCAACGATGATTACAATACGTAATAATTATTTATTCAATAATTATTTATTCAATAATTATTTATTCAATAATTATTTATTCAATAATTATTTTAATATTTAAAACCAAACCAACAGCAAGTCCATAATAAATATTTTCCTGATGATAAAATCCACATTCTGGTTTGATTCATTGATTACCATAATCGATTTAATGTAAGTATAGGCCTGATAAATGTGCTATCAAATATGGGTAGCGGAGTTTTGAACCAGTGGCCTCTAGCTACGGCTAAGCAAGCATGCAACAACTCTGTCACTTGCCCATGCAGATCTCACTAATTTAAATGTCTAGTGATTGTAATGCTCTAATTAAATACTAGTAAGGAGCGTATTGTAGGCAGACATTAGAACACACATCTCATTCTGTATTTAACAGGACTAAATGTCAGTTAGTAATGTCAAATACGCTTTACAATAGTTTAGAGATTAATTAAAAGCATAATTAAAAGGAAATCAATATACTTACAGTTTTCTTTTGAGCAACCATCTTCTATTTTTATCTAAAATACCATAAAGCAAATGAAAGTCAAATCAAATAGAACGAAACAGGTCATCTACTATTATAGGCCCTATATAATAAATCATTTGCTAAACTCTGACATCTAAAGGAGTACCACAGAAAATAGTAAATCCAACGACATATATAAGAGAAAGACGGAGTAAAAGCACCACAAGTGCACTAATTTCTACATAGAGATTTTCAAAGAAGGCCTTGTGATTGATTGATTGATTGAAAGAGAACTCAGTGGCGCTACAATGTATAAATTGAATCAATCAACAGTGTGAAATTTCCAGCGAAAACGGATTGTTTCCTAAAAATTTAAATTTTCGACATTAATTTAAAATGTATTTTTAGAAACTCCAGGTACCTGAAGAGACAATTCATCAAGCAAACATTTACCTGAACACTAGCCTATGATTTAGCGGTTAAGTATATTTTTTATAAATTAGGCGATAAATAAACAACTCACCACTCTCCTAATTCAACGTGTTTAGGAAAAAAGAAAGACTGGACGAGCTTTAAATACAGCGTAGACTCCCAATAAAAAGAGCTAAAAATATATATATTACAAACAGTAATTTCTAAATACGCTTTGTAATTTCATAAATAAGATTTACGCAAGACTTTATTGTTTTTAATATTAGATCACATTTCAGTATCCCTTAAGATTTTAGGGATGTGATGCTGTTAGTATTGTTTGCAATGTCTAGAGAGTTTAGTCGCTGTTTAAGATTAACTGCAAGAACTCGTCTAAGAAAATAACACTTGGTTATCTTTCCAGAGCTTGACAACAGCAACAAGACAACCCTGTTTTACGGCTTCAATGGAACCTCCAAATATCAATGGGCAGTATAAAATACCTTAGCAATGTTGATGTATTAATTGCTGACATATACTTTAAGTATTTAATATTGACGAAAATTTAAATAAAATTGTGGTATTTCTGCTTTAAAACCGCCATATGCGGGTTGCAATTGTGCATTGAATTATTCCTTTTAGATTAGGTTAGACGAGAATCGATTCATTTACATAGCGAGTAGCAATAACGAAGCCAAGATAGATTTTGCATGACCAAGACCATGACAGTCATAGATTTAATAAGAAGTAATATAATATAAGTTTTAATTACGTAATTCCATAATGACAGTGTCATAGCTCGCAAGTCCAGAAAATAATGTGGTATTGTCATCCATGACATCATCGAGCACTATTGATACAAATCCAAGCCGGCAAGCAAAAAGTAGGTCCAAAACGGTGCAAATTCCAATAATCCAAAAAATCAGTTCAAAGATAAAGGAAATTAAAAGAAAAGGAGGTTTGCGTGCTACAGTTTAAAATGAATAAGTGTTTAATTTTAAACAAGACATGCAGTTAATAATTAAATACTTACTCGTTCTCTTGCCACTAAATTAAATTAATAAGTTCACTTTAATACATATGCAACATCATAGTGAAATGTTCATCTTGATGCTATTAAATTGTATTTAAGTTTATTAAATTATAATTAATTTAAGTTTATAAATTAATCCTTCTCTGTTTACTCCATTGACATTATCATATACATATTGACAGGTTTGAATGGCCATGAATGTGTCACGCGCATAGTTTCAACACCTATTCACATATGTAGATATTTTTCAACATCTATTCACATGTGAATATATTTTTAACATCTATTCACAAGTACGTGTAGATATTTTTAACATTAATTCACATGTAAATAAATTCAAGTGTTTATGATCTGGTCATTTAGTCTGGGAATCTTTAGTTTTGGGAAAATTTAGTCTGGGAATTAAGAATTCATTTCCATCAGAAGCTTTAAAGTGGCATGCACGACTCAACATACTGTCCTATTGTATTCCTTTTCAAAATCGTGCAAGGGCATTTTCGTTTCAGCTAAAGCAGCTAATTGTCCATCTCAGCAGCTGCTGAGTTCTTCCATCAGCAGCTGTATCAGACAGAGGCGCTGCTGCTCTGCCACAGGCAGCAATTGTTACAGAGAATGGCGCAGCTGCTTCACGGTCAGCAGCTGTACCAGAGAGTTCCCAGGCCCCTGTGCAGCTGTCAGCTGTAGGCAAGCAGCTGTAACAGCTTAGGCAGCTCCTCTGCTGGGGCTGAATGTAAACAGCTGACATAGTTCAACGTAAAGTTTGAACTTACTTTGTTATCTGCTGTAGAGACTTTATTGCACTGAAAGGTGAAATAATCTGAAAGGTTATGCGGGGGTTGTGGGCATGGAATTAGGGAAGGGGCGCAGGAGAAACGTGAATGTCATGATGTCTAACTAATACTAAACGAAATAGTAATCGCTTTTTAAAAATTTAATTATAGGATACGCTTGCTTGCAACCCTTTAGTTTTAGGCCTATAATTAATACAGCACGAAAATTGTATTATTATAATATAGTGGGTAATGATTCCACCAAATGATATTTAGTATTAAACGTTAACATGATAATTATAATTCCTGATTTATCATAAATTCTTTCAGCCATTAGATTTAGAAGTTGAGTTGTAAGATACGTCAGTTAGAACCTGTATGCTACAAGACACATGTATTTACTATAATACGTGAGCCAGGCTTCATATATCTGGCTATCTCCTTCATTTTAGCTTAAAGTTTAGTGTTATAAAGCGTTAAGGACATATTAAAATGTAATGTCTAATTATGATGACATCTATTATTATATGGGTAGTTATTACTATTAGAGTCGCAATTACTATTGTCATTACGGTACTACTATTTCTATTTAAAAGAAAAATCTTAAACACAAAACTATTCAATAAATTATTCTAAATTTTTCAATTCAACTGTTACTAACAGAGTTCCTCCCCAGTTTAGAATTAAAACTTGAATCTCTTGAGAAATGATTAAAGATTATCTGAAGAGTTACAACAAGTGGGTCCCGGAACAGCCTGTGAAATCAATGATTACAGTTTAGTTTTATTAATTAATGTTCCATAACAAATTTACCAATTCACACTTCCTACACTTTAACTCTTGCTGCTGCACCTCTTTTCAGAATACTGTTGTACAGTGCTTCCAAATAATCCTAAAAATGGTAACAGTAAATTAATTTATTAAATTAACTCTTTGAGCTGCTGTACTTGTCTAGAGCTTTAGGCCATTCACTAGGCCTACATTTAGGCCATTCACTAGGCCACAGATTAGGCCCTATAGCTGATCTTTTGTAGGCGGGTGTAGCTCGACTAAAGGCAACAGCTTGGCGCGGCTCAGTAGGTTCAAGGTCGAATTAACTTTCCTAAAAAACCACAATGAACGCTTAGCCAATTAAGCAATAAAATCACTTATGAAAATTGTAATCACCGGCGACATCACCTGTCTAAAGAACCACTACTACAGATAACGACTACTAGCGAGTATTCGCTATCTGTAGTGGTCTTCCAATAATAGGCATGTGAAGTTGCCGATGAGTTCAATTTGAAATTTTCATATTCATCGGAAATGTAGGTAAACCATCTGCATAAAATAATTAATCAAACTGATTAACTGCCTACCGTTTAAAAGCTGCAAAGCTAACGTTAACAGCAGTTTCCTCACTCGAAAGCGATGTCAGTGATGGGAGAGCCCAGGATTTGAACCCCGCACATACTGATCAGCGGTCGAATATATTACCGACATCGCCACTGGCTTCAGCCATAACGGTTAAGACAATTAGGCACAGCGATGTAGTTAATTCACTATAATCGTGGAACATCGGGTTAGGTTTCGACTGAAGATAGAGAGGTGCAGTGTTAATTCACATCCATTCAACCTTTACTGATGTATGTTCAACAAGTAGAAACGGAGGCTAAACACTGCCAAGTGCCTGCTCTATACCCTTATGCAGCACTGAAGAATATAGACCAACCGTAGACTGCACGCGTTGTAATAGACCCACAGGAAACCTAGCAATAACTGAGGAAAGTAAAGGGAAACATCTCTTAAGCCACATTATCTTTAAGTTACACGGACTATGAGTTTGATGGAGATTTAAAACAGTAAAAGGCAAAATCTACCATGAAGAGATTAACTTGTTACCTACGAAGTAGGCCTAGCTAGTGTTCTTTAGAATGTGTACCTTTCAGTCTTGGACCTGCCAATTTACAGAGCGTTAGAGACAGACTGCATACTTGAATGTCTCAATAGAGTAGGGGTAACGTTACGAAGGTTTAAATGACAGATCCTAAGATGAATTGAACCCCGTGGGTTCGAATCCCAGTCGAGCTGATCTGAGACTAAAATCTCGGACATTCACTAGACTGGTTATACGGAAAATGGTCTAAATTGCGAACGGTTTAAACATGTGATATTAAAAGTGATAGATATCAACATAGTTGATCATTTCACAATAATACGTGTTTACTTTTTAAATTAAATATTAGATATATACCACCCAACCCCACAGTTTAGACATATTTAAATGAGGGCCCACCACAGCTGATCCCTGGGTTCAGCTACAGGGGCTGTGTAGTCGATTGAAGGACATTATGATGACCTCTGACCCCTCGTTAGCTTCATTAGCTTAGCTAACACTAATATGGTCAAGCTAATCTCTGTCGGCTCGACTCTTTGTTCAATTTTTGTTAAAGCCCGGCGGAGTCTGAGCTTTAAATCAAATTTTAAAAAATCCTCGCCTTGTTTAAACATGCCGGTTTAAACATGACTGGGTAAACATTCTAATTAAAAATAGCGCAATAACTGCGAAGCCAATGGACTTAAAGCAATGCTCAACATCTCTTCATTTCATTTTAGGCTGTAATTTTAAATTAAACGAAATATTAAATATATGCGAACGGTCCCTAATTTAACTGCTACGGGATCACGAGGTGGTTCTTTATTTTAATGTACTTTGCTAATTTTTTATTTATTCTTGTGTTTGAAAATCTGAACAGAAACACCCAGATTTTCATCATCACAACTTCTAGAAAGAGCAAAATAGCGACTTTAAAACCACTGGGAATTCTTCATCTTCAGCCCACATATCTGGACATATAGCTAGAACAACACAAGTAGATCAACCACCTGTTTGCGATGTAAATCAATGCAATTCAAGCGAATATCCAACGTCAACGTTGTGGCTTCAGTATGCTGAAAATAAGAGGGGGTGGAGCCACGGGTTCAGAAGGGGCGGGGCCAAGGATTAAAAAATGAAGAGTACTATATGAGTGAAAAAATAAAATAAAAATTATGCTGAAAGGATCAAAATTCAATATAGTACATTAAATAAATATTATACATACATATATATATATATATATATATATATATATATATATATATATATATATATATATATATATATATATATATATCACTATTACATCTATATTATTAAATATATAGACTGCGAATTGAAATTCAAATTAGGGTTTCTAAATTTTCGCCTCAATGCAAAATATTTTTTCCTGAAGCCCATCCGCAAAAGTAGGACAGTTTAAATTAAGAGGCCCATGAAACAAACCCCATCAGCTTTCATTAATGAGCTTAAATTGCCATAAAGCGGCCCTTTAGAGCGGCAGCATAAGGTATCATAATACATAGGCTGACAACAGCACTATTGGATCGTTATAGTCGCTGCCAAACTGAGTTCTATTTAGAACAGAATGCTTTTCTATGGGGTTAAACTAGCAGCAATGAATTATCTTATGAAAGTCATCCAAGACTGAACATTTAATTCATTTTTATTAACTATTTCATCCACACCAAATACCATCAAGTCCTTGCTGTGATTTACTTGTACATTAATTTATAAAACTCTATTCATAAAAACAGAAATATGCATAGGCAACATCTTTCTGGACAGGGGATACTCGATTGTGTTCATATCTCATTATCTCATATGCTTAGAATTTTCGATGATTGGATAGGAGGGGGAGGTGGTCCAACCCCACATTTATTTTCAAGCAAAAGCTAAAAATTCGAAAAATTCAATAAAATACATAGAAGGTGATGTAAAGTGTTTGATCAGCCTCAACCTCCCCCCTCTCCAATGAATTCTTTTGAGTATTCCTAATAGTGAAATAAATACACTGTAGCACTATCAACGACAAAGAGAATTCCTGCTATGTAAGTTCAATTTTAAATTCAAACTTTCAAATCAAAAATAACTAAGCCCTTACGAACTATCTAGTAGACTAGTATCTACCCCAAAGAAAGATAGGGTAGAGGGGGGGGGGAAGAGAGATAAGGAGGGACCTTAACTAACACGTAAGTCATATAACTAATACGTAGCCTATCAGGTGCTGCACAGCTGGGCTAGCTTAGCTTGCAAGCAACTATCTAGCTCAGCAGCAGCTGCTGGACATTGGCAACTGCTTGCTGGATTAACATGAAAGTCAAGATTAAACTCTTGTTAGTTGACCAGTAAATTTATTTTAACATAATTTCTGCCTTGAAGCTGCATTAGGTTTTCTAATCCAAGTCTATTCCATATTTTGAATTCGGATAACCGATCCCATCATAAGGTAAGGGTAATTACTCCTTTCCTCTCTTGTCCCTTACAAAATAATTTTTAGAAAACATAATTTAACTCCCTTTCTATAGTAGTTTTTCATATTACCATATGAACGCATTATTATCATCATTACCATCACTATCACCATTATCATCATCATCGTCTTCCCTTGAATCCCAGTTATATTAGGGTCGCGATTGGTAAGTTTTGTAGCAATTTAATTTAATTTAACAGTTATCAAAAAATTGTCTAAATTCAATATTCAAGATCTGACATAAATCTTGTCTATTAGATTCTCTGTCATTTAGGATAACTATTATTATGTTAGACTCGCTATATAAGTTTTATTCGCTTCTAATAAGGTAGAGAATTTATCCGCTATCTTATATCGCAATAGGCTTCAGAATAAACAATATACGCAATGATTGCTATTTTTATGAAAAGTGTATTATTATATGAATACACCTAGTTTACAGATTTTCTCAATTTTATTATCATTATTAGCTGATCGGTAACATTTTCTAATCTAGTTGCTCAAAAGACATAATTACAACATGCTGCAATCCATTATAGTGTTTGATGCTGTCGTAAATGACGACATCGCTCGATATATACTTTATATATATATATATATATATATATATATATATATATATATATGTATATTTTAATTTTCGGCAAAAATGATTTACTGCTTTTAAATAATGCTGATTTATGTCATATAACATCTCTGAGGTCTACGCCAAATAACAACTTAAAATGATAATTATGGATAATTTAATTTATAATATTAAAATAAAATTGCTTCTATATAATGTAGCAATAATATTTATATAAGATTTAATTTGTAATTTCTATTTTTTAAAATTAAATGGGATTGCTTATTCGGTAACTTTTCCGGTTTAAAGCTAGCAGCAGGCAGTAGCTGGGCCGCATTGATCAGCAGCTAGACAGCTGCTAGCGGCAACACGTGGTGCCCTCTACAGCTGCTAGGTAAATACGTCAGGCAGCTGCTCAGTATCTAGACTCTCATGTCGGCCGCTGGGAAGTTAGCGTGCTTTAGATTGCGTTATATTTCAATAAAAATGTTCAATATTTAGTTGTTTTTTTTAATAATAGCCCGTATTCGGCTAGAAATGGAGGAGGACGAGTGTGATTTGTTTAGCGTAAAGCTCGAGGACATTCATTTGGCTCGACACAGCAGCGTTACACTAAACAATCATCAGTCAAGAAATCAGGTAGGATTTTCACTTTATCGCTTAAATTTCTTGTTTTCTTCAATTATTTTCTCCAGTTAAATTTTTTCATAGTTTCTATTTCAATTAGGTAAATATCCGTCAGATTTGGTTAAGATTTTACTAATACTCCACATTTTAAAGGTTCTAAATTTCTTTCTCTACGTAGCTCTTCCTCGTTCAGCGATCACTTGACAGATAGAAAGGAGCAGACTGCTGCGCGAGCTTATATAATATTCTAACATATCTAGCGTCGGTCTAAAAATAACCTCCAATCAGATGCGGCGTTATATATTTTAGTCGGTGTACCTGTCAGTTGGCCAGCTTAGTCACTTGGAATAACCACTAATGAGAAACTTCGTTACTTAGTACCTTCATTATATATTTAGGGTAAAAATAGTCGCCAATGACGATCGGCGTAAAATAAGTAAAACTGACCAATCAGATGATCGGGAGGTTTCTCAATATCATGAGTGTTTCTGAGTTTATCACGTGAAATAAGCGAGATACGTTCTGTAATTAGCAGGCCTACGTCACTGTTCCTATTTGAAGAAAGGGTCGTACTTGTAAATGGACGAAAGTAGATCGATCTCTAAGCTTTATGGCTTAAATGTAGGATTGTTGTAGCAACTGATAGAAATGCTTAGAGCAGACCACTTGAGTTGCCGGAGCCTGGTGCCATGAGTTCTTTAAAACAAGACGACGAAGAAAAGAATAACTTAAATTAAATATAGGACAATGATGACTAACATCGTCTTGTATAAACCTATGGCATTATGAGGCTTAGAAATGAAAATCAACTTTCTGTTCTATGACTTGGAGAACTTTCATTTTAAATAAATGCTAATTATTGAGAGAGATACCTATAAACAGTGTAGTAATGTAGTCTTTCTGCTTTTCCTTGAAGCTACATAATTTCATTCAGGCAATATCCACACTATCTTTGATATAGTGTGCCAACTGCAACAACAGAGTGCTTGCTTACTGTCATCAGTGACAACGTCGAGCACTATTTATCAAATCAAAACCGACAAGCAAAATCCCAAAGGGTTCAGAATTGAAGAATTCAAAATTCATAAAATCGCTCCAAAGGTGGGGAATTTGTGAGAGGTAGGGTCGTTGTTGGTCGCAAATCATAGACCCTAAATGGAAAAGATAGTACAGTATCTTTCACAGCAAGTGTGGGGATTAACAAACTTATAATGGAATTTTTAAAATTATTTAAATTTATATTTTGTTTTAAGTTAGGCGTTTGACAGACTACAACGAATCTTTCCATAATTAATCACATCTCTGCTGTTGGTAGCGCTAAATGCCAACCGCTCCGATAGGTGATTAACCTTCCTTGTTGGTAGGCTGTGCCGTAGGGTACATCCCTAGCTTCTAAGGCGAACACTCTAACCGATTTGGGCTTAAACTTATCGATCTCATTAAAAATAAGAAGAGAAATAAAGATTTTGCAGTGATCTCTAAATCAGTTATAAGTCCAGGATGTCCTTAGTTTTTTTAATGTCGGATAGACTGCTAATTCTAACATGATGGGGTAGAAAATTTAATATAGGTCTAATATATTTTATTACACCTAATTGAGCCGACACACTGACTGCGGTGAGAATGTAAGGAAGGTACTGGCCTTGTGTAAACCTCTATAAAAGCCCTTTAGCTGTGTTGTAATTTATGTTGTAATTTAAAGAATTATTTAGCTATGATGCAATGTGTATGATTGATAGTCAGACTTCTCTTTGCTGTAGTTGATCAAATTTTGTACAGAAAGTTTAATTTGAAATTTTCACCTAAAAATTGTAATTTACTGTGAAACATGTGACAGACTAAATAATTATAAGAGAAAGTTGAAGAGAACACATTTTATACCAATTGGTGCACAAGAAGGCATGTAATCCAATTCCGATCAGACTATAATAGCTCCTTTTACTTAATACTGCGGATAATTTGCAATAATTTTCTATTCATTTTCTGCACTAAGTGGAGAAGAAAAAGAAAAGAAAATTATTGTAAATTATCCGCTATATTAAGTAAAAGGAAGCCTCGTGGCGCCTTATCGTTTCTTGGCGGACGTGATATTCTGCTGTATGACGGTTAACGATAGAGCTAGAGAGAGCTAGGGGTGTGAGCGTGGTGTCAGATTCTGGGGACTAGTATTTCAAGTTTATATGTTAATTTGTCATTAATTAGAGGACATAATGTTTGGAGCACTGTACTGCACTGACCTGTGTGACAAATATATGGTAAACGGTAGATATAACCGTGGAGCCGGTGTAATCTTGTCAAGATATAATTTAAATAAACTGAAGAATGTTATCAAATTCTTTGCATAAATATTCGAAGTGTTTGCTGCAACTGTCCTACAAGTCATTCAGATCGATTTTCTGTACATCTGATGTGCTTTGGGCAAGGTTAACAATAAGGAACAAAATATTTCATCGTCAATATCTGTGTTGAATATGTTATATGAAATTAAATTGTCATAGTTTGTGTACACCATCATCCCAGTCGTCATCTTGCCCTTTGTTGTATTAACAGTGTTCTAATAACGGTGTTCTAATAACATTGTTGTAATAACAGTGTTCTAATAACAGTGTTGTATTAACAGTGTTCTAATAACAGTGTTGTATTAACAGTGTTCTAATAACAGTGTTGTAATAACAGTGTTCTAATAACAGTGTTCTAATAACAGTGTTCTAATAACATTGTTCTAATAACATTGTTGTATTAACAGTGTTGTAATAACAGTGTTCTAATAACAGTATTCTAATAGCAGTGTTCTAATAACAGTGTTCTAATAACAGTGTTGTATTAACAGTGTTCTAATAACAGTGTTGTATTAACAGTGTTCTAATAGCAGTGTTGTAATAACAGTGTTCTAATAACATTGTTATATCAACAGTGTTCTAATAACAGTGTTGTATTAACAGTGTTCTAATAACAGTGTTCTAATAACAGTGTTCTAATAACATTGTTCTAATAACATTGTTGTATTAACAGTGTTCTAATAACAGTGTTCTAATAACAGTGTTCTAATAGCAGTGTTCTAATAACAGTGTTCTAATAACAGTGTTGTATTAACAGTGTTCTAATAACAGTGTTGTATTAACAGTGTTCTAATAGCAGTGTTGTAATAACAGTGTTCTAATAACATTGTTATATCAACAGTGTTCTAATAACAGTGTTGTATTAACAGTGTTCTAATAACAGTGTTCTAATAACAGTGTTCTAATAGCAGTGTTCTAATAACAGTGTTGTATTAATAGTGTTCTAATAACGGTGTTGTAATAACAGTGTTCTAATAACATTGTTGTAGTAATTTAGTGTTCTAATAACAGTTTTGTGTAAACAGTGTTCTAATAGCAGTGTTGTAGTAGTAACTTTGTAATAATCTAGTAGTATTATAGAAAGACTTTAGACCGTTACCTCCAGGATTGGAGTTGACACGCAGCGAGCGTGGTTATAACATGAATATTGCATTGGAGTTAATGGAAAATTTTGAGACGGTTCTTTGTCTAGCTTATTTTAAAATGAGCAGCTGCTTTGCATCTAAAATGTGATATCGTAGCATCCAACATGTGATATCATAGATTCTAGCATAGTATCTAACATGTTATATCATGGGATCTAAAATGTGATATCATGGCATCTATCATTGTATCAAAATGTGATATCATGGCATCTAACATATGATATCATAGTATCAAACATGTGATATCGTAGCATCTAACATGTGATATCATAGCATCTAACATGTATCATAGCATCTAACATGTGATATCATAGCATCTAACATGTGATATCATAGCATCTAACATGTGATGTCCTAGCATCAGTAGGCTCGTGGGTCAAATCACGTTTTCTGGACAGGAACCTGACGTTTAGCTTGGCTTTAGCACCAGTATAAAACAGAATAAAAGTGATAGATATTGTCGAGGATGATCGTGTAACTGTTTAAGCTCATAGTATGTCTGTGCAATGTTTGTCCAGCCACAGGCAGGTTTTGTGGGCTCCGTGCAGAAGAAATACGATGAGGACCAGTCTGGGGCAGGCTTGTCCAAGTACTGGCAGCAGCTCTTCGACGACGCTCAGCCTGTTGTTCCTCAGGACATCATCCTCCCGAATCTCATGTCCGAGGAGTCCGTGGACTTCCTCTCCAGAGAGTTCTTCTTCAAGCAGTCCGCTGATGCTGACAATCCGGACTTGAATGTCGTGTCTGAAGAGCTGACCTCCGCCGACCTCTTTGACCTCTCCACCAGTAACTCCGTCATTCCCAGCGCCTGCGAGTCTCCGGTTCCCTTCAACCGTTCTAGACCGGCTTCTCCGAATCCGAAAGAAGAGAACGGAAGCGAGAAGAAGAGGATAAAGTTTGAGAGAGCGGAGAATAGAGAGATGGGGCCGCCGCAGAACGGTCTGGTGTACTACGAGAACCAGAATGGGGTTACCAGAGAGGTTGTGCTGAGCAGGAGGTCGAGCATAACGCAGGCTGTTATCTCGCAGGGTTTTAACGGAGTGGCAAACGGTCAGTCGAATGTGGTTTCTGATTTATCCGGGGTAAGATACGTGTCTCCGCAGAACCAGTCTCCAGTTCAGAGCCTGTCAGTGTCGCCCGTGATGTCTACGCCGTTTACTGAGAGGAGATTTAGCAATGGGAGCGGTAAAGTGATTGTGATTAATCAGTCTCCGCCCAGTGGTTTGATTGGCAGTCAATCGTCGGCCAATAGTGTCATGCTTAATCAGTCGCTAGTAAACAGGATCAGCCAATCAGTGATGAGCAGCATCTTTACCGAGCAGGCACTAGCAAGCAACGGCTTAAGCCATCAGGCTGGAGCCAATGGCTTAAGCCATCAGGCTGGAGCCAACGGCTTAAGCCATCAGGCTGGAGCCAACGGCTTAAGCCATCAGCCTGGAGCCAACAGCCTGCTGGTCAGTGAACTGATGTCCAGCAACGGTCACTCTGTCAGCAAGCCAAACCATGGCATCCAGTCGCTGGTCAGTAGCCAATCAGGAACTAACGGTTTTCCAGGTAACCATGGTAACCATCACTCCAGTCAGCTGACCAATCAGCATCTGCTCTGCCAGGCGATCAGCGCTTCTCTGCTGCCAGACTCGACCGAACTGCAGGTGATTGGAGGTGGCTCAATGCGGCCACCTTCAGAAAGATCGTTCAGTCACTCGAGGTCGGTGAGCACGTCGCCGGAGCCGAGAGAAGAGATGGAGAGGAAGGAGGGAAGAACGAGAGACAAGACCTCAAAGGTTCCCCGTCACAAAAGGCCGTCCCACATCAACGCCGAGCATCGAAGAAGATCTAAAATTCAGGTGAAATACCTACTCGAACTAAGGAGGTACACGGCATTTCGGTTTTAGTAATGTAGATGATGACTGAGATTTGTGATTACGATTGATTTATTATGAAATAATGATTGAATAATGATTTAAATAATGATTGAATAATGATTCAAATGATGATTTAAGATGTTTGCTGTTAGTTTGTGTATTCAGTAGGAATGAGGAAGTGACATATGCCACAGGTCTCCTCTTATAAGTGCTTGTATGGTATTTCTATCTTTTTATTATGCATATTTCATGCATATCAGATACTTATATGTGATGTTTAATTTAAGATAAAGTTGCTTGTCTAAGCTTTTCTGATTTGTTTATGTACAGAAATTTACAGCTTTTAGAATATACGTAATGTTGTACTGGCTCTTAAAATTCTTGAGTCATTGTTTTCTGTCATTGTTTCTGCTCATTATGCAAAATTTACTATTTGCAATTTATGTAATCCTTCCTGTTTTAAACGTATTTTATTTTAAAATAAACTTGCATTAAAAGTTCAAATTGCTAAATGAAAAACCTTTGTATATATAATGTTGAATGCTCCTTTTCTCATTTAAAGTTCAAAGAATGTGGGTGATTACTATCAGAATATCTGTGGTTCTGTTTCTTGCAAGCATCACTTGTTAATACTCTATTTTCCTTTTATTAGATTCTCATTGTTATTATTTAATTTCTCGACTTCTTAGCAGCTTATGAGTAAATTTGTGTTTTCTCTCAACATTCAGTGACCTCTCTTGCATACTCCTCTCTTTTTTTACTTATTGATTATTAGATTTACGGACTCATTAATGCTCCTTGTTGTGCTAATTGATTGATTAACTGATTGATTGTTTGACTGATCTATTGATTGATTGATTGATTGATTGATTGACTCGTTAATGCTCCTTGTTTCTCGGATTGATTGACTGATTGATTGACGATGCTTAACACTTCTCTCTGATGACGAATGTAATCGGTTGATTGATTGATTTGTTCTCACACCTGTAGGGAGGTATAGAGGAGCTGAACCAGCTGTTGCCTCCCCTACCCGGAGACTCTCGAGCCAGTGTCGGCACGTCTAAGAAATCTAATGCAGCCCTGCTCGGTAGAGGTAGGTGTCTTAGCATCAGATAATTTCCAAACAGATTGGTAAGGAGAATTTCTCTCTCACCGCTTATCTCTATGTGTCTGATTGTAAATGGTTCGTGTTGATTCATCGGTCGTTGTGCAAGCTAAGTGGGCTTTGTTACTAAATTTTCTCTAAAGTTTGAAATAGTATTTTTGATGCATGTTACTGTTGCTGCTTTTGTTGTTGTTGTTAACTCCGTTTCATTGGTTTTGAGAAAGTAGTGCCTGACAGTTTTTTAGGGTTCTTATTCTTGTTGAGTTTTTGCCCACAAGGGACGATTTCCGCATAAATTTGTAGAACTACACTTATCCCACTCATTTGTTTTTATGTAGATTCTCACTTTGGAGATTTACTTCTATTTTTGGAAAAGCCTGTAATTTCAAACCTATTTATCGCCTTTAAAGTTGAACTGAAATAGTATATAATATTATTCATGGAAGTTTATATATAATTAGAGAGGAGAATTTCTCAAATGTAAAATTAGCTCATTTTAAACCTAATTAGGGAATATTAAAAATAATCGAAAAGCAACTGAGCTTGCTGGTAACAATAAGTGCATTCAATGAAGTTATTGAACCATTCAAGTGACGTGTGTATTCTGATTGTAAAGTTATAGAACTGACAATTAAGTGGAGATAGGATACAGAGGCTAAAGCTGTATGATATAGTGATTGTCAATTTTCCAACTTTAAACATTAAAACATTTAAATGTAAAAATTAAACAAATTGCCAGAGTTGCTTTATATTTTGCATGTTGATGTAGTAACTTCATATAACGCTGTGTTATCAATGATGTTAGTCTCTTCTTTGACATTAATTTTTCTATCAGATATTGTCCTGCTCTAAGATTCAGCGGTGTTTTATTATTGCTATTGGTAACGTCTAAGGTTATGCCACAGTATGTGAAACTTATAAATCTGCTAAATATTTCTTTGTTTTATTTGCATCAAAACGCTGTGTAGTGTATAGAAACACAGTAGCACCATACACCTAGTTATTACAATAACATTATCAAAATAACGTTATCACAGTAATATTATCAAAATAACGTTATCACAGTAACATTATCAAAATAACGTTATCACAGTAACATCAAAATAGCGTTATCACAGTAACATTATCAAAATAACGTTATCACAATAACATTATCAAAATAGCGTTGTCACAATAACACTATATACTGAGTTAACATACATGTATGAAAATTGTAAAGAATTGTTTCTGCAATTGTCTTCTTCTTCTCTTACTCATAATATCGAGTAAGATTTTTCTTGTTTGATGGTAACACTGGTGCTTTATGTCTGAATGTATTGATCACTTATGAGCACATTTGTAACGGTAAATGCATCGAGACTGTGAATTAATCTTAACATTGCACATAATTAGCACTTAACTTTACTTAACAGTGTCGCATACCTTAGCACAGAATTAGCACTTAATTATACATAACAATGGCACATAACTTGGCACATGATTATCACACAACTCTGCGTAATAGTGTCACATAACTTGGCACGTGATTATCACACAACTCTGCGTAATAGTGTCACATAACTTGGCACATAATTGGCACATAGCTCTTCGAAACAATGTCACATAACTTGGCACATAATTAGCACGTTACTACATAATTGTGTCACATAACTTATGTTGCATTTTTGTGAAAGTTGTGAAACAGAAATCATCTACAGGTAGGAGGGGTATAGTTATCTCAATTGATCTACTCAAAACTATCAGTTAATTATTTAATATCTTCCTATTTTAACTAATCTTCAACAAAAATAGTCGCCACGCTGCAGGGAAAGTACTCTAATCAAACGAATAACCTGTAATAGTATTGTATTACACTCCTCACATATTAACTATTTCTACTATTACTGCATGCCTATCAATGCCCTATATGTTCCCCCCCCTGTCGGTAGGTTAATTTAGGTGGGTCCTAGGGCCCTGCCCCTTAATTTGATGCTATGCCATGTGCTGGTTTTTCAGCGGCCGGCTATTGTCGCCAATTAAAGGCCGAGCATAGGGAAAGAGAGAGGGAGGCAGAGATTTTGCGCTCAGAAATCGAGTCACTGTCAGCCGTGATCAAGTAAGTAGCATATCATAGCAGATATGTATCGTTAGTTCTACTCATGTCTGTATATGCTTGTATCGTAATCTTGCATATCCGTTTTGTTTTGTATGTAATTGTATGCAATGCTGTTGACTCGCTCTGGCCTGGTACAGAGAGTGAAAGCTGGGCTTATCTAACGTACAGCATTCGGTTCTTATGTTGTTGCTCATGTAGGATGCTGTAGGTTAGGTAGTTGGCCAGTGCTTTCATTCCTGCGCTGACCGACTTAACAGCTCGGTGATATAATTTTCGGGTTGTTTTCCGTTGCTTTCAGGCATTACCACGAGATCCTGCCGGCAGATGGGGTGAAGCAGACTCAGACAACTTCGTCAGTGACCATGGAACAAATGTTCTACAGCTATGTGCGCAGTAACATCCATCGCAACTGGAAATTCTATCTCGTATCCTTTCCTTCTAAAACTCTCTATATTTATTCTTTGGGTGTAATTTATATTTATTTATTGGGTGTAATCTATATTTATTTATTGGGTGCACTTTATATTTATTTATTGGATGTACTTTTTGGACTGTGTATATTTGTATTTAGCTTTTATCATCGTGTGATCGCTGCACCGGCACCGTTTAGGATCTTATTTCTCTGCAACATACGGTCAATTGGCTTGGATGAATTGTGTTTTAGTGATATGTACGTTGGTATATTATTACATTAAGACTTTATTAGTATTAATTATTATTAAGATTGTATTGTTTAGTTTTATTTTGTTGTTAATGTTTTCTATGATTTATTATATATTTCATAAATACACTCGTATAGTGCCTATAAAGTGATCGGTTATTTTGCATGTTACTTGTGCGGCATAGAGTTGTAATATGTAAGGTTGTAACGTTGCACATGATTGGCTGTATTGTATAGAGTAGGAGTCTGTAAGGTTGTAATGTTGTACGTAATTGGCTGTACTACATAAAGTTCTGATATTTAAGGTTGTAACGTTGCACGTGATTGGCTGTGCTATACAGAGTTGTGATATGTAAGGATGTAACGCTACACGTGATTGGTTGAACGATTCTTAACTCAGGTATTTCTCGCTCAGTTTGGTTTGCTCATTCGTCCGTTCTTTGAGTCGTACAATCGTCTGGTGGCCTCGTCATCCATGACAGACTTCCCTGAGACTGTCAGGAGGTGGAGTCAGGAGTTCTTCACTCTCAGTGCCTTTAGGCTAAGTATGCTCTTCATGTGCCTTCTGGCTAATTATACTCCTCTTGTGCCTTCAGGCTAGTTATGCTCTTCTTGTGCCTTCAGGCTATTTATGCACTTGTTGTGCCTTATATATATAACGTTACTAAATATAATACAGAGCTAGTATTGAATGGTGAGCCAAACGTTTAAATTGAACTTTAAAATCAGATATTAAAGCTATCAGCTCCCATGACTTGTTGTATGGTTGTTGTTGCAGACATGATAATGTATTGTTATTGGTATCATTGCTCTTATTACTATTGTGCTGTTATCATTGGTATTGCTGTCATTGTTACTGTTATCATTGTTATTGTGTTGGCTGGAGCCAGTGGCGAAGTAGGTAAGATACTCGACCGCAGATCAGTAGGTGCGGGGTTCAAATCCTGGGCTCGCCCGTCACTGACATCGCTTTCGAGTGAGGAAACTGATGTTAATCCTAGCTTTACCAGCTCTTGTTATCAACGTTATTGTTATAATTATTATTGCTATCACTGCTATTCCTATCATTATGGTGTGGGACAGGGAGGACTGGAGAAAGTCTATTTGTATCCCGACCCTGGTTAAGCTGGGATTTAAGGGAAGATGATGATGATGATCAATGTTATTCCTATCATTGTTATTCCAATCAATGTTATTCCTATCATTGTTATTCCAATCAATGTTATTCCTATCATTGTTATTCCAATCAATGTTATTCCTATCATTGTTATTCCAATCAATGTTATTCCTATCATTGTTATTCCAATCAATGTTATTCCTATCAATGTTATTCTAATCAATGTTATTCCTATCATTGTTATTCCAATCAATGTTATTCCTATCATTGTTATTCCAATCAATGTTATTCCTATCATTGTTATTCCAATCAATGTTATTCCTATCAATGTTATTGTTATTTCAGACACGACGCCAGTGTTTCGTCACATCAGCAAGAAGACGTCGTTCATGATAACACCGGAAAACCTCCCACGGGAAGCTCTAGAGCTCAGTGCTACCATTGGTCGCAGTCACATCGACAGCAGTGGTAACACTGTCGTCTCCACCTCTTCCTCCGCTTCTTCTCCGCCTGTCTTTATTTCCACTTCCGTCGATCCGCCTTCTTTCTCCAAGTCGTCGAGACAGAATGGTGCCTGCTTCGAGAGATAGCCAAGGTCTACGAACACATTGAATGATGTGTTACATATAGCTTAGGTCTACGAACACATTGAATGATGTGTTACGTATAGCCTAGGTCTATTAACACATTGAATGATGTGTTACAGACAGTCTAGGTCTACAACACATTGAATGATGTGTTACATACAGCCTAGGTCTACGAACACATTGAATGATGTGTTACATATAGCCTAGGACTATTAACACATTGAATGATGTGTTACACATAGCCTAGGTCTACAAACACATTGAATGATGTGTTACATATAGCCTGAGTTTAATCACACATTTATGTGTTACAGATAGCCTAGGTCTATGTGCTACAGATAGCCTAGGTCTATGTGTTACGGATAGCCTAAGGTCTATCACACATTGAATGATGTGTTTGCGTATTTATGTATCTCGTGACAGTTCACAGTATTGCATCGTATTGTTGTTTTGTCTTGTTGTATTGACGTAATATTGATTAAGGATTGGTTTGACTGCAGATAATGCATAAGTAGCGTTGACCTGTTAGTTAAGAGATAACAAACAGTTAAATATATGGACGATTTGACGTGTGCGGGGTTTACATCTTACGTATTTTAAGTTTTGCAAGAATGCCTGCATTAATAGTGTTTATTAAATTAGAATATAGAATATTGATATGACAATTTAATAGGATTCGCTCATTTCTTTGCTAGCCCAGTTGATAGCACATTCCTGATGCTCAGAAGGCCAGAGGCTGTAAATTCTACCCAGGTTGTTTCTGGGCATATCAACTTAAATATATAAAGCGTCCCATTTGAACTGTTGTTTAAGTTTTCTAAAACTGTATGCAAGTGTACAGATGAAAACTGCAATAGGGTTGAAGTAACAGCAGCTGCACAGCTTGTAGCGCGGGATAAAGCTGTTTAACGTCGCCTTTCCTATTCCACCGATGACATTAGGGCCAAGAGGTTGCTACGAGATCATTGGTAATGTTGTGGTGTTCCTCTATTGGTAGAGATTTAGAGGATAATATTTGGACAAACAAATTGATGACATTTGCCTGTCAAAAATTGATAATTTTCTTGAGTATTGAGCCTACATTTGTAGATTTTATTTGTAGTTATTCGATTGTAGGACACAAGCGAAATCTCCTATTTCGCTTGCTACAAGTAAGAACTCCATCAAATCGTCTAGACTGCATTAAGCTATTTTTCTTTTTCTTAGGTTCTGATGAAACTTAATTTCTGTCCGAGTGCCGTCCATCTTTTTCATGATAAGTAAACAGTTGAGGACAGTGACGATGTTATATTGATTTGATATCTTCCACATTTTAATTTGCCGTTTTGTTGTCTCTAATGGTCTGCCACTTGGCAGGTCCATGGCACGTATTTATACTAGCAGTACACTTTCTCGCCCACTCTAGAGCAACCAGTGATAAAAAGGCTGGTAAAGCTAATATTAACGTCAGTTTCCTCACTCGAAAGCGATGTCAGTGACGGGCGAGCCCAGAACTTCGCACATACTGATCCGTGATCGAATATCTTACCGACATCGCCACTGACTCCAGCCAGTGGCGATGTCGGTAAAGAGCGCACCATTGATCAAGAGAAGTTTGGACTCCCAGCCATGTCTATCTCTCAGTGTAGAGGAGGTGCCTAACTTGAATATTGACTAGTTTAGAAAATGTTGCTTCTGAGGTGATTTTCCATTGTCTTCTTTAGCTAATCTATTTTGAAGAGTCCTGTATACAATGCTACGGATTTTGTGACGATTTACTTGACAGGAGCTTATTGCTACTTCTGCTTGTATAACACATTTAATGCTATTTTGAAGCTTTTGATGAATCTATAGCACTGGGTGATAACGTATTATGTAGAAATGATAGCTGGAAAGCAAAGGAAATGCATTATAGGCCGTGGACCTGCCTTCAGGCACTGAGAGAGAGACATTAAAAAACTTGAACGTATTTGTTGATTTTGTTGAAATCGTTTTTGTATAATTGCTGCGTTGTTATTTCAAAATCGCCTATCTTGACCTGCTATTTGAAAACCAAGAATTTTATAGAATTAGCAGGTTTTAACAAATTTTAGCAGATCATAACTCGAGGAAACCCGTCCTATCTTTCTCGTCATAAGTTAGCTTTAAGCATTAACGTTGTGTAAATAAGACTTATCGGTCCTTTAACGTCCCTTACATCGTCCTTATGTGAGATAACGAACGTATCCTAATGTTATTGTATATTTCTACTATTATATGTTTGGAATATCACTAAAACGAGTCGAAAATAGTCTATTCGTATCCCGACCCTGTTTAAACTGGGATTTAAGGGATGATAATGATGATGATGATGATGATGATGATGATACAGATGATGATGATGATGATAATGATGATGATGATGATGATGATGATGATGATGATGATACAGATGATGATGATGATGATGATACAGATGATGATACAGATGATGATGATAATGATGATGATGATGATGATGATGATGATGCCGATGACGATGACGATGATGATGATGACGATGACGATGACGACGACGACGACGATGACGATGACGATGATGATGATGATGTTTTTGGAATATCACTGTATATCGACTGCGCCATACATACTGAACTGTTTGATAACGCTCTATTTAATCAGTGAAGTATTTTACGTTATGTTCTGTTATGTACTATGCTAATTTGGTTTAAAAGTATTGAAAACCGTGATGACCTTAGGCTTGCGTGGTGGTTGTATATAAGAACGTGTGTATGAGAGAGAGAGAGAGAGAGAGAGAGAGAGATGAGAATTGTTAATAGTACAAAAGTTATTATTAAAATATTTGAATATAGGATATTCCTCCGCGGATCAGTATGTGCGGGGTTGAACTCCTGGGCTCACCCGTCACTGACATCGCTCGAGTGAGAAAACTGTCGTTAACATTAGCGTTACCATTAGCTTTTACAAACTCGGCCGGTAATCAGTTACAGATTGAATGCAATATAACGTGCTTAACGCTCAGTTCCGCTGCTGAACGAGATGTCAGGGACGTCTCTGGCAAAATACGGCTGTCAAACCTGCTCGCTGTGGTACTTCGATATCATTGCCAGAGCAATGCTCAACAGCAACTAAATACCTACCTCTGTCTATGACAACATCGAGCACTATATGGAATAAAATTCAGACCAACAAGCAAAATATAATATAGTCCAAAAGGTATAAGAAATTAAAAATTCGTAAAAGCAGTCAAAAGAAAGAGAATCAATTGTAACCAGTGATGAAACGTAATGAGGCTGACACATACTCTTTCATTTTTAGATGACAATTTTCAAAATTTTGCAATTCAAAACCAATCATCTGGCGGCACTACAGCGCTGTATGGGTTGTAAGCATTGTCAGTAAATGCAGTAACTGACTTTGACTTCTAGCCATACTCAAATATCGCTTTTATAAAATATTAGTTTATCTCAATATACGCCCAGACCCAATTTTTTCAGTTTTAATTTAATTTAATTTATATATCAATTCACACCTTGTCAAATAAAATACTGCATAATGAGTGACCAATTACATACATTTCTTGTGAAAAGAAAGGACAAAATCGTTTAAGTTATATCAAATTCTCTGTTATATCACTTAAAAATACCAAAGCAAACTTTAACGTTTATTGCGACGGTTATGTGATGGAAGAGATATTCAGCACAATCACATTAAAACTCATTATAACGTAGACTTTATCGGTCTATTGTCGTCACAAGCGAGCTCGCATTTTGATTGAGTTTTCAGCAGTCATCGAGGCGGGAATGCAACCTCCGCCAGTCGTGGTTACATTGCCTACATCAGCTTTCAGCCGTTATTTAGTAGGGTGATGTGTAAAAACTTGCGAGTCAACCTGTAGATTGATTTAATTAAATCTACTACTAATCTCGAGAGAGTTAATAGAAAAATCTGCTGTTGATTTCTAAGAAATAATTAATTTAAATTTGAGCATAGCAATTTTAGTTTGTCGGCTATGTCAAATATAATTCAATTAGGCCTATACCATTTCGACTGTAGTTTGATAATTACCGTAAAGGCAACAGTAGCTTTTTACTTCTGTTGAATGATTTTTTATAGAGTAGTCTATATTAATACTACGCTTGCATTATGCCGTGCTAAAATAGGCAATAATTTTGTACTCTATAAAATGTTGCAGATGTAGTTAATTTAGAATTTTATCAGAGCGTCAGGTAACTTCTTGAACGGTTTTTAAATGATCCATGCGAATGAAATGTAAAGAACCAGCTCGATCAACGGGCAGTCCGATCACATATTTAGATATTCATTGGACAGGTAAATGGACAAATGACTTAAATTGACATATGGATAAATATGCTAAATGTAAAGCTAATGTTAACGTCAGTTTCCACACTCGAAAGCGATAGTTTAGCGACAATGAACTGTGATGAACAGTCTAGCCTGCCATCGACTCCTGAACCGATGTGGTAAGATTTTTTCTGATGCCGATTCACTTATAGTCTTCTACGGTCTAAGCCTAGTCCCTCACGTGCTTTTATCTAGGCTCTAAGCCTTGACTCTCAGACTCTTAGCCTAAAGTCCCTAAACTATCTCAAGCTGTGATCCAGGCTTAGACTATAGGCACTAAGCTTAGTCTAACAGACGCTCTGATCTAGACTTAGACTATTAGACTAGGCTTAGGCATAGAATACCGTACGCTGAAAATGCATATATATATAGAGAGCTTATACAGCTAATTAGCTTTATGGGTTTAACTAGGAACCTGTATTGATTTTTGTTATGAAGAGAGTATAGTCTAAGTTCTACATAATATAGGCACACATGTAGACAACAGACATGCTTAGAGTTAGTGCTCGTTTCGCCACTGATGTTCTTTTGAAACAGGTAAATGACGCTATGATTAAGCTCGCTCATTCTTGTTAGCTTTCAGTGTATTTTAAGGTTTGGCAGTGTTCGTATGTTAGGCTTGTATAGAGAGAGCTTATAGTCGAGACTTTGGATAAAATGAAGAAGATTTCACTGCGCGGATTTCTCGACGGGTTTCGCGGATCACCAACAGGTCCCGAGTCGAGAGTTGAATCTGGAATAGAGGAAAGACTGACGTCTGATCACTTCAAAGTGGGCAAGGTTCGCAACGCTATATCTGTTAATGTATTAATGATATGCATTAACGTATTAATGTCTGAGTTATGCCCATCTGGGCCTTTCTGTGCGGTGTTTATTGTTAACAAATTAGATGGAACTGAAATGAAATAAGTCCATTCGTATCTATCTGTGTTATGTACACTCAGAAGAAGTTCTGGAGAGAGTTGGTACAGATAGACAGTTGATAAATGTATTAAGAAATAGGAAGAAGAGATGGATAGGACACATTCTAAGAGGGGAAAGTCTAATAAAAGAGGTCATAGAAGGTACAGTGGAAGGAAATAGATGCAGATGCAGGCCGATATTAGGTATGTTAGATGATTTAAAGATCTATACTATGGACCTGCCAGTAGGCAGTGCACTAAGAGAGATATGTGCTCATACATCTCTGAATCATAGTAAGGGGGGTTGGCGCTTTTGGTAGATCAAACTCCAGACAACAATTGGTAGTTGGAGCAATCGTTGGCATACATGTACTTGTAAGTTGTTTTAGAGGTTTTTGCACCTAACGATTTGACCTACTTCTGTCCATGATTGCTAATTATGTATTACACACTAAATGCATTCAATAATATACACACGGTCAGTTCCGGATTTAGACCTTACCGAACCAGTGCATACTCTGCTGTACTATGGAAAGCCGTACCAGTGCATACTATGCTGTACTATGGAAAACGGTACAAGTGTAAACTATGCTGTACTATGGTAAAAGCTGGTAAAGCTAAGGTTAACGTCCGTTTCCTCACTCGAAAGCGATGTCATTGATGGGAGAGCCCAGGATTTGAACCTCGCACATACTCATCCGCGGTCGAATATCTTACCGATATCGCCACTGACTCCAGCCAGTGGAAAACTGTACCAATGCATATGCTATGATATATGCATAACATATAAAACTATACCAATGCTATATACTATGCTATACTGCGGTATTGCGATAAGGTCGTTACCGTGGTACCTATCTAGTTGACTACCCATCACTTTTATACGTCAGAACAATTTGTTAGCCGGTTACTTGTTAACAGATTTCTTGTTAGCGACTGATAGAGCATTGACAGAGGTTTATTGTCATCCAGTCGTCCTCAGACCTGTCTTCACGTAGAATGCTCAAGCTCTAAATGAATCCAATTACCCGACCCTCAGTGAACAAAACTGCTTGAGCATCCTAATTTATTTCTGCTTTGTGTTGAGCGTCCCTTAAGCTGCCTCGTTGAGCTCGTAATGGATACGGGCCCTGGCGACGATTTCATCGGAATTCTCAGTAAATATAGAAAAAGCTGGTAAAGCTAAGATTAACGTCAGTTTCCTCACTCGAGAGCGATGTCAGTGACGGGCGAGCCCAGGATTTGAACCCCGTACATACTGATCCGAGGTCGAGTAGCTTTCCGCCGTCGGCACCGGCTCCAGCAAGAAAAACGTGTAGTTTTCTACACGTGATGTCGTGTAGTTTTTAGTAGAAGATGTAAAATGCAAGAAAAGCCGTTATTAATGGCTTCTCACCATGAAATATTTTCTCCCAGGATTAAATGGTAATTAATCCACCTAACTGAGGAAGTCAACGGGAAACCACCTCAGAAGCCATACTTTTCCCAAGCTAGAGGCTAAATAGGGTATGGATAAGGCATAGACTTTGTGAAGGGATTAACTTGTTGATCTAAGGAGTGCTCTTATGGAGCGAGAAAACAGACTTTGAGTATGAATATGTACCTTGAACCTGCTACTTGGCAGTACACTGAGAGAGAGAGAGAGAGAGAAAGAGAGAGAGAGACAGAGACAGAGAGAATGGCCTAAGTCATAGGGTGAGATGTCAAAAGTTTTCGGGCACGTCTCTGCCATAAAGCTGATCTATAAAAGCAGCTGTAAAGCCGACGTATAGCTATACAAACTATACACTATATATGTATGACTATACACTATGTATACATAGCTATACGCTATATATGTATAACTATACACAATGTATTACCATACATTGCAACACAGTGTAGATGCAGTGTATTATATGTCTCACAATGTTTGTCTATTTGTTTGCTGTGTTAGATCGCTACCCATGGGCTACCATTTCAAGCCTCGACTCTGGCATACGACTGTGTACAGAGAGTACTAGCGATAGGAACAAAGACTGGAGCAGTCAAAATGTATCCTCTGCTTTGTTTGCTAGCAGTATTAATTACAGATATATATATATATATATATATATATATATATATACACATGTATATATATATATATATATATATATATATATATATACATGTGTATATATATATATATATATATATATATATATATATATATATATTCAAAGTATATCTATCACTACTGGCCAGTGGCGATGTCGGTATGATACTCGACCGCGGATCAGTAAGTGCGAGGTTCAAATCCTGGGCTCGCCCGTCACTGAAATCGCTTTCGAGTCAGAAAACTGACGTTAACATTAGCTTTACCAGCTGCCATTAATATACTGAAATCCATATCTCATACTCTCTTACATGGTTGGACTTAACATGAAACCTTTATTGTGAAGAAATCTGCCTTCTGAGGTGGTTTCCCATCGTAGTCGTTAGCTTCTGCTTAGTCCCCACTTGAAACACGATCAGTAGACGTTTGATCTATTCTTAAGTGGTCAGACCGCAATACTAGTAATATCTGGTGAAATATATTAACTTCTAGAGTTAATGTAACCGATCAATACCCAATTAAAACCAATCAATTTCGTGTATGTGCTATATTTTTATTAGCGCCGATGTGACTTAATAAAAATATAATAAGGCGCTTACTTACGAATCGCTGTACTTTATTAACGAGTTCAGTGGAAATATTAAGAAATACTAGAAGTCGATACGCCGCAATGTTAGAGACTGTTCGAGTATTGAGCGCAGTGAAACATATGTGACCTTGTACATTAATGTGATGCTGGCCTAACAGTGCTATACAATCTTGCACGCTTTGTTGTTGCTTCTTTTTATCGACCGACTGTTTAGCAAGTTTTTAAAATAAATTTTATTTCTCACCATCGTCTATCACAACTCATTCAGGATATCTGACTGTGAGTTAAGTGCATATATGAATGAATGAATATATGAAAGAATGAATGAACGACAGAAGAAAGAAAGAAATATTGAATTATTAATTAATTAATTAATACGTTATCGGTTTGATTGATTCATCGATAGATTGATTGATTGACTTACTGATTGGGTTAGTAATTGATTGTCATATTGATTGATTGACTGAATTACTGATTATCTCGTACATGGTACTTAGTTTTCTTTGACCACCCATACCGATGCTGCTGCTGTTGCTGTTGTTCTTGCAATTGTTGTTATTGTTGCTGTTACTGTGGTTATTGTTGTTGTTGCTATTGTTATTGGTGTTGCTGTTGTTGTTTATATTGTTGTTGTTGTGGTTGTTGTTGCTATTGTTGTTGCTGTGGTTGTTGTTGTTGTTGCTGTTACTATTGCTATTGGTGTTGCTGTTGTTGTTGCTATTGTTGCTGTTGTGGTTGTTGCTGTTGTTGTTGTTGCTATTGTTGTTGCTGTGGTTGTTGTTGTTGTTGCTGTTGCTATTGTTATTGGTGTTGCTGTTGTTGTTGCTATTGTTGTTGTTGTGGTTTTTGCTGTTGTTGTTGTTGCTATTGTTGCTGTTGTGGTTGTTGCTGTTGTTGTTGTTGCTATTGTTGTTGTTGTTGCTGTGGTTGTTGTTGTTGTGGTTTTTGCTGTTGTTGTTGTTGCTATTGTTGTTGTTGCTGTGGTTGTTGTTGTTGTTGCTGTTGACCGGACAGTCTTGGACAGCGAGGAGTAGAGTGTCAACTACAGCATGAGAGCGAGAGTCACGTGACTCAACTTCTCTTTCTCATCAATGAGGTCTGATCTTATAAATATCTAATAAATCTTGTCTCGTTGTCTTTGTTGTCCTGTAGTCCAGTGCACTGCCCAACGGCAGGTCCATGGCATAGAACTCTTCCAAATAAGTCTATCCTCAACTTTTCTTTTCATCTCTGTATAAAAATTTGTTATCAGATCATTCAGAATCCCATGTGTCGGTCTTCCTCTAACTCATTTCCCTTGCATTCTTCCTTCTATTACATCCTTTAGCAATCCATTCCCCCTTATACAATGTCCTGTCCAGATTTTCATTCCATTGCGCATCACATTTACTAACTGTCTCTCTGTGCCGACTCTTTCAAGAACTTCTTCATGTATTCAGTTCTGTACGACGTTTGATGAAAATGTTATATGCCGTGAATAAATATTAACTTATACTTGAATTATACTTGAATTATTATGAATTATTGTGAATTCATTGTGGGCTGTTGGGATATGTATGTATATAATATATTATATATATATATATATATATATATATATATATATTTAGAGAGAGAGAGAGAGAGAGAGAGAGAGAGATAGAGAGAGAGAGAGAGAGAGAGGGAGAGAGAAAGAAGATATATATATATATATATATATATATATATATATATATATATATATGTAGAGAGAGAGAAAGAGAGAGAGAGAGGGAGAGAGATAGAGAAAGAGAGAGGGAGATAGATAGAGATAGAGAGTCAGTAGAGATAATATGAAGCTATAGAAGATACACTGAGCTCAGGACGATTTGGCTGAGTTGTAAACGACATTGTTGATGGTATGACAAAAGTTTGATGTAATTGAATTACATTCATCTATGGAGACGAGGACGATAGACAATTATGCTGCATACCACACAGCGCTGGATGTGATTACTATTCTAATTATTATTGTTGTTATTATTCTATTATTACTGCTGCTGGGCTGGTTATAAGAGAGAGAACACGAGAGGTTAATTATTGTTGTTTAGATAATTTATGCGTCAACATGTCACACGTACATTGATCAACCGTGCGCTGTATGAAATAACGCTATAGGAAATAACGCTATAGGAAATAACGCTATAGGAAATAACGCTATAGGAAATAACGCTATAGGAAATAACACTATATGAAATAAGGTTGTGTGAAATAACGCCATAGGAAATATCGTTGTAAGAAATAACACTGTATGAAATCAGCGCTCTATGAGACAACACTATATGAAATAATGGTATATGTAATAACTCTATATGAAATAACGCTGTAGGAAATAACACCGTGTGAAATAAGGTTATATGTAATAACTCTGTATGAAATAACGCTGTATATATAACGCTATATGCAATCACGCTATATGTAATATTTCTGTATGAAATAGCGCTGTATTCAATAATACTGAACGCTGTGATGTGATGATAATGTATTGTGGAGTAACTTATATTTATTCACACCTCTTGGTAGCTATGATTTATAATGTGATGTGATGTGATTTTATGTGACGATAATGTACTGTGGAGTAGGTTATATACATACACATCTGTCTGTAGCTGTGGTTTTTAATGTGATGTAATGTGATATGATGTGATTTTATGTGACGATAATGTACTATGGAGTAGGTTATATACATACACATCTATCTGTAGCTGTGGTTTTTAATGTGATGTAATGTGAAATGATGTGATTTTATGTGACGATAATGTACTGTGGAGTAGGTTATATACACACACATCTACCTGTAGCTGTGGTTTTTAATGTGATGAGATTGCACTTGTATTGATCTAATGTAATCTACATGCAAGTCAACAACGTATAGTAGTTAACTCATTTACATATAGATGTACTAACGTATACGATCTTTACTCGCTCTCTATAGAGCACAGCTCTTATCTACGTGAATATTTTTCTCATTAGTCACCACACCTTCTTCTACAGCTGAACAGCTAATGTTAACGTCAGTTTCCTCACTCGAAAGCGATGTCAGTGACGGACGAGCCCAGGATTTAAATCCCCCACATGCTGATCCGCGGTCGAGTAACTTACCGACATCGCCACTGACTCCAGCTGTGGGGGACTTCAGAATTGAGGAACAGTGAAACTGAAGTAGTTTCTGTTTGCCTTCACCTGTTCACCGCTCAACCCTCCTTGCGCTGTTGTGAAGAACAATGAAAAAGAGTTTATTTTGTGCATCTAAAACTGCCTTTAAATGTCGCATGTTATAATTATTATATTTAAATTAAAAAATCTAGTATTTAGCAACATTGACAAGTAATTCTGGATTTAACTTAATTAAAATGATCATAACTGTCATTATTGATCATTATTGCCTGATGATATGGTGTGGGACAGAGAGGATTGGAGAATGTCTATACATATCTCGACTCTAGTTGAACTAGTCTATAGGGGAAGCTGATGATGACGATGATCATTACTGTCTTGTTCACATCTATCCCAATATACAGCGCTATCGTTAGACTATCTCTTAGTGCACTGCCTACTAGCAGGTCCATAGTATATAACGCCTCCACTCTTCTCTGTCTTCCGCCTTCCTCTTCATTTCCACATATGAGTGGGTCTTTAAATCATCTAACATACCTAATCTCGGCCTGCCCCTGCCTCTTTTTCCTTCCATTCTACCTTCTATAACCTCTTTTAATAGACCTTCCCCCCTTAGAATTTGTCCTATCCAACTCTTCTTCCTACCTCTTAATACATTTATCAACTGTCTGTAATATCTATCGTAAGACTGTATTAGGATGTAATTAGTACTGGTTGAACGTCATATCGATCAGACAGTGACAGGAGCTGTGTGTAGATACTCGTTCAGTGCTCACAACACACGGGTCTCTCAGTTCAAATCCCGGCTAGCGAGTAAAACTGTTCACATATCTCATTAACTACTGTCTCTATCTATACCACTGTCTATATATCTATATCTATATCACTGTCTATACGGCTCTACTGTCGATAGAAACTAGAGATGGGAATCAAACCGAACCGAACTGAACCGAACCCTAAATTCTAGAATTTTGACCGAACCGAACCGAACTCGAACCGAACCCGAATCGAACCCGAACCCAGACTCTGGCCGAACCCGAACCGAACCCGAACCCAGACTTCGTCCAAACTGAATTGAACCAAACTCTTGTAGTTCCTTTCTTCTTCACCAGCCTGACATTAAATAAAGATAGTAAGAACAATACAAATATATATTAGTTTTTGCATTTACATGTTTTACAGTATCTAACAGCATATATTCAGGTAAGGCTGGTTCCGACACAAATTTTAAAATGGTAGCGGTACAAAGGAATGGTAACGGGAAGCGAGACGGGCCTACAGAAGATACTGGATAGTCTGAATGATACGGCATTGAAATATGGAATGAAGATTAATATCAAAGAGACAAAAGTGATGAGAGTATTTACTAAAAATCTGAAAATTCTTGACTCAATCTAGATGGATTTGTTCTTGTTAAATTCAAATTGTGATTTTTTTCTAATTTTAGTGTGCTACCATAATATTTTTGCGGCCAGATTTACAACTAATTATATATGACATTCTATATGTGTTAAGACTATCTGGAATAAATAATTTTGCACCATAGCAATTCAATAATTTAATAACTATTTTCGTAACTTCATAATTGATCTGAGAGTTTAAAATTTGAAACCCTAAGGTAAATTATGAAGCTTATTACTGGTCAGTTGATAGCAAACGGCGTATATTATGATCATTTTTCTAAGGAAGTACACGTGTTTAACAAATCATCTTTATTTGACATTTTTATATTACTACATTGCACTTTGTCTCTGAAATATTGGATCAAATTTTAGCCAAGACATTTCCACTTAATTATAAACGTATCTAATATTTAGGCCTATAGTGACGATAAACATTTAAAAATTGATGAAGCATTCTATTTGCTCGTTATAATCAAGGAGAATATTTCAAATACAATAATAAAGCTAAATATGTATATTATGAACAGTTGTTGGTCAACTTACAATATTATGTACAGGATTAAATACCACTTCTCTCCTTTTTCATTGTCATATTTTACTCAGGTGAAAAAATATGGCAGCTATTATGGCTTAATGAATTTTTAAGCATATTTACCATAAATCATTTTAAACATGTTTGTCATAACCATGATTATTATAAGTAAAGTTAAACAATTGCAACATTATCCAAACCAAACCATTTCGAACTCGAATCGAACTCTTGCGTGTTGGAAAGTACGCCGAACCCGAACCCTTGTTAGAACCAAACCCGAACCGAACCGAACTTGCATTTTCAACGAACCGAACCGAACCGAACTCTCAAATTGTCAACTGCTAACCGAACCCGAACCGAACCGAACTTTTATTTTCAACGAACCGAACCGAAACCGAACTCTGGAAATTAATAAAATTCCCATCTCTAATAGAAACCCCTATAGATAGAATTCTCGACGTCTATTCGCTTTAACGTCGTCGTTAGTGCTTATAGTTGCTGAATAGTGCTTAAAAGTGCTCGATGTTGTCATTGATGACTGTAGCACCCTAATTGTTGTTATGTTATGTTAAAGTGTCTTCGTATTCCGAGCAAAACGACCAAACTCTTACCTGTGAGTCTAAAGTTGCGAAATTTTTTTTTAAATTATAAGAAAAGAAAATCAGGTCTTCCGCAGACTGTCGCGCAGTGAATGGTGTCACTAAACGTTTACTTTCACTATCGTTTCCCGATATTACATTCCTACCAAACAATGGGGTAACTAAGTGTTGCCTCTGCCAATCATTTCATGGTATTACTTTACTACCAATCTATGGGGTAACTAAGTGTTTTCCCCTCTATCATTCCATCGTATTACTTTACTACCAATCAATGGGTTAACTAAATGGTTTCCCAGCTCTAGGCCTATTATTTCATGGTATTACATTCCTATTAATCAATGGTGTAACTAAGTGTTTCCAAAGTCTATAATTTCATGGTATTACTTTCCTACCAATCAATGAGGTAACTTAGTTTTTCCCCTGCCAATCATTTCATGGTATTAAATTCCTACGAAGCAATAGGGTGGAATGTTTCCTCTCTCTATCTTTTCACGATTTTGCTTTCCTATCAACCTGTTCTATCAGCTTTCAACTTCTCAACTTCTTTTATTCATGCCATAGCATTCTTTGAACTAAACGACAATCACTTCTAGCACACCATTTTGAATGTTGTGTGATTTAATTCGTCTAGTAATGTAATCGAATTACGGAACCATATTTAATGTAAGAATCTATTTTAATTTTGAATGCATGCGAAAGAAGTAAATGCATGTAAGTTCTAGAGGTCTAGACTCATTGGTTGTGGCCTATGGAAAGCGTGTACATTCTGAAGCAAAAAACTAGTAAACCTAAGGTTAACGTCAGTTTCCTCACTCGAAAGCGATGTCAGTGACGGGAGAGCCTAGGATTCGAACCCCGCACATACTGTTCCGCGGTGTGGAGTATCTTACCGACTTCTTTTGCGCCTAAACCTCCTTTTCTTTAATTCCCTTCACTATGGACTGATTATCTGGATTTTGGAATTTGCAACGTTTTGGACCTTCTTTTTGCTCGCCGGCTTGAATTTGTCTCAATAGTGCTCGATGTTGTCATTGATGACAGTAGCACTCTAATTGTTATTATTATTATTATTATTATTATTATTATTATTATTATTATTATTCGCCACTGGATCCAGCCTGGCTTTTACCCTTGAATCCTGTAGAATCTTTGTTCAGTAGAAGCTTTGTGGATTCAAAGAGAACAGAATGGACTTGCGTCACTGGATTCGACAAGACTCATTAGGTGATATGATCTGTAGTGATGTGTGCTGTTGGAGACGTCCCTGACATCATCCCTGGATGAGGTAACGGACGTTAACCATTATTATTATGATTATGATGATGATGATGATGATGATTATGATTATGATTATTATTATTATTATTATTATTATTATTATTATTATTATTATTGTGGATTTTGTGGATATGGAATGAGGACGCGATGTCCCTATCCTACACAACATCGAGCACGTGGGACACGCACGAGATCTTCAAGGCAACTTTATATGAATTCTAATGTATTACCAATTTTTCAGTTATTTCAATTACATACTGGTAAACTTGTTTTTAAATGTATTAATTTCCCCGATCTGACTATGTCAGTATCCATAAAATGTATTTTTATTGCTAGTCAGATCTCGTTTGTGTATAATACAAGACTCTCCGAGACAAATTATTTGTGTTCTAGAACAACTTCCGAATTTTTTAAATCTTATGTTTGTAAGTTTATCAAATCTTGGAACCAAATACCTCCTGATATTCGCAGTTTGAGGTCCGTAACTGAATTCACTAAACGTTACAAATATTTATTATTTGATAGTTTGTAAATTTCTAAACTTTTTTTTGTGTGTTAATGTGCAGCTAGAATTGTTACTTAGCTAAAGTGCGTATTTCAGTTGATTTTGCATTATATATGACATTAATATAGTTGTAGACGGTGGTCAGCTAGATAAGATGTGCATCATCTTCCCTGACGGCCGTTGTTCTGGTTTCTACAGACTGTTTGAAACCCTGTGTTTCTGGGAATTTTTGTTTTATTTTATTTCTCTTGGATGTTTATTTCTATTTGTATTTGTCATTGATTTGGTATTGATGCTGAAATAAACACATATATACAGTATATATCTCTCTCTCAAGGTCAACAGTGCCGCGGGACTGCACCGGTGACTTGAATAAGATGAAATAAAGTCAAAAACTGGTGCAAGTTCTTAGATCAGTAGCTTCTTAAGATAGTTTAAAAAGACTCTGGTTATTAGGAATTGTTTGATCTTTAGGAAATTTGATTAGGCTTAAATATAAGCGAATCAACTGTAGTGCATTGCAGCTTTACATGGAAATTTCTTTAACAAATCTCGTTTTCTCTTTGACGCTACTTATATAAGCGTCATTCACGGATCTAATTTAAATCTGTCTACATGTAACAAGTTTCCGACTGAAAGCTCTACAGGCGGCTTCAGTTTTGTAAGAAAAAATGAGAACTCGCGAGTAGTTGTAAATTCGCATTAGTCCATGCTGTGATCAGAGGATTTTGTGTGGCTACGCAGGCTGCATAGAAATGATGTACAGTGCTACAATGGTGGTCTAGGATTCATTCCTTCTCCCTCTCTCTCTCTCTCTCTGTCTCTCTATGTCTCTCTCTCTCTGTCTCTCTCTCTGTCTCTGTCTCTCTCTCTTTCTCTATCTCTATCTCTCTCTCTCTCTATCTCTCTCTCTCTCTCTCTATCTATCTATCTCTCTCTGTCTCTCTCACTACGCTGCTATTTGCTGATCTAAGATATACATTTCTGCTGAATAGTTATATTTCACTCGCTTGCGACCAATTATCAACTAATCCTAAAAGAGTTTATTCTTACACCCTCGAACAATCCGCAATACATACAATTGTCAGAAAACAATTTAAAATACTGACACAAATTCTACATCATATATATATATATATATATATATATATATATATATAATATGTCTGGAGCTGGCGATGTCGGTTAGATATTCCACGGCGGACCAGTTTATGCGGAGTTTCAAATCCTGTGCTCTCCCGTAACTGACATCGCTTTCGAGTGAGGGAGGAAACTGACGTTAACATTAGCTTTAGCTTAGCTTAATATATAGTACATGTAGAGTGTACAGTGTGTTTAAAGGAACAAGCACACTCGTTCTAAAGCTTGTTAGCTATGATCAATCCGATGTATGGAATCACTTGCACAGGTTATTCTTTGTTGTGGACGCCCTGATGATTACTATATTGTGGGGTGTCCTTATGATTTCTGTGTTTTAGGGCGTCCTACTGCCTTAATGATGACTTGTTTTGTATTTTAGGGCGCCCTGATGTCTGCATGCCCTGATGATGACTTGTGTTGTATTTAGGGCGCCCTGATGTCTGTATGCCCTGATGATGACTTGTGTTATATTTAGGGCGCCCTAGTGTCTGTATGCCCTGATGATGACTTGTGTTGTATTTAGGGCGCCCTGATATCTGTATGCCCTGATGATGAGATGCACTTGTGGTCTCTGAGGCAGAAGAAACCGCAGAGGATCCATTCAATGAAGCTACCGAACAACAGGTTTGAGAATTGATTGATTAGTCATCAAAATTTAAGATTTAATTTCTAAGATGTTAGAATTGATTAAATTTCGTTTAATTTTGTGCCCCAAAATTTCTTTTAAATTGCCATTTTGGAATTTAAGATCGGATTTAAATGTATATAGCAAATAAACATCAGTACATTACTTCAGAAATCTTCCTACTAAATCAGTTATTTTATTTTATATAAATGATTCAATAATTTCACACATTAGAGCTAGAAAAATCTCACAAAATATAGCAATTCACATGAAATGAAAAGGACACAAAATTACATGTAGTAGATTTAATTATATATGCAGTAGATGTTTAACGTATTAGACTACCTATGGATTTTTAACATATTCAGCTATAATTCAGATGTTTAATTGTACAACTTTAGCACAATAAATATCAAAGAAACATTAAGCACAGAACACGGAGAGCTCTTATTCTAACAGTTAACAGTGTTAAGCATCAGAGCGGTTGATAAATACCTCTCGGCCCTGAGGTAACACGAGAGAAAGATGTTGACAGTCCGTTTCTCGAAGCAATTGCGGAAAAAGATCAGCCGGTCAACCTCAGGGCCTTCCATTTCCACAGTGCCTGGATGTGAGCCGTGCATGATTGAGCCTAGCTTAATGAGAATCTCTCCAGTTCTTTCAGTTCTTTCAGTTGTCACATAGTTTTATGTGTTCTGATCTCTACTATGTGTAGAGTGCGGTGTTGTCACATAGATGTAATGTGTTTCTATGTGTAGAGTGAGGTGTTGTCACATAGATCTGTTGCTATGTGTAGAGTGAGATGTTGTCACATAGATGTGTTGTTATGTCTAGAGTGTGGTGTTGTCACATAGACGTGTTGCTATGTGTAGAGTGAGATGTTGTCACGTAGATTTGTTGTTATGTGCAGAGTGAGATGTTGTCACATAGACATGATGTGTTTCTATGTGTAGAGTGAGGTGTTGTCACATAGCCACTACAAGCAGGTGGATGTACGTGGGTACAGAGAGAGGTAACGTTCTTGTGGTGGGTCTGGAGAACCTTTCCCTGTCCCGTTACGAGATCCCGTGGAATAAAACCATAGACCTGTGAGTAGTCATGCTTCTGATTTCTCTTTATTTGTTAGAATTATACGCCGTGGACCTGCACTTAGGCAGTGCATCACGTGGACCTGCAGTTAGGCAGTACATCACGTGGACCTGCAGTTAGGCAGTGCATCATGTGGACCTGCAGTTAGGCAGTACATCCAGTGGATCTGCAGTTAGGCAGTGCATCATGTGGACCTGCAGTTAGGCAGTACATCCAGTGGATCTGCAGTTAGGCAGTACATCCAGTGGATCTGCAGTTAGGCAGTGCACTGAAAGAGAGAAATGTAATTACTTATGAAAGTTTTCATTGTATTTTAACGATATCTAAATAGTTGATCTGTCTAATTCAATTTTTCTTTAGGAAGGTCAAGGTTGAGATAAAACTTACGACTTTGTCTCTGAACTTTTATTTCTAACAAATAAAGTTCTACTAGTTCCTCATATACTGTATATGCAATTTAATAAAACTAGCTCTTCAGGTAGTTTTTGCAACTAGCTCTTCAGGTAGTTTTCCAGTAGCGTTATAATTATCTTTTGTACGTTTCTCCGCACCTCTATCCACTTAGATATCGGACGCTAAATTCCGCGTTGAATCCCATCTATGTCATATGAACACTTCTCTATAGAGACTGCACAGGATCGTAAGCTGTCGCTAGGCTGGTCTCACCCTGTGGTTGTTCTGTAATTGACGGGCCGCCACGGTCATCTAATCTCTCACACACACCTGCCACTAGCGTAGAGACAGCATATAATCCCTCGCCTTGAGCTTCGTCTAATCTCCTATAATTCTCTCTTCTAAAACACCTTTTCTTTCCATCGGCTGATTAAATAAAATTAGGCCTATGTAGAAATTTACATTTGTTAAATGTTTTTGATTTATTACTGTGCTATCTTGGCACACTAAACCCGTATTGTGTCCGGGTTGCTGAAAACTAGACCAATCCTCTACTGCACGTGTCGTAAAAGGCGACAAAGCACTACGATTCAAATCAACGTCAGAAAGGGCATACGATTTGTCAGTGCCCTGGACTCCAGAAATTGCTACAACATTTTCTAATCCCGACCTAGTTACACTGGGAATGAAGGGAAGATGATGATGATTATGATGATGATGATGATGATGATGATGATGGCTACCTTGGTAAACTCCTGAACTTCTTACATCGACAAGTTAAAACTTAGTCAATCTACAGTTACTTAGTACTCGTAACGGTAGACTATGTATCCTCACAGCAAGGTCTCAGCTATAGTCTCATAGATTTGCCAGAGGCTGACAATCTCTGATGAATAAAAAGGAAATTGTCATTTTGCTGATAATAGAATCCTAATATACGAGTAATGACACCTGTAACACGTCATGTCGTGGAGTCATTTCAGCGTCACTTCTCTTCCAATTTACTCTTCCCTGGAAATGATGAGCTTATCTTTCCAGGAAAGAGATTTCCACAAATCACATCTTAGAGGAGATAATGGCAGGCTGGAGGCGTTGGAGATGGATTAATATAGAGATGAGGTGATATAGTCGAATTCAGGTGGAAGACACTACTATGATTTCCAGAATGTCAAAATGTGTACTCTTAAAATCGTGTATTTTCGTTTAAAATCTTGTAGTTTCGTTTAAAATCTTGTATTTTCGTTTAAAATCGTGTATTTTCGTTTAGAATCTTGTATTTTCGTTTAAAATCTTGTATTTTCGTTTAAAATCTTATTTTAACGTGACGCCAAAAGCTTAAATAACGAACAAGTATAAGAGAAGCTTGGCTCACGTGACTAAATCAGTAACTTAGGCTACCAATAGGCCACGAAAAAAGAACAATATATTCGAATATCCCTGTGGTGTAATATGCAACTACAGCGTGTAATATAAATAAATGCTTGACATAGGTTCTGATGTTGTCATTAACGACATCACGAAAGTAAAATTATTTTCCATTTTCTGTTGGTCTTTTAAAATGAAAATCTCGCAGAAATTTTCGCTGTCTATAATCTCGTGTAATTGACAGTTTGACAGATCGACAGTAATTCTACGATATATCGACCCGTTGTGATTTACTCTCTACCCAGAATTACTCCTAATTCTAATTTCAGTTCTCAATGCAACATTACTGCTATTTCTAATTTTAGTTCTCTATGCAACATCATTCCTAATTTAAATCTAAACTCTTTACAATTTCCTATTACATAGTCGCTATGCATTGCGGATGCTTGTTTATTTGTATATTTTCAGCATAAGTTCTGAGGTAGGTAGATTGTAGTGTGTTTAACGTCAAGGTTCAGAAGCACAAGGCTTCTCTTCAAGACGACTCGACACACTCGAGCTACAAAGATGACTGTAACAGGAAGTTAACTGTTTGACTTGACAAGGGAATACAAATTGACGAAATACGAGATATGTAATTCTGATTGTGAGCTGAAATTAAATAGTTTGATAGAGAAGTAAATGTAGTGTTTTCTTGATGGATGTCTATTTTAATAGACATGAAGCCAGATTACTGTAGAAGATAATACGTGGAGACAGATCTGTCCCATCTGTTTCATTTATCTCGAATCATCATTATTTCCATCTCTCTCTCTCGCTCCTTCTCTCTCAGTCTCTCTCTCTCTCAGTCTTCTCTCTCTCTCTCTCTTTGTCTCTGTGTGTATTTTACATGTATTATTTTGCCTGATTTTATTTACTTTTATACTTTTTTAAATATTAAGCTTGTCGAAATTGCTGTGCTGTGTAACGTGGAGTGATATGAATATATATTCTTCTTTTTCTTCTTTTTATTTTTCTTCCTATTATTTTTCTTCTTCTTCTACTCCTTCTTCTGTTATTTTTCTTCTTCTTTTACTCCTTCTTCTGCTATTTTTCTTCTTCTTCTACTCCTTCTTCTGTTAGTTTTCTTCCTCTTCTACTCCTTCTTCTGTTATTTTTCTTCTTCTCCCTGTATTCTCACTTTCAGTGTCGCTACTATTCTCTCTGTTAACAGCTGAGTGCTAATTTGTTGGTCTTCAGCATAAATTACAGGTTACTCTCAGTTTGCCAGGTTAAGTAATTCTCCAAGGCCAATCTAGCTGGATTTAGAATTTCATATTTCGAACTGATTTAATTTGATTATCACTGTATAAGTTACAAGTTTTTTGTACAAGTTTTCACCAGTTCTTGTGAGTGACGGTAGCTCGAGTATGTCTAATGAAGAAATTGAACAGAAGCTTCTCAATCTGAACCTCAAAATTAAGCACGTCACCCTTTTAAGCACGTCAATAAATTCATTAAATTTAAAAACTAAAAATTAATCTTATATTTGTTACAGTATTTCGACATAATAGTTGCAAAATGGTGAAAAATATAAAAAGCTAAAGCTAGTGTTAACGTCAGTTTCCTCATTCGAAAATGATGTCAGTGACGGGCTAGCCCAGGATTTGAACCCAGAACATACAGATCCGCGGTCGAGTGTCTACAACGCCACTAACCGACAACGCCAATGGCTCCAGGCAAACAACCATACAAAATGTGCTACTGTCGAAGCTTTGCATAATTGCATAAGAACTGTGCAAAACAAAGTGCATCATTACAGTAGAAAACTTAGGGCTTTGCTGATTAGTATATCTCTAAGCATGCTATGATTTGATAACTGTATAAGTCTTCATTTGCATTATGTAGTGTGCTGTTAAGTTGTAGTTAAGTTGCTTTCTAACGGATTTCTTGCGGCTTCAAGAATTAAAATGCAAATCTGATTAGAGCGTAAATCTAAAAGATTACCGTAACTTATCAAATTTTAAAATTATTATTTTAACATCATTACACGATTTACCTGAGTTTAATTTCTTACGCTTATTTAAATATTTTGTAATATTTCACTTGTTACTGAATAGCGGGTCGATTATAAAGAATTCGCGAGGTAAACTGTTGATATTTTTATTAGCGATTCAACTGTGAGATCACGCAATGGAATTTTTTCCAGTAATTATTTGTTTAGATAATTAATCTTCAGAATAAATGTCGTATAATTTAATAATTTAACAACTTATAGGTCTCGCTGTGTACGCCATTCTAATCGCTACAAATGAATGATCGTTATAGGACACTGAGTAAGTATCTAGCAATGAATGACGCAAGCAGATTAGCAAGGATGTTTAATACTGATACGATTTTGTTTAAGAATAACTATAGAAATGTAATAAACGCTCATTTTGAGAAATTGTGAGGGTGAATATAATTTCAGAATGATGTAGAGAAAGGCATGATGTGCACAGCATAGTTTTCGTTTATTGTTTATTTGCTTTAATTTTATTTTCACTGTGTGTTTGCATTTTGTTTTTTTAATTATTTTGTTTCACTGTGCAATGTATGTATGTTGTTTGCCCAAGTGGTGAAATGAAGATATATAATAGTCATTTGTAATAGATTTTGTGTAATTTTAAATAAATGTAAATATTTTGACAGCATGAGCAGGGATCACCCGGGAGCGGTGGTACATATCAGTGAGTCACCGGTCGATCCGGGAAAGGTTAGTGGAGCTCAGGTCGACACACTCGATCTACCGTCACATCTCATTGCACGTTGTAGTGTGTTTAACGTCAAGCTTCAGAAGCACAAAGCTTCTCTTCAAGACGACTTGACATACTCCAGCTACCGTCACATCTCATTGCTCGCTTTAGTGTGTTTAACGTCAAGGTTCAGAAGCGCAAGGCTTCTTCTCAAGACGACTTGTCATACTCGAGCTACCGTCACAGAGTTTATATTTATGTCAACTTAGCTGCAACTGCACTGGCTAAAACATAGAGATCATTGAAATAATTATTGGTAGCTAGTATTTTAAGACGTAGTAGTATGATAATTTAGCACTGGTAGGTAGGCTGTAGTGTGCTTAACGTCAAGGTTCAGAAGCACAAGGCTTCACTTCAAGACGACTCGACATACTCGAACTACCGTCACATTAACAGTAAGTTACTGTCAATAAAACTGGTATTGAGTACAGTAATGTAAGGGTCCTAGTCATTAGTATTCTTGTTGTTTATGTCTTCTATAACATACGAACATGTTTGCAGAGCTCTATGTGAGGACACTGATCAGTCGTACGTTTACTAACGTATAGCACTTGTAGCGCTGGTGTCAGAGATACGATTAACCTACCGGTTCTGTCAGTTTGGCGCTAGACTTAGTGAGATAAAGTTATCTAGAGCAAATAGTGATTAATGTAGATTGGCCAATATTTGAACTCAGGTCTTCCGTGTTGTGTCCGAGGGGGCACTGAGGAATAGATCAACTGAAACCTGAATTGCAAGTGTCGTTAGAGGCGACCAAACAATAACTAATTGAAGAAGGCAATTGAAAACCATCTCATCTATCGTTTCATACCACCGATTCTATCATTTCATAGATATAGGATGCACTAGATTGTGAAAGGGCATAACCTTTTGAGAAGGGATTAAAAATTTGATCGCTAGTATGTAATAATTAACCTTACGCAGTTGAACACCTGAGCTCTTTCATTTTTCATAAAAGCTTAAACCATGTTAACATAAAACGCTATACTGAATTTATAACATTTTTTCTTAAAATATATCTAGGATTAGCCAATTAAAGAAGATTCGAATAATATGCAGTTAAATCTCACTTTTTTGAAATTTTAACTTTGAACTTTAAAAATTAGATAGAATGCTTCTGTTAATTTATTCATAAAGACTCAGTGTACTTTTTACATTTTATTTAACTTTTCCATATGCGAAAATTGTGCCAGAGACCTTTTAAGTATAAATTTTTGTTGCAGTTTTTATTTTGTAAGATTTCTCTGAAAGCTCGAGGAGATTTAGAAAAGTTTATTTCATAGAATTATGATTTCATTTTGATGAAACAAATAAATGTCGACCTTCGGCGAGCGTTAAGTTCTGATCCTACTACGATGAAGCAGCTTAAATGTCGACTCTAAGCTCTGAATCATGTTTGACCGATTGGCAATTTGAGATTATTTGAGCCGTAGACCCTTGAAATTGAAGAGAAACCGCATACTTCGCAGTAACTGTCTAACGTAGATACTGAAGAAGATTGTTAACTCATGTTGCAGTAGAGAAAGGAAGAGGAAAAGAAAGTAGAATGAGGGAAATAACGATAGGAGGAGGTAGAGAAAATTGGAGAGAGAGAGAGAGAGCGAGAGAGGGAGAGAGGGAGAGAGGGAGATAGGGACACTGTATAGAGTCATATGTTCAGTATTAAGAAATGCAGTTTAGTTACAGTTGAAGTTACATGAATACGATATTGTAGTTTGTGCTTTGTGTTGTTTTCCTACAAGTCGTGTACACAACTAGAGTCATTCTAAGATGGCTTTATTTGTGCAAGAAAGAAATACGAGGAAGGAAGTGAAGAGGCAGTTGGAGAACTTAATGGAAGCCTCCTGGATTGTTAACAGTACCGGATATTGTGATGGTTGATGATGACAAGTGAGAGGAGAGACGAGAGAGAGATTATGACCGACTAGCAAGCGGTGCAACCATGATCTGTAACCATCCTCTGCGTTCTTCTCTCTTTATCACACCCGATCTGTTCCCTCTCTCAGCCATCATATCTCTCTCTCTCTTTCTCACACACTCAATCTTTCACTCTCTCACCTGTCTTCTTTCCCTCTCTCTGTCTATCTCTCTCTCCCTCTCTCAATCATACTACTACTACGACCCATAAAGCATATCCAATGTGTACAATTCTTCTTACCAATCCGTCACTGATGTCCCTTCAGACGATTAATCTGTAGCTTAGCTGGGCAATCAATCAATCAACACAATTAATATAATGTAAAATACTAATTAACATAATTAACTAGCATAATATAGAATCAGCATCATCATCATCTTCCCATGAATTTTAGTTTAAATAGGGTCGGGATACTAAGATACTATAGAATAATTGGTTACTATAATTAATATAACATAGAAGCTGGTAAAGCACTATTTCTGAATAACTTCACACTGATTACTGCTAGCACACTTTTCTTAGTGAGAGGTGGCGGGTTCGATACTCCTCTAGACCACTAGTGACCTCAATGAACATAGCTTTCATAGATGTCACTGACATCGCTTTCGAGTGAGGAAACTGACGTTAACCATAGCTTTACCAGCTTTTCTGTTGCCTAAATGAACTTGATATTGAGGAAGATTGAAGGAAGTCTATACGGAGTATTGGAGCGAGAGATAATGAAAACAAAGAACTGAAATAAGATGATACGGAGGTTTAATAGTAAACCGGATGCGCTGTAGTGATGCATAAAGAGAGGAAGGTCGAAGCACGTATCACTGCTTAATATGAGATATGGAGCATCGCCTGTCCTAATAAGACTTCTAGAATAATCAGCTTTAATGTACTGCGGGCTTCTAACAAGAGTTTTAACTCGTAACATAGCGCATTGGTTAATGGATCCTCGTACATAAAATTTAATACAGACACGCATATGAAGATGTTAGTTAAATCTACGATATATTTGTATTTTTATATGAAAGTCAATGAGTCTAGCTAGGCATACATGTAACTGAGCATGATAGTGTGTGAATCGTGATGGCATAGAAGATAAATTTAACAGAATGATGAAGATGTGAGAAATTGAAAACGGAAAATGTTATTAAGACGCGAAGGTTTTTCCTGGATTTATAACTTATGAATATTTCATGTGGAATATCACTTGATATCGCCTCTCTATCCAGCCCTTGCCCATAACTTGGCAGATGATTGATGACCTCTTGGCATTATCCACCTAACTCGTCGAAATATTGAAATAATAGTGTTTTCTCCAGCTATTTTTTTAATTATAGTTTCCACTTTACTATAGGAAATTGTTTTTTGTAACTTCTTTATGGGATTTAAAGCTTGATAAATTGAATTTAGGTTCTCGCATGAGCTTCAGAAAACGTGAGAATAGTTCAATCGAAAGCCTAGAGTGTTCCTAGAGGAAGACAAAGCAGAACTGAACTAGACACAGTTAGCTATGTTTTTCTTGCTAAAGGCTGCACCAATATGAGTAGACAAGACCTGATAAGATGAAATAGGTTGATAGTGGAATACTAGCGGTGTATCTAAGATTTAAAATTTTTATATAAGATTTGTGTATCTTTGGACTGATTCTTTAGAATTTGGAATTTGCATCGTTTTGGGCCTTCTCACCGACTCGCCTACTTAAATTTGTCTAGCGAGAGAGAGAGAGAGAGAGAGAGAGAGAGAGAGAGAAAGAGAAAGAGAGAGAGAGAGAGAGAGAGAGAGAGAGATGTCTAAGGATTATAAAGGAAGTCTGGATGACTTGAGATGTCTCGTATGATTTGATCAGCTCTGTTAATATCTTCATACCTCGCGGTCACTTAGCGCTATACACACAACAACATAGCAGACAGACTGTTCTGTTTACTGTGTGATGATTGATTGATTGATTGATAACTGTGTGGTGATTGATTGATAACTGTGAGTGATTGATTGATAACTGTGTGTGATTGATTGATAACTGTGTGATTGATTGATAACTGTGTGTGATTGATTGTTATTGTGTGTTGATTGATTGATAACTGTGTGTGATTGATTGTTATTGTGTGTTGATTGATTGATAACTGCTTGTGATTGATTGATAACTGTGTGTGATTGATTGATAACTGTGTGTGATTGATTGATAACTATGTGTTGAATAATAACTAAAATCATATAGATTGAATTGGCTGTTAATTATTGATTGATTGGTGGACTCATAGACTGATTAAAAGGCTTATGTATTGACTGTTTGATGGGCTATTTGATTGATTGATTGATTGACTGGCAGATTGACTAACTGACTCATTGATTAATTGACTGATTGCTTGACTGACTGATTGATTAATTGACTGATTGATTGATTGTAGGTTCTGATAGGCTATGAGAGGGGTATGACTATTTTATGGGATCTAAAATCTCGACAGGTTGAGAGTCGATACGCAGGTCCACAGGTTAGAAATCAAATACTCTTAACACTAGACTATCTATCTACATCATGGGTCTCAACTAGCTAGTCAAACATCTGGACTGGCATCGTTCTTGATCCTCTTTTAATTATTTCATTGGTAGAGGAAATGTTCGCACTAAGAAAAACTTTTATCAAAATTTCTGTACTTATACAAAATATATAAGACTGCAGTCTTCTGCAATTTGTTTCTATAAATTGCTTGTAAAAAGTATAATTGATATTTCATATGGTTTCCTACATACAACCTGAGATAAAGTAGTAAAGCTGGTAAAGCTAATGTTAACGTCAGTTCCCTCACTCGAAGCGATGTCAGTGACGGGCGAGCACAGGATTTGACTGATCCGCGGTCGAGTATCTTCCCGACGTCGCCACTGGCTCCGGCCAATACTTACTCTTCTTACTTTACTTTCTCTTCAGCTTATGGTTTCTCATATTGCTATAAGGTTATCAATCTGTAGTGATGTGTGCTGTGGGACGTCCCTGTGACTGAGCAAATGGACGTTAAACCCCTATTATTACTATTAATAATTAGTGGCTGGAGTCAGTGGCGAAGTCGATAAGATATTTGACCGCGGATCAGTATATGCGGGTTCAAATCCTGAGCTCGCCCGTCACTGACATCGCTTTCGAGTGAGGAAACTGACGTTAACATTAGCTGTAGCTTTTTGCTTTAGCAATAAGACAGTGTAAGATGTAAGAAGACGTAGTAGGACTCTATAAGACCCTCATACGGTGTTTGGATGATCTAATAAGACGTCACAGCTATTCCTAGATACGACACTCTATGACAGACTCTCTGTTGTAATCACTGGATACTCGTTATGATGTATCAACCGTGGCAGATTACATTACGTGTATTACGTCTCATTACTAAGCCTTCATCTCTCTCTCTCTCTCTCTCTCTCTCTCTCTCTCTCTCTCTGTCTCTCTTTCTCTTTCTGGCTCTGTTGAGACAACAAGATTACAAGATTTACATACATGTATATAGGTAAATAGAGAGAGAGAGAGAGAGAGAAAGAAAGAGGTAGAGAGGTAAAAAAAGGGTAGAAAAAGAGAGAATGATAGATTTTAGTTTTATTATATTGCGTTTCGTGGAAACTTGCCTTAACGTATTTTACACGTATGTACATCAAGTTAACTAATTAATTGGAAAGAAGGAATCATCGATTCAGATTCAGTCTGTAACTGCTTCCTGCTGATTCTGCTGCTATTTTGTTTATGTGATCTTGCATACACATGTATCTAATATAGGGAGATAGAGAGAAAGAGAGAGGTTGTAGAGAAAGATAGAAAAAAGGAAAATGAGAGATTTGGGCTGAACTGATGGCTTGATATATATGGTCCCTATAAGTGCCTTGTGCCTTGGGTTAACCATGATTTTGCAATTATGTGCTATTCAATTATTTACATTACACTGTGTATTTGCTATGCAAAATTGAAATTTAAATAAAATGATAGATAAATAAATGAATAAATAAATAAATGTATATATAAATAATAAATAAATAAATAAATGTTCTTATGTCTGCAGACATTGCATTCAATCTCGTGGCATCACGAGGGTAAACAGTTCATCAGTAGTCATGACAACGGTTGCCTGGTTACGTGGAATGTCAAATCTGCCAAAGCTATAAGCACTGTCATACCACACGGTCAGTTTTCAGTTCCCTCTATAAATCATCCAAATCAGTCTTTTATTCGGTTAGATTGGCTTTCAATTCCTGCTCAGAATCTTATGAAAATCAGCTCTCAATGTCTGATCAAAATCTTTTAGATCAACTCAAAGCCTGCTGTCACTATTTCAACTCAGATTACGTTTAGTTCTGTTGCCGTTGTGTCTTTAGCCTCTCTGTGGTTTCTGCATCGTAGAAGAGTACAGAAATCGATATAAAGTAATCTCTCTCTCTAAGTGCACTGCCTACTGGCAGGTCCATGGTATATAACGCCTCCACTCTTCTCCTTCTCTGTCTTACGCTTTCCTCTTCATTTCCACATATAAGTGGGTCTTTAAATCATCTAACATACCTAATCGCGGCATGCCCCTGCTTCTTTTTCCTTCCATTCTACCTTCCACGACCTCTTTTAATAGACCTTCGCACCTTACGATGTGTCCTATCCACTCTTCTTTCTATTTTTAATACATCTAATAAAATAGTATAAATAATAATATAGCATTGTGTAGTCATATGGTAATATATTAATATTGTAACATATTATAGTATTGGTACAGAGGATAGTATTGGTAAACAGGATTGTTTTCTCAGGGAATGACGCCCCTGCTCAGTAAATGTTAGTCGAAGCAGAGGAAGGCATAGGGGACCCACCTCGTCATAAGCATAAGAATAATGGCATGTCATATTAGATAATTTAAAGACCCACTCATTTGTGGACGCAAAGAGAAAACGGAAGACAGCATTATATATCATGGACCTGCCAGTGAGCAGTGCACTAAGAGAGATAAAATATTAATATAGTATTCATATAACGCTATAGGCTACATGAGGTATGGATAAGGCATAGCCTTTGTGAAGGGATTAACTGGTTGATCTAAGGAGTGCTCTTATGGAGCGAGAAAGCAGACTTGGAGTATGAATATGCACCTTGAACCTGCCACTCAGCAGTGCAGTCAAGAAGAAGAAGAATCATATAAGACAAGAGTACAATAACCACAATCGATGTGGGAGACTAGACTTGCTTTCATGTTACAGCTAAGCTTGGGAGGGATGGAACACAAGAGATCTGTCAACCCATCAAAAAGGTCGACCACCGGTCCAGAAAAACTGGGTGAGTGGCTCACGTATAGAGTTTAATATTAAATATATAATTGTATATTAATAATATTAATAGATAATTATATATTTAATATGTAAATAAATGTAATATAATTACATATAGAATTTAATATCAAAGCTAATTGCTCTCTAAAACAAATCCGTGAATTCGTATGCATATATTCAGTGTAACATTGACTGTTAACAATAAGCGGATTCTCATGTATGTATTTAATAAAATTTGAAACATTCAATCGTGTTAAGCAGTCATAATCAGTGGAGATAGCTATCAAAATTAGTCATTATTGTAGGTCAATGAGTAATCAATCAATCAATCAATCAGTAAGAATATAAAGTCCGGTTCCTCGCCATGAGGCAATATCAGGGACGTCTCTTGCAGACTCTGCAAAAACAGGCTCCAAAACACCACACGATGACGATGGCAATCGAAACTAACCAATCATTGTGGTATAATTTTCGTAGGTATTCATACTATTAATTCTGTTAAATATTGAGGTGTTTATCTACATGTTTTTAACCATTGAACGCATGCAGCTTGGTATTTATTGATATAAATATTATATTATATTTATTGGCATTTATTGATATGTCGATTATGTATCATTGTATTGATCAGGTAATTACTGATTGATTTCTAGTTTAGAATCAATCAAAAGATGACTGATTATCGATTATGTATCATTGTATTGATCAGGTATTTATCGATTGATATTTAGTTTAGAATAAATCAAGAGATGACTGATTGCTGTATTGATTGACTCCAGGGATTGGTTGTCTATATTCCACGGTGGTTTGCCTAAGTCCAGCTCATCTAGCTCATCCACTCTGACAGTCCTTAGAGGTTCCTCGAACCCGGCAGTCCTTGACCTTCATCAACCTGTCCTCGACTTCTGCACTGTCTGCCCCACGCCTTGGTCTAGCGGTGAGTGTTGTTGTTGTTAACCCTTGTTGAATGTCGCAATAGTGTAGGGATGCTTTGGCGCCTGTTTGTGTAGTGTCTGCAAGTGAGGTCCCTGACATTGCGTTATGGCGAGGAACCTGACGTTAAATTTTTATTGATTGATTGGGTAACGTCATGAAGTTTTAAATGACATATCCCGATATGAATTGAACCCTCGTGGGTTCGAATCCCAGACGCGCTGATCTGAGAGTAAAATCTCGGACATTCACTGGACTGGTTACAGGGAAAATGGTCTAAATTGTCTAACGGTTTAAACATGTGGTATTAAAAGTGATAGATATCAACATTGTTGATCATTTCACTATAGTGCGTGTTTACTTTTTTACTTTTCAACAGTACAGCTGAGGCATGAAACCGCTATATGTTCCCATGTTAAAGGGCGCCCAGGATATAAATATGTTAAGAAAGCTGATGAAGTTAATGATAGCGTCAGTTCCTCACTCGAAAGCGACGTCAGTGACGGGAGAGCCCAGGATTTGAAACTCGCACATACTGATTCGCGGTTGAATATCTTACAGTCATCGCCATATTAACATGGAACTATTCCTCTATCTATCGTCTTGGTGTTTTGAACCGTACGTTGAGACCTTGTTAGAATTATTGTTGCGTATCGTAGTATAATATAGGCTTGAGTTATAATAATAATAATAATAATAATAATAATAATAATAATAATAATAACACACATTATAGTGAAATGATAAATTATGTTGATATCTATTACTTTTAATACCACATGTTTAAACCGTTGGGCAATTTAGACCATTTTCCGTATAACCAGTCCAGTGAATGTCCGAGATTTTACTCTCAGATCAGCGCGGCTGGGATTCGAACCCACGAGAGTTCGATTCAACTCAGGATCTGTCGTTTAAAACTTCATGACGTTATCTACACCCTTAACCATTCCGCTATTGAGACATTCTATATTGAGTTGTATGAGATGCATCTTGAGGCAGGTTGTAGTGCGTTTAACGTCAAGATTCAGAAGCTCACTTAATACTTCCCCGCTAGGCGATTAAACACACTCGAGCTACCGTTATAAAGATTAGATTGATGTCAGTAAGTTACTGTTATAACTACTCGTCGTCGATAGACGAGTGTTATCTAATACAGACATTTTATGAGGGATTATTAGAACTCTTTTATTATGTTATTATTTGATTACTTTATTATTTTTATTACTTTTTTCAGATATCCAGGATCCATCGTCTGTTATAGTTCTACTGAGTGATACCGTCGTCCTTGTTGATCTACATACAGCGGGGTGCGTAGCCCACTGCGCCACTTTCTTATTCACTAAATGCTAAAATCCTAATGTTAACGTCAGTTTCCTCACTCAAAAGCGATGCCAGTGACGGGCGAGCCCAGAATTTGAACCCCGCACATACTGATCCGCGGTCGAGTATCTTACCGACATCGCCACTGGCTCCATCCTATAATAGTATGTTGGATTTATCGATTTATTTGTTGATTGTTTGATGAATTGATTTACTGATCTGTTGTTGATTAGTTTTTGATTAATCGATTGATCGACGAAATGAATGATTATGTTGTGCATTAATGAATTAATCAATTTATTTCTAGATGGATTGTTTGCTTGCTTGATTGTCTGATTGATTGATTGACTGATTGATTGCTTGATTGATTGTCTGATTGATTGACTGATTGACTGATTGATTGCTAGATTGATTGTCTGATTGATTGACGGAAGGATTGATTGACTGATTGATTGATTGCTAGAGTGATTGATTGATTGATTGTACTACCCACATATATCCTGTGACAGAGAGTCCCTATGGACTGGACCTGTGTAATTAATCAATTGATTGATTGATTGTCTGATTGATTGATTGATCGTACTACACACAGCTATCCTGTGCTAGACAACTCCTATGGACTGGACCTCTGTGACTCACCTGTCTCTATTTGTTTGATTAATTGATTGATTGATTGAGTGATTGTACTACACACAGCTATCCTGTGCTAGACAAACCCTATGGACTGGACCTATGCGACTCACCTGTTTCTAGGTGTTTGATTGATTAATTGATTGATTGATTGATCGTATACACACAGCTATCCTGTGCTAGACAACTCCTATGGACTGGACCTCTGTGACTCACCTGTCTCTATTTGTTTGATTAATTGATTGATTGATTGAGTGATTGTACTACACACAGCTATCCTGTGCTAGACAACTCCTATGGACTGGACCTCTGTGACTCACCTGTCTCTAGGTGTCTCTATCTGGCGGACATCTCCTCAGATCTCATCTCATCCCTCTATCACATGGGCTCAACTCAGCGTGCTGAGAGACGTCTTAATAAGGTTATAAGAGTAATTCCAGTAATTGCCACAAAACTTAAACGAATAGCTAAAAGTCTATTCGTATCCCGACCCTGGTTAAACTGGGATTTAAGGGAAGATGATGATATACATGAATACATACATATATATATATATATATATATATATATATATATATATATATATATATATATATATATCATACACATATACATGTATGTATATTATTAAAGTCCGTTTCCTCATCCTAGAATGATGCCAGGGACGTCACCACAGCCACATCACGACAGACGTAGTGATGATATATATATATATATATATATATATATATATATATATATATATATCATAGTGCAGTGCCCACAGGCAGGTCCAGGGTATATAACGCCTCCACTCGTCCTCTGCATGTCCACATGTGAATGTATCTTGAAGTCATCTCAGTAACATTCCTTTTGATATAGGCCTACTTTTATTCTTGGGGATTATGCTAATGACGAGGTTGGTCTCCTCTTTGTCTTCCTCAATTCTGACTGTTTTATGTTTGTCTGACTTCTTGAATGGTTAACTAGCTGTTTGATTGATTGATTGATTGCTTGATTAATTGATTGATTGATTGTTGTTGACACTGATGGTGCAGGAGTGGCCAGTAACAGGAGGGCAGTGTGAGGTTGATCAGTGTAAACACTCTGAGCTCATCATCACAGGGTAACCTACCTACCTACCTACCTACCTACCTACCTACCTATCTACCTACCTACCTACCTATCTATCTATCTATCTATCTATCTACCTACCTATCTATCTACCTACCTGCCTACCTAAATACCTACCTACCTACTACCTCCCTACCTACCTACCTCCCTACCTACCTACCTACCTACTCCGAGAGAGGGAGAGTGATAGAGCGAGAGAGAGAGAGAGAGGGGGGGGGGAGGGAGAGAGAGAGAGAGAGAGAAAAATAGTTTCACACCACAAACCAGTTTATCAGGACATATACATGTAGATTGTAGCACACTACAATGTCCGCAATGCTGATGTATCTTCTTGTATTAATACCGTAATATTGTCAAACCATTTTTGAAGATACATAAACTGAAGATCTAGTTTAACATTAATTTCTCAAGATAGCGGCTTCTAGCATGTGGGTCGAGCTACAGTCGAAATATAAATTGTCCAATAAATAGTTAGAATCGCTGTCAATAAGGAGTGTCTTATTTTCAATGCAGGCACTTGGATGGATCAGTGAAGTTCTGGGACGCCTCTGGTGGTATGTTCATTTCTTTATTCGTCAAAAGCAGGCAGGATCAAGATAGATCATACATATATATATATATATATATATATATATATATATATATATATATGTATATATGTATATATATATATAGTATATATACATATATATATATATATATAGGCCTAAATATATATATATAAATATATATATATATATATATATATATATATATATATATATATATTCACACATACACACATACAGGGGTACACATACTATCATAGAACAATCAAAATGCATTATAAGAAACTTAAATAGAGTTTCTACTAATTCCAGCACTCACTAGCGTTAAAATTTTGATCTCGCATTCTCTTGTGGTCTCTGTGTACTCAGTGGTCATCGTGTGGTGTTTTGGCGCCTGTTTGCGAAGAGTCTGCAAGGGACGTCCCTGACATTGCAGTATGGCGAGGAACCGGACGTTAAATTCTTATTGATTGATTAAACTTAGTTCATGAAATAATTGATCGATTGACTAAATTTCTGATATCGCAGCTTCGTTGACAGCTCTGTACCGGCTGAACACAGCTGAGCTGTTTGAAGACAGCAGAGCTAACCACGCCTCCGCTGCTGCTGGAGCTGCTGCGGCAGCAGCAGCTGCTGATGACATGTATTCCATTCAGCAGATTCAGCTGTGCCTCGAGTCGCAGCAGCTGTCAGTAGCTGGCTACAATCACGTGCTGCTGTACAGCTGCTGCAAACAAGATAACTCAGCGCAGCTACCGGTACCTCTTTCTCTATCTCTGTCTGCCTGTCTGTCTGTCTCTCTCTCTCTCTACTTCTCTGTCTCAGTTTCTCACTCAATCTCTCACTCTCAGAGTTAACAATAAATCTTTAAGTTAGATGAGTGAAGAAGGCAATGGTAAGCTACCTGAGAGTTACATTTCTCCACCAGTGGGCATATTTAAGTGTCTCAAAGGCTTGAGTTTTATTAAGGAATATCTGGTTGATCGACGCATAATCTTTAGTGAGAAGCTATACTAGGGATCTGCCATTTGGCAAAGGAATTCCGATAGAGCTCTGAGCTACCATAAATTATCATAGTGCAGTAAGTTACCATAACATGCCATATGATAAATAACCATACTTTTAATGGTAACTAAATCTCCATTCCGCCTGTTGATGCAGATTAATTGTGTCTATAATGCATTGATTGATTGATGATTTGATTGCAGTGTTGTCTACCATGAGCTGGTACAAAAGAGTACATGAGAGAGGTGACTGATTGATTGATTGCAGGGTTGTCTACCATGAGATGGTACTAAGGAGTACATGAGAGAGGTGACTGATTGATTGATAGATTGATTGACTGATTGATTGATTGATTGATTGATGGATTGACTGATTGATTGATTGATTATGTAGATTGTGGAGGTGGGTCTAGGTAACGGTCTATGCACGGATCAGTCGGGAGAAGGAAGTCCTGATCCATACGAGTCCGCGTCCAATGCTAACAGATCTCCGCTACACACAAAACTGGGTTCCTCACATTCTCTCAGTAAGGTAAAGCATGGTGTCAACTAGATACATAGAATAACTGATTCTCTCAGTAAGGTATAGCACGGTGTCAACTAGATACATAGAATAGCTGATTCTCTCAGTAAGGTAAAGCATGGTGTCAACTAGATACACAGAATTACGCTTATGTCTCATTGATTACCGCAGGAATACTGTTAAAGACAGTGAGATATCAAGATTCGAACCATCGTCCAGTCTGCCTCAGTCAGTTAATAATTTTCCATACAAAACTGCTGCAATAATTGGTTTTAATCATTAGTATAAATATTACTCTCTCTCTCTCTCTCTCTCTCTCTCTCTCTCTCTCTCTCTCTTTCTCTCTCTTTCTCTCTCTAGTGTTCTGCCAAGCGGCAGGTCCAAGGTTCATATTCCTATTCCTACTCACTGCTTTCACGCTCCATAAAGATCAAACCAGCGATTAACGAGTTAATTCCTTTACAAATGTCTATGCCTCATACACAGCTCAATGTAGCCTATAGCTTAACTTTTCTACTATTAGAATATGGTAGGAGATATTTGCTCTATAATTCCGTAATAGCGGTAGATGTAGTCATGGACGACGGTATCACTTTGTTGTTGTTGTTGTTGTGCCTGGTAGAGTACGACAGTTAGAGTGAGGGGAGGACAGTGTACGTACAGAGCGGGATACCAGCCACAGCTCTGTTGTCTCATTACCTGGACCTCTTCGTCCGATCACCCCGCCTCCATCTCTAGCCTAGCTCTCAGCTCCAAGTATGGCCTGTAAGTACTCAAAGTAAACCTACTGATAAAAGCTGGTAAAGCTAAGGTTAAACTCTGTTTCCTCACTCGAAAGCGATGTCAGTGACGGGCGAGCCCAGGATTTGAATCCCACAAATACTAATCCGCAGTTGAGTGTCTTACCGACGTCGCCACTGGCTCCAGTCAGTGATATTGTAAGTATGGACTATAAGTACGCACAGAATAGGTAAACCTATTGATATTGTAAGTATGGACTATAAGTACACAAAGAATAAGTAAACCTACTGGTACTGTAAGTATGGACTATAAGTACACTCAGTATTGTGTTGTAACAGGTAACATATGTTGTAACAAGTAAAATTTGTAACAGGTAACATATGTTGTAACAGGTAACATATGTTGTAACAGGTAACATATGTTGTAACAGGTAACATGTGTTGTAATGGGTAACATGTTTTACCTATTGGTAACAAATGGTAATAAATATCGACGCCCCTAACATCATCCTTGCATGAGGAAACGGACTCTAAGCCTTTATTATTATTATTATTATTGTAACAGGTTAGCTTTTGGTAACGACTCTGGATTGGCGATCATTGACACGAAACAAAAAGTTTGTGTGATTTGTCTCACTGTGGCACAACTGTACGGTACGTCTAGACTGCTAGAATAATAACATTAGAGTGCTGCAGTCATCAATGACAACATCGAGCACTAAGCTATAGTTTAGCTCGTCGTTTAGGCCGTTACACAGACCGGGTGAAACTTGTAACACAGCTGGTGAAACTTGTATTAAGTCTAATTAAACTGTGAACTTAACACGAGTAAAGTTTATTTTTGTTTAGCGTAAGGTTTATTTAATAGTTTTGCAATGTTTCTTATTGAAAACTTGGTAAGGTCATTGGATTTTTAAAAATTGGTTAATAAATGTGTTTTGCAAATCTAGAAAAGTCTTCAGATTCACTTCGATAATAACAACCGATATTTAGGCGCAAATTTGACTCTTTCCTGATGACAAAGTCATTTATTTCTAACCAAATATACTAACAAATGATTTCTAACAGTGAAACAAGTTCTAGACGCGTGTAATCTTACAATAACAAAGGCATATGCTCGATGTTGTTACGACAACATCGAGTAAGTGAATGACTGGTAAGTGAATGACTGTAGGCTATGGTAAATGAATGGCTGTAGGCTATGGTAAGCGAATGACTACAGACTATTTTAAGTGAATGACTGTAGACTATGGTAAGTGAATGACTGTAGGCTATGGTAAGTGAATGACTGTAGACTATGGTAAGTGAATGACTGTAGGCTATGGTAATTGAATGACTGTAGACTATCATATTGTGAATGAATGCAGTAGTAAGCAGGAATCAGGAACTATACTTTGTGACGGTAGCACGAGTTTATCTCAGCCATAGCGAAAATAAACTGTAAGATTCTGAATTTGGAACAACGATTTCTCGTCCACTTCCTCGTCGGAAGATGACGTGAGTTTATTCGCTATGTTTATATTTCAGGCTCGATGGACCCACTATTGAGAGGCGGGAGGTCAAAGCGAACGAAGGTCAAGGCCACTCCTCACAACTATGACGTCACCCAGTCCCAGCAATCGACCCCTGACGGGTCAAGGTCGCCTATAGTTGAACAGGTGGGCAGCTGCTTCCGTGTTGATGATTTAACGTCAGATTTCTCGGTTGATAATGATCCCAGTCTGTCTGATGCTTGTCTATATGTGCTCATATGAAGCACCAGTCATAGCTATATGTAATGCAATGTAATGTAATATAATATAACGTAATATAATATAATATAATATAATGTAATGTAATGTAATGTAATGTAATGTAATATAATGTAATGTAATGTAATGTAATATAATATAATATAGTATAATATAATATAATATAATATAATATAATATAATATAATATAATATAATATAATATAATATAATATAATATAATATAATATAATGTAATATAATGTAATATAATGTAATATAATATAATATATTATATTATATTATAATATAATATAATAAAATATATAATATTTTAATATAATATAATGTAATGTAATGTAATGTAATGTAATGTAATGTAATGTAATATAATATAATATAATATAATATAATATAATGTAATATAATGTAATATGATATAATATAATATAAGATAATGTAATATGATATAATATAATATAATATATTATACTATAATACAAAACAATTTAGTACAGAACGGTACAATACTGTACAATACAATACAAAACAATACAATACAATTCAATACAATACAATGCACTACAATACAACACAATACAATAAAATACAACACAATAAAATACAATACAATATATAGGTCTCTATTGCATATGCTCATTACTAGAACCTGCCATATAGCAGAGCCTATGTGAGTTACAGATCATTGAAACTCTCAATCTATTTAACCTTTAACCTCGTTTCTTATAGTCTAGCTCAACTTTCCCATCAGCCACAGCCGGCGCTCGAGTCTCTGGAACCATTAGCGACGGAAACACGAGAAAGGATTCATCTGCGACGGATCGTTCTCCCTCTCCTGACCTAACTGAACTTTGTATCTATGATCGACGGAGCATCGACCTCACGATGAACCCACTGCCCACTCGCAGAGCCTCTACCGTCAGCACCGTGCTCCAGGATAGCACCAGGCTCCAGGATAACACCAGGCTACTGGATAGCACCAGGCTCCTGGATAGCACCAGGCTCCTGGATAGCACCAGGGTGCTGGATAGCACCGGGACCAGCATGACTTCCTTCAGCTCAGCAGGTGCGGGTTCTAATCTCAGCGCAGATCAGTCAGAGTTCCAATCAAACGACTCCACCACGGATAGAGTTCCGAGCGAGCAGGAAATGATGGAAGAGATATCCAGCATAGCTCGGAGAGCTTCCCTCGCTCCAGGATTCGATACCAGAAGATCATCCCTGAGTCCCAGTGGTACTGAGCGTTCTGATCGAAAGGCCTCGCCTGGAAGGTTCTCCGGGATCACTGCGTCCGCACTCCAGCCTGTGGACGAAGTCGAGCTACCGGTAGTTGATCGAAAGTTGAGCGAATCAGCACTGGCAGTCAGTTCCAGAGAGCGGTTCTCTAGGCATTCCGTTTCCTCTGATATATCAGAGATTGACACAGTTGGTAATCCGTTTCCTATGGGTATGAGACGTGTGAGTCTTTGTCCAATAATCCCATCAGCTGGTCGCAGGTTCAGTCTGATTCCAAGCAACCTAAAACCCCCAATTGATCGTAGATCTAGCCTGGTACCATCCAGACCTCAATCAGAGGCTAGTGGGTGTGATAGCCCCACTCTACTAGGTCCCAGGCTGTCTGATGAGATAGGATCAGCACCACCTGGTGATTTAGGGAGTCAAGTGTCCCGTCTGATCCCTCCACTCCCACGACTCTCCTGCGATGTAAGGATGGACGTTTCCACCTCGGATCTTTCTACTTCCACTGGACGCAGAAGGAGTCATTCCTCGGAACCCAGTCGCGGATTTGACCCCGAGAATGGAATCAGCTTTGTGATCACAGATCCCAGCACGTCACAGGATAAGAGTTCAGAGATCAAAGGTCGCTCGGAAGATAACAGATCAAGCCTTCATCCTGATGATGCCAATCGTTCTAGAGTCGGAAGAAGAAGATCGAGTCTTTTCACTAAACTTTTTCCGGATAGAGGATCCAGTACGTCCCCGGGTCGTGCAGGACGCAGTCCCAGGCGATCCAGTGTCACTCCACGCTGTCCCAGCTCCAGTCCGCGACCACACCGCAGAGCCACTCTGGGAATCATCAATCTCTACGGAAAGGTTTTCCACAAGGACGGTTCGCAATCATCTTTAGAAGAAGGAAGTCCTCCAGTGGACGTCACTCCAGTATCCTCGTCGATGCTTCATCCCAACTCCACGCCCGAGTCTTCCAATCTGCTGGGAGAACGTCGAGCTAGGAAGCACTCGGCCCCGCTCACTGCTGTCCCATCAGAATCCTCCAGAGAGTTCCAGGGGGATCCGAGAAAAAATCGCAGTGGATCCACTGCTATCCCGGCGTTCAATTTTGGTAACGCTGAAGAGGACACTAAGTCCGGAAAGATTCGGGATTTGTTGAGAGGGATCGGTGGAGGCAGGAGGAAGAGCTCGGCTGACTATAGACTTCTGGGAGAGACTGAGGAAGAGAACAGGGAAGAAGATTCTGGAATTGAGAGGTCGGACTATTTTGAATTCGTGGATTTGAGTTCGGATGATCTTTCCTTACCTCCACCGATAAGAATGATCACGTATTCAGATCTTGTTAGAGGTCACGAGAGGTCAGAGGTTGTTAAAGGTCACGAGAGATCAGAGGTTGTTAGAGGTCACGAGAGGTCAGAGGTTACGAGAGTTCACCAGAGTGCCGGTAAGTGCAAGAGGCGTGGCAGTATAGTGGAGGTCGAGATATAATCTGGAAGCTTATTTCTCGCTACATTTCATGCTTAAGCGCTTCATTCTATTGATGATTGAGTTCTGTGCTCGTATTCTTTCTGCTTCATAGCTTTTCTATTTCTGCATTGAAGCAGGATCGAGAGTGCTTCCATGCATGATCTATGTCTATTAGGAGTAGACTAAACTAAATAAGACTCTTGTAATTGATTTAAATTACGAGGCGATTCTACATAATGGTAAATGTGAAATAATGGTTGATCTTAAATGTGGGTTAATTCTACATTAGCTGCTACTACTACTACAATTCCTGCTCATCGGCTTTGATTTGGTTTCACAATGCTCAATGTTGTCATGGACAAGAGTAGCACTCTAATCGTATTGTTGTTGTTGTTATAAGGGTAGATTTATAAATAATGGTAGATTGTAAATAAGGGTAGAATTTACATAAAGGTAGATTTGAAAATGGTAGTTGTTGCTTAAGGACAGTGTCCGAGTTGTTTGAAAAATAGAACAACCGGTGATTGCTAGAGCAGTAAAAGGTGGCAAAGCACTAAGATCCAAACTAACATCAGATAGGGAATTCGGTTTTTGAGCGCCTAGGCTCCAGAATTGTTACAAAATTTTCTAAAACGAATGGTAAAATAAGGGTCTGACTGATGATATTGTGTGGGACAGGGAGGAGTAGATATATATTCGTATCCCGGCAATAATTAAATTGGGACTAAAGAGAAGATGATAAAGATGATGATGATGATGATGATGAAGAAGATGATGATGATGAAGATGATGATGATGATGATGATGATGATGATGAAGAAGATGATGATGATGATGATGATGATGATGATGATGATGAAGAAGATGATGATGATGATGATGATGATTATGATGATGATGATGATGATTATGATGATGATGATGATAATGATGATGATGATGATTATGATAATGATGATGATGATGATGAAGATGATGATGAATAAATCATATAGCGCCTGTCTACATGCAATAAGATCAAGGACAGATGCGCATCGTCTGGAACCAAATCCTTTGTTTATTTCTAGTTAAGCATAATAAGCATCATGCTATACCGAACTGTTCTGTATTTGCTCTCTTGGTTGACTCACTCGTGTATTTGCTCTCTTGGTTGACTCACTCGTGTATTTGCTCTCTTGGTTGACTCACTCGTGTATTTGCTCTCTTGGTTGACTCACTCGTGTATTTGCTCTCTTGAATGACTCACTCGTGTATTTGCTCTCTTGGTTGACTCACTCGTGTATTTGCTCTCTTGGTTGACTCACTCGTGTATTTGCTCTCTTGGTTGACTCACTCGTGTATTTGCTCTCTTGGTTGACTCACTCGT
>CAJHZI010000314.1:92500-117500 GCA_905160935.1 Enchytraeus crypticus | reverse complement strand
ATACATTGTTGTTATTGTTGTTAGGGCAGCACTCAGTAGCAAGCATGAGGATTCACTTGTCTCCCACAGTGTCTGATGATCTCTCGACTGATCAACAGTTCTCTGTCATCTGCTCAGAGAAACAAATCAGGGTTAGTCGATATACATGTATACGATATATATATATATATATATATATATATATATATATATATATATATATATATATATATATATATGTATATATATGGTGCCCATCTACTTACCCCGCTTTTGCCTCCACTTGCCTATCACCCATATCTAACTAGAAGAAACGTTGCCGGTAGAAATTTCACACTTCCTACTAAACGAAATAGTTTAAGTGACAAGAACTTTAATAATAATAATAATAATAATAATAGTAAAGGTTTAACGTTCGTTTCCTCATCCAGGGATGATGTCAGGGACGTCCCCAACAGCACACATCACTACAGATCAATTCACCCAGACCAATCTGCAAAAGAAATGTGCTGAGGAGAAGTAAGGTCTTAAACGAAAGCCCGTCCGGTGATAAAAAATGGTAATTACCCGTATTATACTTGACGATGCTAGAAATTATTAACTTTTAACTTACAATGCCTTCCTATTTATTTTAAACTGCTGAAATTGTCCTCTACTACTGCTTTATAATGCTTAGATAGCTATATGTGACTTTAGAACTCTTAAAGTAGTATAAGTTTGCCTTGGTCAATATTTTTTAATGTTATCCTACTATTTTCAATCTTGTCTTTTTGATTTTATGTAGAATTTCTGCCTGTGTCTGTTATATTGCTATGTTATTTGTCATATTGTTACAGTCTGCGGTTTGTCAGATTGATTATGGAAATAAAAGGAATAGATTATTATCTTCGGATTGGATTTGGATTGATCTGCCTTTTTTATTTCCATTCATCGAATTACCTCTTTTAGTAAACCATTTCCTCTCAGAAAATGACCCATCCAGTTCTTTTCTAAATTCCTTATGATATTTATCAATTGACTATTTATGCAAACTCTATTAAATATTTCTTCGTTCGTAATTTTGTCAGTCAAAGGATTACTTAAAACGTGTATGATAAGATATCTATGTAAATAGAGCAAGCACGTAGGACGTGACTAACAGTATAGACTTGATGTTCTGATAGAACTCTGTGCAATACATTCCACAGTATTCTAACCATGCCTCGTTGTGATTGGTCAGGTCATAACCTTGCCCTCTCAGCTGTGCACTTACAAGGTCAAGGTCACTGAGACTTCGACAGTAGTACAAGCCGAGGTCATAAGCTTCAGAGGTCAGAATCTAGAACTTGTTTTCATTAAAATATTGAGAATTACACACATAGTACTATTCACGTAATATTAATATTCACGTGTAATGATCGATTCTCTGTGATAATATCTAGCACTTTTACATGTAGTGCTACTTGTTCAAACCGTCAGACAGTTAATTTACAGCCTATCTCCATTACCGAGCCAGTAGATGTCACAGCTTTTACTCTCTCATGATACAAGACCCATGAACCCAAGCTACATCCTGGGCTTCTAATTATAGATGTCGGTAATGAATGTGCTTAAAACCTCTCAACGCAGGTTATTAAACTATAAAATGTAAGTGTAATATGAAAAAGCATTAATACTTCATAATTAGTAGTGACTATAAAATACAGTTTCAAGTTTGTCTAATATCATCTCGCATACTTCTGTTACTGATCAGGTTGGAGCCAATGGCGACGTCGGTAAGATACTCGACCGCGGATCAGTATGTGCGGGTTCAAATCCTGGACTCGTCCGACACTGACATCGCTTTCGAGTGAGGAAAACGGCGTTAACATTAGCTGTAGCTGATTAATGATTTAATTATTTTATTAAGTGATTGATGCTTGTTTTTGTTTCAATTATTTAATTGATTGATGCTTGTTTTTGTTTTAATTATTTAATTGATTGATGCTTGCTTTTGTTTTAATTATTTAATTGATTGATGCTTGTTTTCAGACAGTTATTTGCTCAGCTGTTTTCTACAGAACGGGCGCATAATGACGTTCAGCATACCTAGCCTACGACCGCTGCTTGACGTCGATTATATCCCCCTACCAGACATCAGGTTAGACTCTTAGAAATGTGCTATAAAACCTGTCCACACGCTCGCTATAGATCTTTAGTCTGTGTGATTGTTATGTAATGTAGTGTGAACTTGTTAACTTCATTCTTTCAGTTGTTCACTTTATTGCTTACTTGAGACGTCCCTGACATTTCTTTATAACGAGAAACCGGACGTTAATTTCTTATTGATTGATTGGTTAACCTGTCAGCTTTGTAGAACGATTAGAGTTATTGGCTCTCACGGTATTTTATTGTTAATTAATGATTTTAGGTCTGTGAATGTTCAGTTTTTACTCTCTGATCATGTCCATCGTGACTCCATGACCTCATAACAGTCATTTAGAACTTCACGACGTTACCAGCTCAATACAGAGATTAGATATAAACAACGGTGAGCTATTTAACCACTTCAACCACCGTCTATGGCTATGACGCCTCTTTCTGCGATGAACCGGACGTTAAATTATAATTAATTGAGAGAGAGAGAGAGACAGAAAAGAGAGAGATATATTTTATTTTGCCAAAAGCAATAGCTTTAATAATAATTTAATTATTTTAAGCGACACACACGTGATATAACTATTATCAGAAACTAAATTATAAGTGCAATTAAATTGCAAATATATGCATACGAAATGAAATCAATTACTCGCCCAATCATACAGTTCGCAATAACACCCACTTGATTGATTGATTGATTGATTCAGCATTCAGAGGACGTTTTGTTTCGCAGACAACTGCTTAGCTGTTCACATGTCCTCACCCACTGAGCTACAGAAGTTAACGTTATCAGCTGAACTGTGGTAGGTTATCAATTGAACTGTGGTAGGTTATCAGTTGAACTGTGGTAGGTTATCAGTTGAACTGTGGTAGGTTATCAGCTGAACTGTGTAGGTTATCAGCTGAACTGTGGTAGGTTATCAGCTGAACTGTGGTAGGTTATCAGCTGAACTGTGGTAGGTTATCAGCTGAACTGTGGTAAGTTATCAGTTGAACTGTGGTAGGTTATCAGCTGAACTGTGGTAGATTATCAGTTTTATTGATTTATTTAGAACCGTTTTCTTATATTAATATTGATTAACGAGTTTTATTGATATATTTGTAACTGTTTTCTTGTATTCAAAGGTTCCATCTATATTTTGTTGTCATAATCACATTGTATGCGACAGAGGTAACCTAATGATTGAATTTAATCAACTCCTCGCCACTCTTACCCACTCTTATATCTTGATCCTACTATCTTGAGGTTTGTTTGATGAATTATTAGTCGAGAATTTACTCTATCATTTCTCTCTGTTGAAAGTAAGACTTTTAATGACTTGGTTCAGTGACTCTATTAGAGGTTATTGGTTGTGTTGTCATAGCAACAGGTTGAGGGATCGACGAAGTGAGGTGTACGTGGCCTGTGTTATGCCTAAACCTAATGAACCGGATTTCTTTCAGAAGATTCGCAGTCTAACTACATCCGCTATCTCCGGATTTACTGATAGAGACTCACTCTGTTAGTAGATGTTTAATTATTATTTTACAATAATAATAATAATAATAATAAAACTTTAACGTCCGTTTCCTCATCCAAGGATGTCAGGAACGTCCCCACAGCACACACCACTACGTATAAATTCACAATTCACCCAGAGCAATCTGCAAAAGAAATGTGCTGAGTAGAAGTAAGGTTCAAAACGAAAGCCAGTCCGGTGATCAAAAATGGTCAGGGTAGATTTGTCATACTATTCTTGTTAGAATGAAGTGGAGGAGCTATATGCCATGGACCTGCCAATAGGCAATACACTAAGAGATATCTATATATATATATATAGATAGATATCTATATATATATATAAATATATATATGTATATATACATGTATATATATATATATATATATATATATATATATATATATATATATATATATATATATATATATATTATCATCCTATATCATTCGTTAGTATTTTTCATTCCCCATCGTCCGTGACAACTTTCAACACTTGTTGAGAACATTCTACTATGCGACAAACATCAGCATAGTAGTGTGAGAAGAGATAGATAGGATTTAACGTCAGTTTCTCCGTGTGACAGTGAGATGGTTAGCTCCTCTGACGACATTAGCAATACTTAAATGTAATATCTGTTGTATGAGTTCGAAAGACATCTTTACTTTTTAGCCAAACTTGAGTATATTCTAAAAAAAGATATATCAGTGGATATTTATTTTTAGCAAAATTATCATTGTCATCAAATTGTCTGGTTATTTAATTAAAAGGTCCACCTATTTATATCATTTTCTGTCTAAGCTGTGCTAGATATTGTCATAGACTTTATTCTGTGTTCCACCGACTAGTTCTTTGTTTTTGCAGTTAGTGAAGGCACTGATAAATCACCTAACATTACGGTCAGGTACAGTTCCGGAGCGTCTCGGACCCAACAATCCACTTCCTGGAGCAGTTCTGATATATCACGTGCTAGACAGGTTAGTCTCTCTCTCTCTCTCTCTCTCAATCTCTACTATTGTCTCTCTATCTCTCTCGACGTATTATTAACTATTAATTAATGGAATTATTAATTAATTGATTGATTGATAAATAGGTGTATTATTGAATAATTGATAAATGAATGCATGATGAATGAATGATTTGCCCGTCACTGACGTCGCTTTCGTTTGAGGAAACTGACGTTAACATTAGCTTTGCCAGCTTTTAAATGGATTTAGTGATTTGTTGAGCTTCATTGTTTTACAGATTGATATATAAATTGATTTAAAGATTGATTGTTTGTTAGATTGGTTGATTTATTGATTTTCTCCTTGGTTGTTAGACCGATTGACTGGCTGATTGATTGTTTTGATTGACTGATAGAAAGATTGATTAATTGATTGATGAAGCGAACGACTGATTGATTGATTGTTTTGATCGACTGATAGATTGTTTTGATTGATAGATTGAAAATTGATTGATTGATTAAAGGTTGCCCTAGAGAGAGGAGAGAAGTTGGGAGAGACGGAAGAGAGAACAGAGCGAATGAAGAACGAGGCTGAGAAATTTAAGTCTGCGACCAGCCAACTCAAAAATAAGTATGCCGAGAAGAAGTGGTTCTAATAAAATAAGAGTGACAAGATAACTACCATCTCTATGAGATGATTGTACTAATACTAACACTAAACCACCAATAATGAACCACAGATAAAATACCTATCATAATTCCATACTTTAGAGTTTATAAAAATCGGTGAATGCTGTTGAATTCTGTACTTTCAAGCACTAGCAATGTTTGCATTACTTTGCACGGGTGTTCTGTCGTAAAGTAGCTTCTATTTTTGCCATGATTTGCTAAGCTGTTATCTAAGCTGTTATCTAGCTGTTATCTAAGCTATTATCTAAGCTATTACCTAAGCTATTATCTAAGCTATTATCTAAGCTGTTATCTAAGCTGTTATCTAAGCTATTGTCTAAGCTATTATCTAAGCTACTATCAAAGCTGTTATCTAAGCTATTATCTAAGCTATTATCTAAGCTATTATCTAAGCTATTATCTAAGCTGTTATCTAAGCTGTTATCTAAGCTATTGTCTAAGCTGTTATCTAAGCTATTATCTAAGTTATTTTCTAAGCTATTATCTAATCTATTATCTAAGCTATTATCTAAGCTATTATCTAAGCCATTATCTAAGCTATTGTCTAAGCTATTATCTAAGCTATTATCTAAGCTGTTATCTAAGCTGTTATCTAAGCTATTGTCTAAGCTATTATCTGAGCTACTATCAAAGCTGTTATCTAAGCTATTATCTAAGCTATTATCTAAGCTATTATCAAAGCTATTATCTAAGCTGTTATCTAAGCTGTTATCTAAGCTATTATCTAATTATCTAAGCTATTAAAGCTGTTATCTAAGCTATCTAAGCTGTTATCTAAGCTGTTATCTAAGCTATTATCTAAGCTCTTATCTAAGCTATTATCTAAGCTGTTATCTAAGCTATTGTCTAAGCTGTTATCTAAGCTGTTATCTAAGCTGTTATCGTAACGCTATGCTGGTTGAGTGTGAATAGAGCTACAGAAATCTGCATGTATATTTTAGTAGTGAACATTGAATGCTAATGTCAACTGGTGTTGTTTTGCGTTGTAAGATTTCAGATTCGTTGAATTTAATCAGTATTTTCTGTGTGTGTTCATTTCTGCATAATAATAACTACGATAAACGTTTAACGTCCGCTTCTTTGTACAAGAATGATGTCAGCGACGTCCCCCTATCGCATGTCACCATAAATCTATTCACCCCAAACGATCTGAAAAAGCATGTGCTGAAGAGAAAGAAAAAGATCCTAAACGATGCCGGTCCGCTCATTCAATGCTTATATAGCCATTGTTGATATGCATTCACGTATCGTGATAAATGACGATTTTGATAGATTAACAAACTGAACAATATACTTTGTAGTGTGATTGATTGATTCTATTAATTAATTATTAACTAGTTATTGTAGTTTATCATGGTAATTAAGTTACGTTTAAAGATTCTGTCACTTTAGCTTGTCATGACTTTATTTATCCTCATGAAATGACTACAATTAGTTCATTTTACCCTCACTTGAAGTTTGATTGTTATGGTCTAAACTTGCCTTTTCTTGCCGTAATAACTAATGATTTTGCTCATTGCATGAAATAATTTCACACAAGTACAGCCGAGTGAACTTTTGTGACGTACAAATTCCGTATTAAATTCTATTAAACAGAAAAAGTAAATTGTTTAGAAAAGATAAATTATTAATGGCATTTTAATTTTTAAGAAATTTTAACGACACGCTAAACGGAAGTTTTTAAAAATTTCTTAGAAATACATGAATTGAACCCAGGCACAGTGAATTCCTAGGTGTGAAATATCATGAAAGCCTTCAGCATGAAGTTATCTGTGGTTACGCGGCAGAGCCAATTGCAACTGTACCACTACTGCGCCCTCTATCGTCTGCTGGCATTTAATTTTAATTCGAATGGCTCTAGAGTTGTTATTTTATTTTCTTGAATTATACAATCATTTTTGTGACTTAACTTATTGATATTCCTTGAACTCTCTCTAATTTATTATAAAAAGTTATTTACTTATTATACGCTCTTGTGAGCTCATAGTTATCTCGTAGTGGCAACTCAATGACATACACGCAGATCCTTTAATTAATGCGATCTGTTTGATAAAGTATTTACTTCTTGAAACTTAAATAAGCGAGATCAAGTAACAATCTCTATAATTATGCAGATCAGAGGTCAGATCAAGCTACTATCTCTTTATGGAGATAAGAGGACAGATCAAGCTACCATCTCTTTAATTATGAAGTCAAACACCTCCACAACTGTAAGAGCACTTCCTCCGAGAAACAGTCCGAGATATCCACCGAGATCACCTGAGTAAATCAATCAATCAATCAGCTCAATCAGTCATATCCATATATCAATCACATCCATCAATCAATCACATCCACCAATCATTCATATCCATCAATCAATCACATCCATCAATCAATCACATCCATCAACCAATCACATCCCTCAATCAATCACATCCATCAATCAATCATTTTCATCAAGAAATCAATCAGCTCAATCAATCATATCCATTAATCAGTCATATCCATCAATCAATCACATCCATCAATCAATCACATCCATCAATCAGTCACATCCATCAATCAATCACATCCATCAATCAATCATATCGATTAATCATTCATATCCATCAATCAATCACATCCATCAATTACATCCCTCAATCAATCACATTCATCAATCAAAAAACCTAAATTTTAATGAAATTATCAACTATGTTGATATCTATCACTTCTAAAAACACATATTTAAACCGTTAGGCAATTTAATCCATTTTCTGTGTAACCAGTCCTGTGAATGTCTGAGATTTTACACTCAGATCAGCGCAGCTGGGATTCGAACCCACGAGAATTCAATTGACCTCAGAATCAGTCATTTAAAACTTCATGACGTCACCACTACTTTATTGAGACATTCAATATAGTTCTACATTGATAACGTACATAGGCAATAAGACATTAAAGTGCTTCCAAACAGACAACGAATAAATAATTCAATTCAGAGTTAATCAGTATTAGTTAATAAGCCCCTTACTGAAGAATGTGGGCACATCGTAGCCAGCTTTTTGTTTAATACTCTGATAACTCATCGAGCCAAAGTAAACATCGACCTCCAGAATGTTCCTCCTACAATGGAAAACTTCTCAGTTATGTCAGATCTCATTTCAAACCTTAGTAACGATTAACAATATCGATCAAAAACAAGTAACAAATGATTAACAGCGAAGAACAGCGACTAACAGCGAATAACCACAATAATAGTAATAACAATTAAAGTGATATTGTCATCATTTATATATATATATATATTCATAGATAGATACAAATCAGGAAGTTCTAGAGAGAGTTGGCACACATAGACAGTTGATAAATGTATTAAGAAGTAGGAAGAAGAGATGGATAGGACACATTCAAAGGGGGGAAAATCTATTAAAAGAGGTCATAGAAGGTAGAATGGAAGAAAAAATAGGCAGGGGTAGGCCGAGATTAGGTATGTTGGATGATTTAAAGATCCACTCATATATGGAAATGAAGAGGAAGGCGGAAGACAGAGAAGAGTGGAGGCGTTATGTACCACGGACCTGCCAGTAGGCAGTGCACTAAGAGAGAGAGATATAGATACAAACATGACAACCGCATATGTTTCCTTTGTTGGTTACTGTTTTGTAGTTTTATTTATTTGCTCCTTTTTCCCTCTATGATTATTAGTAATCGGTGCCTTTTGTTGATGACAACAGCGCGCACTATTGAGACAAATTTAGGCCGGCAAGCAGCATAAAGTCCCAAAACGGTGCAAATTCCTAAAAATCTTGAAAATCAGTCCAAAGATTAAAAATAACAATTAACAACGACTAACAACGACTGACAGCTGTTAACTACTACTAGCAACTGCTAACGGCGACCATTAACTGTTAGCAACTGCTAACAATGATTAACAACGACTAACAACCGTTAACAACGACTAACAACTGTTAACAACGACTAACAACTGTTAACAACGACTAACAACTGTTAACAACGGATAACGACGATGAAGGGAGGTTATGGCAGACCTGACTACCAGGTCGTTGAAGCTAGGCGCAGTGAGGTTGAGGGTCTGCTGCAGCTGTTGTAGCCTGAGAGAGACGAGAGACATCTGCGACCTCTGTTGAGAGCTGAGTTCATCCAGCCTCAGCTGCAGCTCAGAGAAGAGGCTCTGTAGTGTGGCAGAGATGAGCTGAGTCGAGTGGTTTGACTGAATGAACTCTTCCAGCGAATCGCTCGTCGACCATGACTGCCATCTTTCTTCTTCTTTCAGCGCAAAGCCCACAGGCTGGACAACAACAGCAGCAAAAATAACAAGAGTGGTTCATGACAATATATAGTGAATCACCCGTTCAGTATCATTACCAACTCTCTCAACTAATAACCTACAAGCGCTGAACAACAACAACAACAACAACAACACTCCAGTAGTTGCAGATTGAGGTTTTAAACACTCATTCTAATCACCCGATTAACTCTACACCGCTGATTATACTATCAACTGTTTAAAGCCAGTATAGTATAGCTTAGCCACCAGTAGTCATTCAGGACAACATAGAGTAACTCAATCTATCTATCTAAATCAACTGGCAACCTCTTACCCTACACAAGCTCAAGGGTTAAATGTTGCTCTAGCAATTGTTTTAGAATTCTTGATTCCACCGACCTGTTGGGTGTTGAGAAGAAGGACTGGCTTCCTCCAGAGCTCCCAGCTCCTGGCGTACCCCTCAACGCTTGACCGGCTCGAGCTGAAGCCCCTGCAGAGTCGCTGAAGATGAGAGAGAGCCTTGACGTAATTGTTAACACTGCTGACCTGCTCGTGATGTCTCAGTAGAGACCTCAGACCTGTCATGACCGACTGCTCCACTACACTCACAACTCTCTCCACGTTCAGCATCAGCTCCGTCACTCTGCCACTGTAAAAGTACTCCAGCAGATCTCTGCTCGAGTGCTTGCTGGTCAGGTACCCGGAGAGTACTTGATCGAGATCTGAGGCGTCTGTCTCCAATCTACTCAGTGCCGTACTTACCGTACTTGTGTCACTCTCTAGGGAAGATACGATAGTAAAGTCTAGACTGTCAAACCAATGTGCCAACTCGGAAAGCATTGCGCGACTGTCGGCTATACAAGAGGTATAACTAGTGAGAGCATTGGCTCCTGATTTCGCAAGATTGCCAATGATCTGAACGTCTGTAGCCGACACATTGCGGAGTAGACAAATACTTACATTCCATTCCTGTGCCTGATATATCTCCCACTCTAAACGTCTTGTCATGTACGACGCGTACAAGTCTAGTCCGGAATCTAGAGCCATGCTGTTCAGCAGACAATTCAGTCCTCTAGACATCTCATCCAACTGAACGTCGAGGCTGAAATTCTTCTGACAAGTATTAAGGATCATCGCTGTCCCACATCCACTCGACAGCTGCTGCAGCTGAGGCCTCAGAGCCACGTACTGGATCTGGAGTCTAGTGGCTTCCATCCACGTGGAAGCGATGAAGGCGTAGCTGGAATAGGTGACCTCAAACTTCACCAAAATCTCCTGGAGAAAGGATAGTCTGCTTGCGAATGACGCCAGTTTTTCCAGGAATTCGTTAAACGTCGTTTCCACATCCGGACCGATGATTAATTCTCCAGTCACTCCACCGCAAGTCAAAAACTGGTTTAGGAACTTAAGTCCATCAGCGTATAGATCAGTCCGGACTATGTCCAATATACCGCGCAGTCCGCCTAGTGCATGGTTTGTCATGGACGTGCTTGGCTCTACTATACGTTGTCTGATGTTTCTAATGAACGAGGTATGAGCCAGCTGTAGAGCCTGCATCTGATTGGTCAAGTCCTGAAGGGTGGCCCCGCCCACACGATTTGAAATCTCAACAGCGTTGTCATAGCTTCTTGCTACCATGTCGAGTTTTTCGGAGGAAATGTTGAGAGAGTCGATGGAGAGATGAGAGTAGGAGAGAACAGGTGAGTATGAGAACGTCCCGCAGTCATCAGGGCAGTCACAGTCTTCCATCTGAGAGTCCATGTCTACGTGTACATAATATGTACATCTAAGTATACATGCCTGCGTGCACATAATGTCTACATCTAAGTGTACATGCCTGCGTGCACATAATGTCTACATCTAAGTGTATAAATCTAAGTGCACATAATATGTACATCTAAGTGTACAAATCTAAGTGCACATAATGTGTACATCTAAGTGTACAAGACTAAGTGTACATAATAAGTACATCTAAGTGTACAGGACTAATTGCACATAATATGTACATCTAAGTGTACAAGTCTAAGTGCACATAATACGTACATCTAAGTGTACAAGTCCTATGTGTACATAATATGTACATCTAAATGTACAAGACGAAGTGCACATAATGTGTATATATGAGAATACATGCCTAAGTGTACATAATATGTACAAGTCACAGTGGACGCATGCGCGTGAGTGCTGGTGCTTGAGTGGAAATATAATATAAGCCTTTTCAAAGACTATTTGTACGTTATTTATTCGCATAAGTTGGGTAAGCAAATTGTTTCAATTATCGTATAGATATTGATGGACAATGGATGGAGAGAACGAGTAGGGACTTTACAAAACTGTACGTTTATACGAAGAATCCGAAATGGAAGAAAAAAGCTGGTAAAGCTGACGGCGAGCCCAGGCTTTGAACCCTGTACACAAAACAAACCTCGCTGGGCGACAGTCACACAGTTCAACTGCTGCTCGAGAGTACAGACTTTAGAGTCTCCTGGAAAATAAACAAAAACATTCATCAACTAATTAGCTAATAGAATTCATTAATTATAATGAATTAATATAATACATTAATTATTCAATATCAACGTTTTTAAATATTGTCATAGTAATGTACCTGATCTTAAAGAATTTTTGGACTAAGTAAGCACCTGAATTAAGTTGATTTAACGATGAACTTACTGTTTGATATTGTATTGGGAAGACAGGATTGCTTTCTCAGGGAATGACGCCTCTGCCCAGTAAATGTTAGTCGAAGCTGAGGAAGGCACAGGGGCCACCTCGTCATAAGCAGAATCCCTCAAGAATAATGGTATATCAAAATGAATGTTATAAATGATTTGAAATGTTACAAATGATACAAGATCCACTCGTATGTGGAAATGAAGAGGTAAACGGAAGATAGAGATGAGTGGAGACGTTATACACCATATACTGCCAGTAGGCAGTGCACTAAGGGAGAGAGATGTAATTTACTTTTGATACTGTAAAATGTAGGTCATTCTGCTAATATCATAATATAAATATAAATATCAAATGCTACACAATTTTGAGGCACATACATGTATACATGTAAATACATATTATATATCAGATAAGCACCGATATAGAGTAGAACATCGAGATATACCAGGCATATAAGGAAGACGACAGCCAGAGATCATCTCTAGATACAGAGTAGAACATTCGAGCTGACATCGAGCACTAGTGTATGGAGTGAGAGGAGGGTAGTAACTGAGAGGTTTCCTGCCACATCGACCGTATGGATGAGATAGAAACTGAGCCTGTGTAACACATGAGATCACATGATTTAAACACTGAACACATGAGAACACATGATTTAAACACTTTAAGTCAAAACACTGTAACATAACCCTATCATAAAATCCTATCATAAAACCCTATCATAAAACCCTATCATAAAACCCTGTCATAAAACCCTATTATAAAACCCTATCATAAAACCTGGCTGTGAGTGAGGGACACCTGGATTCTCTTTCCTGAGTCCAGTACAATCCCGTCACTTGATACATCTTCCGGAAACATCTTGTGATTAATGCCCATCTGAAATCAATCAATAAACAATAATAACTGTTCTACTCTATTCAATAAACAGTGATATAACTCGAGCTCCTGATAAAAAAGAGATCACTGGTTAGAAAATCAACTGAACCTACAGCAACCTCTCTCTCTCTCTCTCTCTCTCTCTCTCTCTTAGTCCAGCTAATCCTCTCCATACAGAAGCCTTGTGGTATGAAAACCGACGTAAAACTTGATAATTTGTATGAGCATCTAGATTCTTTATCACTTGTGAAGTTATCAGGTATTACAATTATCTCGATGAATTCTCACCAGCAATCCTGAGGTAGATTGGTTAGAGGCGTCTAGACTCTCGTACAGTTCTGCGTTTAACATCAAGCTCAGACCTTCGCTTATACCTGTGACACAAACAAAAGAATGTCTGATGCAATAAAGTTTAACATCCGTTTCCTGTATTGATGAAGATGCTACGAACATTTACACATGTATTAGCTTTATAAGAGAAGAAATAAAAAGAAAAGAGTTATGACACAGTGTTATAACGTATTGCATCGTATTATATCGCATTTTGTATCATTACCCGCTTGACTGGTGAATGCAGTACAGTTGTTATCAGCATTGAACGAGTAACACAGAGCAGCTTGTGTCTGTACTGGTGTTATACATTCTCTGGGACAAGCGTTACCATTCCACGAACATCTAAATAGATACAACAACATTATACTTCATTATGCTTGTTCGTGACATCATCTAGCACTGTTAACATGTAACACAGAGCAGCTTGTGTCTGTACTGGTGTTAGACGTTCTCTAGGACAAGCGTTACCATTCCACGAACATCTAATAGATACAACTATATTAAACATACTGTTCATGACATCATCTAGCACTGTTAACATGTAACACAGAGCAGCTTGTGTCCGAACGGTTGTTATACATTCTCTAGGGCAAGCGTTACCATTCCACGAACATCTAAATAGATACAGCTATATTAAATATAACTATATTTTATAACTATATTTAAGAAGTATTCTAGAAAGATTCTAGAAGGATTGTAGAAGGATTCTAGATGTATTCTAGAAAGATTCTAGAAGTATTCTAGAAAGATTCTAGAAGGATTGTAGAAGAATTGTAGAAGGATTTTAGAAGTATTCTAGAAGTATTCTAGAAGGATTCTAGAAGGATTCTAGAAGTATTCTAGAAGGATAGTAGAAGAATTGAATAAGGATTCTAGAAGTATTCTAGAAAGATTCTAGAAGGATTGTAGAAGAATTGTAGAAGGATTCTAGAAGTATTTTAGAAGTATTCTAGAAGTATTGTAGAAGAATTGTAGAAGGTTTCTAGAAGTATTCTAGAAGTATTCTAGAAGGATTGTAGAAGGATTGTAGAAGGATTGTAGAAGAATTGTAGAAGGATTCTAGAAGGATTCTAGAAGGATTCTAGAAGTATTCTAGAAGGATTCTAGAAGGATACAGGTGTCAGTCAGGCAGTGGTTGATGTAAGTTAGATCTAGACAAAACTTACGATAATATGAACTGATCGACGTCATGACTCAGCTTTCTTCTCATTGAATCCACGGTCAGATCTGAAAGTACAGCAAAGCCCAGTGATTTCTCGTCAAATCAACTCTACAATTCTCTCTCTCTCTCTCTCTCTCTCTCTCTTCAATGCACTGCCAAGTGGCAGGTTCAAGGTACATATTCATACTCAAAGTCTGCTTTTCGCTCCATAACAGCACTCCTTAGATCAGCAAGCGAATCCCTTCATCTTCTTATCCATACGCTACAGTTACTGCCAGTTATAGTAAGGCCAACATTTAAGGGAGAACAGAAGGAAGAGAACATTATATATATATATATATATATATATATATATATATTATAAAATGAACATCGAGGAAATGGCAAAGAATGCAGTTTTGTGGAGAAATATCATAAAGAAATCTTTAGCTGGAACCAGCCACAGGACGATCACGTGACATGACATAGTAGGGTACTTTTAGACAGTTGAAGAGTTGTGAGCAATGAATCAGTCAATCTCTGCATAACGACACAGTGAGAGAGAACTTCTGTTGAGTAAAGTATAACTAAAATAAGTTACCGATATTGTTACTGACGTCCCTGACATTGCCTTATGGCGAGGAACAGGAAGTTAAATTCTTATTGATTGATTGATTGATAGAGGAGTTGCATAGTTGCATAGAACACTTTTGAAATACTACGTTAGGCTGCTAACTGTTACGCTGTTTGGCTATTTGACTTTTAGGCTGTTAGGCTCTTAGCCTAATTATACGTTTTTATTATGTGAATGCCACTATTCTACTATATAGAAATTATTTTAGACTTTAGAAAGACTGAAAAGTTAAAATATAAAAGTAGTGAATACTTTTATAGTACTTATCCAGGACGTGTTGATAGTCAACTAGTTCTACTCTGGGACCCGAATAGAGAACCGGGATCAGCTCCTGACCGGTGCCTGAAATATTCATTTTATGTTAATTATAATATTAATAATTTGAATATTAATACTATAATATAATATCACGAGAAATCAATGCAATAAATACCAGGACGTAATAATGAGGTATTTTTTGCAATGTACATGTATTTATGGGTTTTCTGCGAAGTATTCCATCATCTACTGTACTCTATTGTATATTTATTTATTTTTATTTCACCAATTCAATGGTAGACAAGTACAAAGGACAACATTGCAAAGCTATCAAGTGAGCAACTAACATGCAAATTGTCAATATTGTTAAATGACAAAAAGTGAATAGCAAAATGTGCGACCAATATCGAATGTATACATACATACAAACGAATACACATACATACATATATACATACACACAACATACATCCATACACATAGATCTATATTCACATACATACACATATACCCATATAAATATAAACACACACATGTACATATACACATCCATACATGTATACACATATACACATTCACCACTAGTCATGTTAACGTCATGCGACATTAACTATCACAATTCAAAAACATTTTTAATTACTAGGATGTAAAATATTCTCAAATTTATTCCATATCTTATGTTTTATTTGACTTTTTGAATCATTTGGATTTAGACCATATTCCAGTTGCAATGCTGTATAATCTGTAATGTCATTTTTATCCTCATTCCTATTTTGACTAATTAAATTTAAATTATATAGTTTATTTAGAAAATTATACCTATGATAATCATAAGTATACTTGAATGGCAAAGAGTTGGTAAAGTACTGACAATTCAAGATAACTTCATCGCAGTGAGTATGGAATATCTTAGAGAAAACGCTGTTATACACAAGGCTTAGCCTATGAATGTCCTTTTTTGATAATGCAATAGATGCAATACCGTACAGTATATGAGGGATAGCTTGTGACTATCAGTTTAAGCAAAACCCCAACCGGTGCGGATGTACCAAGGTGACTAAGTATGGAGTTGGACTTCCAATAAAAACTTTTTATACTTGATTCCCATGACCATTTAAAAACGTTATTATTTAAAATTGTAATTCCTAAAAGCCTAATCTCATTTACCACGGTACAATTATGTCATTTATTTTTATATTCTTACAAATATTCTTACACCTCGGACCGATTCTAATACATTGACACTTAAAGTTATTTATTGGCAAATCCAAAGAAGAAAATAAAATATTACATAAATCAAATAGTTTTTGCATGTCAGTTACGGTAATGCTTAGTAAAATCAAGTCATCAGCATACATAAAACTATTATAACATTTTCGACCAATAAAGCATCCCAAACGTGATTTTTCTAATTTCTCTAAAATTGTATCGACATAAAGTGAGAATAGGAGAGGTGAGAGTATCCCTCCCTGTCTTACACCCGACATTAAAGGAACAGCATTTGATCTAGTATTGTTCCATTTAATACTTGTTGAATTCTTCAAAAACCAATTTTCTAAAATATTTATTATATATATATTAAAATCCTTTTCTTGCAGTATACAAAGAATTCCAAAAATGTTAGTATTATCAAAAGCCTTTTTTAGGTCTATTGAGCCAATAGACCTGTATAATACATGTATCGTATTATGTTTTGCATTGGGCTCGACCGTCACTGACATCGTTTTCGAGTGAGGAAACTGACGTTGACATTGACCTTGGCTTTACCAGCTTTTATTCTAGAGCGACAATAACTACATAATATCTTATGAATGAGGTTCTTATGATCATGAACGGTCTAACGCCGCTAGACAGTTTTAATCCATTATCCATTTACCGGTCCAGTCAGCGTCCAAGGTTTTACTCTATGAATAGCTCCTCTGAGAAGCGATGCTTACATCTTTTAAAAATCCCTGAAACCGGCCGATAATTTCGAAATATTTATAATAATTAATAGGTATCGTATATGATATATCATAGATCATTACTGACACGTAAAATCTGTGATGCTGACGTTAATTTAAGTTTCATCTCTCGAAGGCCATATCAGTGACGGCGGAGCCCAGGATTTGAACCCACACATACCGATCCACGGTTCGATATCCTGCCGACATCATCCTACTAACTCCAGCTAGACAAGTAATATAATAATAACAACAATTACAGTGCAATGACAGCATCGAGCACTATTGAGTCAAAATCAAGCCGGCAAGCAAAAAATAAGGTCGAAAACGGTGCAAAATAGTAATAAGTAACGTTTAAACTGAAAATATAAAGAACACCGGACAGGACCAGCCATTTACCTGAATCATTTCTACAGACTCCAGCTGTAATGTTAATATCATCCAAAGACATCGTCTCCAATTTTCCGGTCCATGGCTTAGACGCCGAGAAGATAAGCCGAGAAAACGGCTTAGTAACCGTTGCCTTGAACCTGCTCCACGCCTCCCCTAGCGCCTGGTCCGTGTAGCTGAGTCTAAACAGTAACTGATTGATCGAAGGAGCGCTCCCTGTGGTAAGCACTGCTAGGGTGAGGTTAGGAGAGGATATCCGGTAGAGAAACTGGAGACAAACTGTCTCATTGACGTCATAGACTGGAGAGAGAAGATCCGCTGTGGCGTCAGATGTCCCGAACTCAACTTCCATATAGGAGTCTGGAATGTGGAAAGATTATCTCTCACGTTAGTTAGATGTTTATAACAGAATTCGATAACAGTTTTAGATTTATTATTATCCAAAGCTATAGTTTCCATTTTATCCGGTACATGGCTTAGGTAAATACCAAAAATGGGCAATGTTTATGTCAGATTCCTCACACGAAAGCGATGTCAGTGACGGGCGATCCCAGGAATTGAACCCCGCACCTACTGATCCGCGGTCGAATATCTTACCGACATCGCCACTGTCTCCAGACGGCGCTGAGAAGATTTAGAAGATAACCCTATTTCAGGTTCAAACTTTCAGTTTTAATACGACAACGTAACCAAACTTAACAGCAGTCACTTGACGCCGGCTCGGCCAATTTGTCTAACCAGCCTTAACCAGCCTGAACCCGCATAACAAGAATTAGAGCTCACTTCTGCTAATTCTCGCTGCAAATACCGAAGCAGCTCTCCTACCACTTGACAATTGTGTTCTAAACTGTATTTAGAGGTGATTTGAGAAGTTTTACGTCAACTAATACTTGCCCACATAATTAGTATTCAATAATTACAGTTAAGATTTCCTTAGTCCACTCAATACTAACTCGACTGCTCATAGGAATGTTGATATGAAATCTATAAACTGCTGCTTGAAAGTAAACCATGCAGATAAAGTTTACTTCTTCCTACCTGTACCCTTTAACTGGAGCAGCAGCAAAACATTGAGACTTACTGTGTAGTATTAACTTTGATAGATATCATGGTGGACGGTTAATTATATAGGATAAGCCGGTGTTTGAACCTCTACACTTGAGCACTGCGCAGTATAATCATGTAGTGATAGATATCACGATGGGCGGATAAGATAAGCCGGTCTTTTAGCCTCTACACTTGGGCACGGCGCAGTATAAAACACGTAGTGACAGATATCACGATGGACGGATAAGATAAGCCGGTTTTTGAACCTCTACACTTGGGCACGGCGCAGTACTCCCACTCTACGCTCTGCTCCACGGTGTAGCACCAAGCCGCGGACTCGTAAATCCCGTCCAGGGTCGGGTTCCTACAACCACTCACAATATCGCTCAGGGTGACGTCACGATCAGGAAACATGCTGACGTCATCATAGACGTGATGATGAGGCAGCTGAGAGGACCAGGACTGACAGGACAGACCGGAAACAGTTCTGTTCACTGATCCCGTGTAGTCCCTTCCGTCGTCTTCCATCGAACATTCCACGTGATCAGAAGTTCTTGAGGAACCTGAAATGACGTACAATTCAATGAAACTCACTACATCTATTTCGCTCGTCTGCTTCGCTTTGTTTGCAGTGTCCGATCCAGTTACAGGCGATAAAAAATGTGACGTCAGCATGTTTCCGATGGCGTATATTTTAGATGACTTCAGCTTGCTTCCTGATTTTTAATATAAAGCTGCACAATATAGACAATGCATGGTAGACATTGCTAAACAATGCTAAACAGTGATAATCAAGTTTTCAGAAGGTTCTAGTTAAAGTTAATAGGTAATAGAGACACTCGTCTAAAAAGTAAAGGTAAAAAAGGTAAACACGCAATATAGTGAATTGACCAACTATGTTGATATCTATCACTTTTAATACCACATGTTTAAACAGTTAGGCAAATTAGTCCATTTTCCGTAAAACCAGTCCAGTGAATGTCCGAGATTTTACTCTCAGATCAGCGCGGCTGGGATTCGAACCCACGAGGGTTCAATTCACCTGAGGATCTGTCATTTAAAACTTCATGACGTTACCCCTACGTTATTAAGACATTCGCTTTGATTACAGTATCCGATCCTGTCACAGAAGATAAAAAAAATAAAAAATAGAAGTCTAACCTGGGCTAACAGGCACAGCGAGTAGGGTCCACTTAGCCACTCCCACCCCTCCCACTGAGGTGTAGCCACAGAAATCTCTGAAGCCACAGAACAAGGTACCACCCCTCCAGGCTGTTAGCGTGATGTCTGCGATCAATCAATAAGTTAATTAACCTAATCAATCAATTAAATCAGTGCTAGTAGCTATATGAGTTAAATATTTAGCTTATAAAATGACATAGCGTGATGTCTGATAAATCGTCATGATAATCTAATCAATTAAGTACGTCAGTGTTAGTTGATTTGTAAGCTAAACATTTAATTTACATAAAAATTGTATAGTAGTAGTATGCACTTCTGCGCACCGATGTGTGCAAGCAACACGTGCAATCGTAGGTACGGGAAAAAGAAGACATCATATGAGAGAAAGTAAGAGAAATTAACAGAAAAAGTAAGAAAATTTATATGAAAGACTAAAAAAGAATGAGGAAAAGTAAGAAAAGTCAAAAAGAAAAAGTAGGGGAAAAAACTATGATAGAAAGTAAGAAAAACCATAAGAAAAAGTAAGAAAAACTACGAGAAAAAAAAATTATGATTGAAAGTAAGAAAAAAATCAAGAAAAGAAGTAAGAAGGAAAAGCTATGATAAAAAGTAAGGAATCAATGAAGAAGAGTGATAAATGAGAACCTGACTCTGATGTGGCACAAGACTCGTTGGTCACACTCAGCTCCTTCAAGACCCCGCCCCCTGTCATCCTCAGCACCAGCTGAGCGTCTAGAGGTGGGGCCAGGAAGTCAGAGAGCCTCAGTTCTAGCCTCAGCCTCATCTCGGTCCTCGAGTTCTCGCCTCGAGCGCGAGAGGCCTGGTCCTCGCCTAGAGCTCGGGCCCAGGTTCTGCGCATCACCTGCAGGGCATGGGAAATTAAATAACGACCTGTTCTGCGCATCACCTGGAAGGGAGACATGAGAAATTAAACAATCAATCAATAATCAATAGGAATTTAACTTCCTATTCCTCGCCATGTAACGGCACACTGGGTCAGAAAGCACAGATGCATGTCTTAAGGCCCATTTCCTCCATCCTCTTCATGGTTATTAGTAATCTTTGGCGTTTAGTGGCGCATCAAATGCAGCCGGCGCGGATTCAAGAATAACCTTCCAACACCCTGGGATTTTTTCTTTCAAAGCTGTCAACACTCGGTCTTCCAAAGTGGTTACCTACAAAGTACTAACAGAGGCCGATGCAGCTTAACTTCGATTATTGATGCACAACTAAAGCCAAGTGCGCTAATCCCATCGTTAATATGGCAATGTCAGGGACGTCTCTTGCAGACTCTACACAAACTTAGCGTCAACTGTTAATTAAATCAGTCATCTCTCAGTCAACTCTGGTTGCGTGCAATTATAACTAGCATATCATAAACATACAGGCTTCAATTATATAGAAACGGGATATCTTCAATGTCCGTTTCCTCTTCACAAAGTCACTCTCAAAGATGGCCAGGATTGGATTTCAATCTGTATCTTGCTGCTTATTGTACAAGCGTATTTTCAGCTCAGCCATCAAACCAATATATAAAACAAAATACTTCAGTAAACTTACACATATTTAGATACAACAAGTACTTAGCTATCCACAATTAACTTAGCTACTTAACTCACAGATAATTTGTCTCGTTTATTTCCTTATATTTGGACTGGTTCAGTGTTTATAACGTTATTGGATTTTGCACCGATTGTAACATCTTTACTGATGCTACTACATTAGTATTAGCATACTACTACTAATGTAACAACAACAACAACAACGGAATTAGAGTGCTACTGTCGTCAATGACAACATTGAGCACTGTGGTACCATCGAATCCGATGAGCAGAGTGTGGGATCCAAAAACGGTGCGATCCAAAATCCGGGAGTTCGGTCCGAGTAGTCTACTACTACCAATACTGTAGAGGTCTAATTCTTGCACTTATTGTTGTTGTTGTTGTTGTTGCTATAGTTGTTATTGTTGTTGTTATTATTATTTTTGTTATTGCGTCAGAGCAGGTATAATTGAGAGCACGACAGAGATAGGTAGAAGTACTTTGCAGGACTCACAGTGATACGCTTGGGCGCATACTGGGGGTTAATGGCGTCGTAGAACCTGGAGTAGGGAGCAGCGAGGAGGTAGACACGCAGGTGGTCAGGCAGGAGGACAGAGAGGTGGGCACACATACTACTGGACAGATTGCTAGTGGTCTCGTATGTGAAGATAGATGCGGAGTATTCACCGGTGTAGGGCGGTGTCAGACCTCCCCACTTCCTCGATAGATGAAGAACGTAGCCTGCAGCAACATCATAACATAACAACGATTAGAGTGCTGCAGTCGTCAATGACAACATCGAGCTAATTGAGACAAAAGCAAGCCGGCGAGCAAAAGGAAGGTCCAAAAACGATACAAATTCCAAAATCCAGAAAATCAGTCCTTCATAGGCGAGTGGCCACTATAAAGCTGTTCGGCCGATGTTAACGTCATTTTCATCTCTCGAAAACGATGTCAGTGAAAGGCGAGGCCAGGGTTTGAACATACAGGTTAACAATAACAACAACAACAACAAAAACTGTTGAGAGAGGTTGTATAGAGTAGGTAAGGCTGAAGATGTAGGCAGCTGTTCTAGATGATATAGAGATGAGTATAGAACCAGTACATACACAGGTTAACAACAACAACATACCAGCTGTTGAGAGAGGTTGTATAGAGTAGGTTAGGCTGGAGATGTAGGCAGCTGTTTTAGATGATATAGAGATGAGTATGGCTCCATTTTCTGTCTCTAGATTCTCCAGCCTAACTGTACCTCCTCTTTGACTCAATATACTCCTTGTTTCACTCTGTATGTCTCCAGATGTCTGTCTGCGTATCTGTCGTATGTACAAGAGTTTCCTAAGCACTCTGAGAGACAGAGACGGTAGGACCGATAAATTGGATTCGATGGACTACGAACAATGGTTAAATTCTGATAAACGGAGAAAAACAATTCACTTAGAAGATGCAATACTTTCAAGATTGGATCAATCAAACAATCAATAAGAATTTAACGTCCGGTACCTCGCCATAAGGCAATGTCAGGGATAAACTTCCTAAACTGTTTAATTAACCATTAATAGTCCACTAAATGTCTAATTAAATAGCTACCATTTGCTAAAAATATCAGTTTAATTAGGCCTATTTATCAACTAAGAGACTTTCCATGGAGGAGTTAAACAGTGCGTTCGATATAGAGCGATAGTAAAAGAAAAGCGAGATTTCAGTTGTTAGAATATGAACAATACTATATATATAAATATATATATATATATATAAATATATATATATATATATATATGAAAGCCAGATTTAATATTTTAAGCCATGGTCTATACTGACCTGTATATCCCTCACCAAGCACCCGAGACAGTCGAGTGTTTCCAAGGACACAGTGACCTTGAGACGACCTTGACCTCTCAGGTAGATCAGGCTGTCTACCAGTGAAGAGAAGGAGCTGATGGTTCCCTGAAGGTCATCTCTTATGTAGACCACTCCTTGAAGAACAAGAACAAGAAGAACAAGAACAAGAAGAACAAGAAAAAGAAGAACAAGAACAAGAAGAACAAGGCCAAGAACTAGAAGACTCCTGGTGACGTGTGGTCATATACATCTTGGTATATAACATAATAATAATAATAATAATAACAATAATAATGGTTTAACGTCCGTTCTCTCATTCAGGGATGATGTCAGGGACGTCCCCACAGCACACATCACTACAGGTCAATTCACCCAGACACATCTGCAAAAGAAATGTGCTGATGAGATGTAAGGTCCTAAACGAAAGCCAGTCTGGTGATCAAAAATGGACAGGGGTAAACAAGGCAATGGTAAAACAAGGTATAACAAGTTATAACATGATATAACATGGTATAACATTGTGTAACATTGTAACAATTAGAGTGCTACTGTCGTCACTGACAATATCGAGCGCTATTGAGACAAATCCAAGCCGGTGAACAAAAAGATGATCCCAAACCGGTGGAAATTCCAAAATCCAGAAAATCGGTCCAAATACAAAAGGAATGTGCATGGTATGTATAAATACTTAACAGAACAAAGAGTATGCAATTAGAAATATATGCTAGGGGCTTGTTAATAAAAATAGAAACGAGGGAATTTGAAAACCCCTTTCTACGCAATATGTCACAGTCTCGCAAAAGCTCTCAATCAATCAATCATTCAATCAGTAAATCAATCAATCAATCGTTCATTCAATCAATCAATCAATCAATCCTTCAATCAATCATTCCAGTTTTCAAATAATCAATCATGGAGGGTACCAGTGCCCGATCAAACATTCGTAGACACTATCAATCTATCAATATATAAACATTATGGGAAAGCTATATGCGACATATATCAATCAATCAATCAATCATTCATTCATTTCTCCAATAAATAAATCAATCAATCAGGTAATAAATCACTCACTTAATCAATCAATCAAAAAGTATTTTGCACAGAACACTGCTCTAGGCAGAATCCCACAGTACATGTGAATATAAATGAAGAAGCCAAAAACTTTGAGTAACTTTGAGTCCAGTTTCGCTATAGAAGATGACATTAGGGACTTCTGGATCAGGACATAAGAAGAGGACTCACTGTCTCCACGCAGAGTGACAGGAAGTCCAGAGATCTGAGTCCAAGTCAGGAACGTGTTGACCACAATAGCGCGATCCATGCAAAACTTCATTCCGGAACAAGCTGTTTGTAAAATCAATCAATAAATCAATTGATCGTTTTGACCGCTAACTTCAGTCATATCAATATAGCAATAAGTTAATTGATATTGCTAAGAGAAAAAATTAACTAAAAAACATGAATAAATAAATCAAGCAGCAGATTTTGAAAGAGACTCGCTCAATAAACACTAGTACACTACTAATATGTTTCTATGTAAAAAGGGCATTCGATAATAAGAAAGAACTGTTAACAAAGAGTCTTAAGAAAATCACAAAGATCACAGAGATACAGATCGTGAAGACTTTAGTAGGACCACTCTATTAT
>CAJHZI010000314.1:60000-87500 GCA_905160935.1 Enchytraeus crypticus | reverse complement strand
CCTCTCTGTCCTACATCATATCATCCGTCAATCCCCTATTTCAGACTTTCCATACTTTTATATTTTTGTAGCAATTTCTGGAGTCTAGGCACTCACCAACCGATTGCCCTTTCTGACGTTGGTCCTATCTAGCTGACTACCTAACATTTATAAGAACAGATAGACATCTAATGACTCTACATACTCTTGCCGTGTACTTGTGGTAGATGCAGTGTGATGGTATGGTATGGATCTTAGTGCCATTGTAATGAACTGATGCTATAGATTAATAAAATGCAAATAATTGCCTATGATGGTCTTCTGAACGGGGTAAATGCAAGGTCCTGACGTCAGAGTGATGTCCCTAATGCCTGACAAGACTCCCGACCGCTGAGTTACGCTGTCAAACGCTACAGCCTAGGCAGCGTCGATAGAATTGTCAGCTGGCACTAAGTTCAGCTTCAGTTTATTCCAGGTCGAGGTGCCGGCAAAGTTTCTGTGGAGAAGTTTCTCTCTGTAGTCTCCCAGGGGATCTGTGAGGTAGCGCAGTGTGACGTAGAATGACGTCAGAGAGTAGAACGAGAACGTGAGACAGCTTGATTGCGTCATGCGGAAGCTAGGTGACGTCACTGTTATGGTTTGTGGGTAGTCCAGTGGTACCAATGGATCCCCAGTTAGAGACAACTGCAGGGAAAGTTCTTAAATAACAAACAACAGGTTGTGAAATAACAAACAACAGGTAGTGAAGTTTAAAACAACAGGTTCTGAAATTGCAAACAACAGGTTCTGAAATAACAAAAACAGATTCTGCAATAACACGGAATAGATTCCAAAATAGCACAGCACTATTTCTTATAAAACATTTAATAAGAGATACTGTCTGCTTTCCTATATAAAAATCGGCATATTAGCATCTCGTGCCAGGTTGAACACATCCTCTGAAGATTTCTCTAAGGTATTTGACTCTGTCAATTATTTTATTCTTACGAACTGGAAATTTCCATCTCGTCCAGTCACCTTACGCTTGATCTCTCCATTCCTCTCTTTCTCTTTCCCCTGATTTTCTATTCCATACTCTAGATTTGTCACCCGGTGTCGTCAACTGGGACAATGCCTTATGTTATCACTCTGAGATACTTTCTCCATTTAATCCTGTCAAGTGTATTGCGAGTCCAGTTACTCTCTTCAACTCATTCAGACTACTCTTGCCCTGAGCCTCTCCTTGTCTCTTCTTCCTCGCTTCATGCCCTGCTTTATGGAATATCTCAATAGCGTATGGGTAACGTCGTGAATTTACGAATGTCAAATCCTGAGGCGAATTGAACCCTCGCAGGTTAGAATCTCAGCCGCACTTATTTGAAAGTAAAATCTTTGACATTCACTGGAACGGTTATATGGAAAATGGACTAAATTGCTTAACGGTATAAACATGTGGTATTAAAAGTGATGGATATCAACGTAGTTTATCATATCACCATAGTGAGTGTTTATTTTTTGGTCTTCTACATCATCATAGCACATAAATGCGTTTACATGTAGCTAGCTTCAAGAACCCTGAACGAATATAATCCGACCTAGGTGTCAGATGGATGTTGTATGGTACTAGGTAGCATTAAATGAATAGTAGTTGAGATTTTGAATAACTTCAGGAACGTACCTGGCTCTCCGTAGATATTATAGGTGATGGCGCGGATGTTGCTTTCCAGTCGAGTGGAAGTGCGGCGGAATGAGTAGCGGCAGACGTTTTGCTTTAGAGAACAATTCAATGAATCTGGAATAGAAAAATAGGCAAGCGATTTATAATTAAACATTATTATTTAGTGATCATCAAGGATTCTGCTAAATTTGGTGAGAGGGTGGAAAATACCACGTCTTCAGGCGAGTAGAATATCAAGGTGATATATCAAGAATTTACTAAGCCATCGCAATTTTGCTATGGGGACTATTTTTAAATGCACACCCTGTACTATAAAATTAATTTATTGCTAATACTTTTGCTATTCAAATCGACCTATATGAAGGTTAACTTAGACCACACAGATTTAACCCTACCCTCAGTAGATCTCAGTACTAGGGGTTGACACGACCCTGAGCCCTGCTCTACGCTGTCCACAACGAATGTCGTGAGGTAGGGGCGAGACCTCGAGGCCTCGAACACGAGCCGGTGGGTTCCTGGAGGCAGGCAGACTGATCCAGAGGTCCAGCCGGTGAGAGCTGATCCAGTGGGACCCGCAGCCAGTTCCTCCATCCAGACATCGAGTCCCAGAGCCGACTGGATCCTTAGAGACAGACGAGCATCCGCATCCTGAGAACTGATGGACATGAGTCCATAGCGGAAGAGGATGAGGGTGGAAGAGGTGGAGTTATGTAGAGGAGAAATTAGCTGAGCCAAGTCTCCTGATCTACCACCCGCACCGCTTATCATCATGTAGTAGCCTGCGTGATAACAGCAACAACAACAACAACAACACCTGATCTACCAACCACACCGCTTATCATCATGTAGTAAACTGTGTGATAACAACAACAACAACAGCAACAACAGCAACAACAGCAACAACAACAACAACACCTAATCTACCAACTGCACCGCTTATCATCATGTAGTAACCTGTGTGATAACAACAACAACAACAACAACAACAACACCTGATCTACCCACCACACCGCTTATCATCATGTAGTATTCTACGTGATAACAACTACAACACATGATCTACCCACCACCGAATTGTCAATAGAATATTACGAAAGTCTGATTATTGAACAACGATTCATTGACCACTCGTTCATCACAATATCAAGCTAATCACTGACCACTCGTCCATCACAATATCAAGCGACTCACTGACCACTCGTCCATCACAATATCAAGCGAACCATTGACCACTCGTTCATCACAATATCAAAGAATCACTGACCACTCGGAGAGTTGCTACCGTCCACTCTGGGCCCCTGAGTCCACTGTTGTTGTTGTTGGCTCCCCGTGGCTCTAATCCAAGACATCGTGCCCACTGTTGTAGTCCTGTAGCCACATCTGTAATCTTCCTCAAAGTCACACCACAGCGATCTCCTAGTACCTTAAAGTAAATACGCATTATAGTGAAATGAACAACTATGTTGGTATCTATCACTTTTTAGTACCACATGTAATAGTAAAATATAAAATGTAATTTAATTTTAATGTAATTTTTAATACATACACATATAGCATTATGTTGTTGTTGTTAACCGATCAGTTCAGTGAGAGAGATAGAAAAAAGAGAAAATAGTACTATAATTCCATAGCAACAAGTTAGAGCTCACCACAGGATTTAACGTCCTCATCTTCGCCCGTAGAGCACTCGTTGAGCCCGTTACACAGCAGAGCCCTTGGTAAGCACTGACCACTGTCACACTGGTACGATCTGTTGCTTCTACAAGCTGCGATACGATACGATACAATATTATATGATACGATACAATACAATACAATTCAATACACTACAATACTATACGCAACAATATACTTCAATACGGTACGATAAGAGAATATGTAATATAAAAAATGCGAACAAATCGTTCAATCAATAAATTCTATAAATTCTCTAAATGTCTACGTACGCAGGTCTACAGTAGGAACTAAGCTTAATAAATCTATTATTTACCTGCGTATATTGATAGTTCATTAGGTTAAACCCGTTGGAAATTCCCTGTTGAAAACTCCTGGAAACTTACCACAGAAATTAATGTCACACGGCGCCGAGTGTGACGTATTAGTGACGTCATCGTTATCCAGCACGTAACAAGATGGCGTAGGCCACGCCTCCCTGCTGAGTCCCTGCCTACAGAAATTGCTAGCATTCGTCAATCTCTCGTCGTCTAAGGGCAGAGCCAGGTTGACCTGGGCCACACTCGTCCAGTTGAGGCAGGGTAGGGGCGGTTGACTGGCCGAGGCCTGGGTGCCAGCGTATCTGACTCCCGAGGGGTCCACTAGGCACTCCCGCTCCTGGTCTGATAAATACACAGAAATTATTTTTATTATTCCGTATAGTTACACACATAACATACCGCATGTGCTTAACATGTTTCCTTTCTTAAGTTTCTGTTTTTGTAGTTTTCGTTATTTCCTCCATTCATTAGCCTCTGCGGTGGAATACGTTTACTCACAAGATTAGAGCCATGAAATTGTGGGCGGCGGGCGCTAATTTAGGGAGCTAAATTAGCGTAGTAATTAGCTCTCTATATATGCGTTATCATCTCGCCCGTAACTGACATCGCTTTCGAGTGAGGAAACTGACGTTAACATCAGCTTTACCAGTTTTTTTAAACCAGGTTTGGAATATAAATGTAATTCAAACAAACCGAAGTAGGCGCACTCTCTCACGATGAAATCATCGATAAACACTCCGCTCACTCCTCGTAAACTCCTGGTTCCATCCACTCGGATCCTGTGATATCCGTCCGGAAGTGGAGAGAAGAATCTGGTCCAGGATTCTCCATCTGACGCTGGACCATTTCTAGCCACCACCTCAACCTGTTGTTCTTCCGTTACAACGCTCAGTGTTATGATTGGTTGGTCGATTTCAAATATCAGCCAATAGGCAAACTCGACACATGCAGCCGTTGTGTTTAAATATTCTGTAAGCAGACGACTGGTGCTGGCTGGGCGGTTTGCTGATGTAGGCATTGCTAGGACATGCCCAGTGGCTTGACAATAACAACAATACATCATTTAGAGTGCTACTGTCGTCAATGACAACTTCGAGCACTATTCAATGCAAATTTAACGATCAATAAACAAAGAAGTCCACCTAAAGATTCGAAAATCTCTATCCGGCAGGCTTTTCCAAAGATATGAAACTAAAGGAACGGATAAAACGTAACGAAAAATCCAAATGGCAAAAGATTCGCAAGAAATCGTAGCATTAATAACATGGTCTGCCACTTGGCAAAGCACAAGAGAGAGACAGAGAGAGAGAGAGAATACCTACGTTTCTCAGTCGGTCAGTGGGTTGAGTAAATTATCTGTCATTTTAAGTTTCTTTTCTTGAACATAGATGAAGGTAACTAAGTAGCATGGATCAAATAACTTCACGGGGTTCGAAAAATGGGTTAATGAATCAGAAGGCAGTATTTTAGCAAACTGCAAACTAATATGCGCGAGTGCTGTTTAGTTTGCTAGCACCATCTGTACCGATAGAAAAATCTAATACTTCTCGCTTCAACAACTATTTAAAACTTCGCTTTTTTGCCTACATTGAGTTTAAATTTTTAGCTAATTAATAATAAACGAGGTAACGGTTGCTATCGTCATGTCATGCAAGCCAGTGCCTTCTCTTAGCATCACGCGTGCGATACATGCAAATACTGTATTGTTAATAAAGTGGCAAGTGAGGCGGACAATGAGGGCCCAACCGTTGTGTTCAGAGCACGCAATAATGTCATGTATATTCCTGCTAAAAATACTAGGTTTAGGAACACCTAAATTTATAATTTTTGCTTCAATTAAAGTTCTCCTTCATATGGCAGCTACAAGCTGGTATGTACAAGAGACCTCACCCAGGTTGAGGGTGCTATCAGCTGATATGTACAGGAGAACTCACCCAGCTTGAGGGTGCTATCAGCTGATATGTACTTGATAACTCACCCAGGTTGAGGGTGCTATCAGCTGATATGTACAAGAGAGCTCACCCAAGCTGAGGGTGCTATCAGCTGATATGTACAAGAGAACTAACCCAGGTTGAGGGTGCTATCAGCTGATATGTACAAGAGAACTCACCCAAGTTGAGGGTGCTATCAGCTGATATGTACAAGCGAACTCACCCAGGTTGAGGGTGCTATCAGCTTACATGTACAAGAGAACTCACCCACGTTGAGGGTACTATCAGCTGATATGTACTAGATAACTCACCCAAGTTGAGGGTGCTGTCAGCTGATATGTGCAAGAGAACTCACCCAGGTTGAGGGTGCTATCAGCTTACATGTACAAGAGAACTCACCCAGGTTGAGGGTACTATCAGCTGATATGTACTAGATAACTCACCCAGGTTTAGGGTTCTATCGGCTAGTAGGGAGGCAGACTGAGCTGTTAGCCTCGTCCAATCCTCCACGGCCTCTACATCAGTGGTCTCAGGGCTCAGCGGACACTGGGGGCTCTCAAAGTCACAGTAGAAATCAGCGGGGTCTGCAGTGAGGTAATGATTACATGGTTTAACATCATCATCGTCATTATCTTCGTCGTCAACATCATCATCGTCATCATTATCATCATCATCATCGTCATCATTATCATCATCATCATCATCATTATCATCAGCAACAGCAGCAACATCATCATCATCATAATCATCATCATCATCATCAGCAGCAGCAGCAGCAGCAGTAGAAGCAACATCATTATCATCATCATCATCATCATCATCACCATCGTCATCATCATCATAATCATCATCATCATCGATATCATCATCATCATCATCGTCATCGATATCATCATTATTATCATCTTCATCATCATCTTCATCATCATCATAGTCATAAACATAATCATAATAATAATCATAATCATCTCTCTCTCTTCCTTTCTGTGTCTGTATCTTTGGTATACTATCACATAGCAAGTTCAAGATATATATTTCTAGATACAGGGACCAATCAAGGAGCAACCCATCGATCAGTACACCATCCCAGCACAAGAATATTGAAATATCTAAGTCATTGGCTCTCAACATCCCAATTACAGACGTCATCATTGTTAATCCTTGTTAAATTATTATTTGCCAAGTATTGTTATCTAGTTCGTATAATTATGATGCAATACCTAAACAAAACATTGATTAAATTGCACAAGGAAGTTCATTGGAAGCTCATTGAACCTGCAGTTTCTAATTACATTACATTAACTCATATATCAACTCCATGGCGTCTCTTTGTGGACACTAGAGTAGTCTCTCACAACCTTCCTCCTCCACCAATCTCGATCCATGGCGAGATCATATGCAATACCAACCGCAAGATTAAATTTAGTATCTATTAAACTTAAATATTTATTACATTGTCTTTTTAAATTATTCTTATTCCCATACCCATCCTTAATTTATTGCTTGTTAGCCTATGTTTAAGAGCTTTCCTTATTGGCGTATTTTCGGGTAATCCTATCATTAGTCCTATCGAACTTAACCTTTTTCATCTTATAATTTCACTCCTCATATGTGGAAATGAAGAGGAAGGCGGAAGACAGAGAAGAGTAGAGGCATTATGTACCAAGGACCTGCCAGTAGGCAGTGCAGTAAGAGAGAGAATTTCGCTCCAAGGATTTTCTTTAGTCCTACACTAACATAAACAGTTTCACTGACCCAGACATCGTAATCTTCTATAGTAGTCACTCTCAACCTCCCTGCACCTGTTCGCCCAGTCTACAGGCAGTACAGCCTGGGTGGCTGGAAGCAGAACCCAAAGTCCGGTGTATGGGGTGAGGTGACAGCTGCTGTTGGACCTGTGGAAGAGAAAGCCGCTACAGGAGGAACTGTAGAGATCAGAGCAGAGCTGCCTGCACACCTCCCGAGAGGTGGAGCTGATGATGATGCTGGGGTAGCCTGAAGGTATCGTGCATACTCCTTCTAGCCATTCGTACCTCTCACAGCCTGTTAACAGTGATAATATAATATAATATATTATATTATAATATAATATAACATAATTTAATATAATATAATATAATATAATATAATATGGTATAGTATTTTATGGTATAGAATAGTATAGTATAGTATGATATGATATGATATAAAATAATATAATATAACATAACGTAACATAACGACACACTGGGTCAGGAAGCACAGCTGCTTGTTTAAGGCTCATTTCCTCCTTCCTCTCCATGGTTATTAGTAATCGTTGCCTTCTAATGCCGCATCAATTGCAGATTAATTCCACTTTTATTTATTATATTATATTTTATTTAATTTAAAAGTGGAATCAATCTGCAATTGATTCCACTTTTATTAAAAGTGTTAGATATAAACTTTTTGATTATTTGTCTATAATGTATGTGTTTTTACTACTCTAACCTGTCTCTCTACAACATGTAAAAAAGCTAATATTAACGTCAGTTTCCTCATTCGAAAGCGATGTCAGTGACGGGAGAGCGCAGAATTTGAATCCAACACATACATATTTACTAAATTAGGAAGGAAATCAAGAAGCGATTGATGCAGAGTTTAATTAAAGTGTCGATATCTTAACCTGAGCTGTATGAACTACAAACCTTCATATTTTACTTTATTATTATTAACAAGTACGTCATAGAGACCTTCCTCCTGAACTGCAGACATTCTGATATCAAAACAAAACACGAACAGTTTGTACTGTAAATGTGACTGCATATGAAGCCTCTGTGTAGCTAACACCTTTATAGCAGTCTATGACCTAAAACAGTGTTCGAGGCTGCTTTACAGAAAGAAAGTGAGTTTACAAAAAATTAGATTAAATTTGGTTTACAATACTGTTCTGTACTTTTACTAAAAGTACAGTATAGTAAACTAAATAAATTACTAATTATTCAAAAGATTGGATTCACTTATAATATAAATGAACATTAATGATTGCTAGACTTCTATTGATTTATTGAAATTTCAAATTTAACAATGAAACCCTAAAATCTTAAGAGTAAGACATGTTAGGCAAGTTAAGGGTAGGCCTCTATCAGTCAATTATCATTACACACTTATTGAAGAGACAAAGAGATTTTATGATTACGTTCAAGTATGTTTAATCCGTATAAAAACTAGAAACAGTGGCGGAAACAGTGCCGAAACAGTGGAAACAGTGGAAGCAGTGCCGAAGTCGGTAAGATATTCGACCGCGGATCAGTATTGGTGGGGTTCAAATCCTGGGCTCGCTCGTCACTGACATCGCTTTCAAGTGAGGAAACTGACGTTAAACTTAGATTTTTACTTTTAGAGTCCTGTATAGGATAGAACAGATGAACTCTTACAGGTAGGGATTAGGATTGCAGATTGTGACGGCAGGGAACTGGAGCGACTCATCTCTGTTCAGATCTATGCTGACTCTCTTAGGATGAGACGAGATCTTCAAGATCATAAGTACCACGACGTACACTGTGACAAGAAACATGGCCAGCAGTATCAGCAGCCAGATCTTCCTGCAATCATAACAGAGTACAGTACAGTAGAGTATGGTACACTGCAGTACAGTACAGTATATTACAGTACAGTATAGTACAGTACAGTATATTACAGTACAGTATGGTGCAGTACAGTGCAGTACAGTACAGTACAATACAGTACAGTACAGTAGAGTACAGCACAATACAGTACAGTATGGTGCAGTACAGTACAGTACAATACAGTACAGTACAATACAACAACAACAACAACAATTAGAGTGCTACAGTCATCAATGACAACATCGAGCACTATTGAAACAAAATCAAGCCGGCGAGCAAAAGAAGGTCCAAAAATGGTGCAAATTCCAAAATCCGGAAATTCAGTCCAAAGTAAAGGCAGTCAAAGAAAAGGTGGTTTAGGCGCAGGTCGCTGCTCATGGACACTGGATGGAAAAGAGAGATGGAAAAGATAGGTCTTCAACTGCCTATGGAACTGCTCATAGGAAAACAAAGGTCGATGTGATTCGAATGAAGATTTCCGTAGATTGAATGGAAGAGAATTCCAGATCTGCGATGCAGCATGCTGGAAAGAACGATTAGATAGCTTAGAGCGTGAAGGTAAGCTAGGTCTCACAAGAGTAATTAACTTTTAAGACCAAGTAACAGCAGGCTGCATCACTTTAATCAAGTGAGACATACAAGTTTGTCCAGGGATGGTGATGGATTTGTAGGTTAACGAAACTGTTTGTAAATGATACGCTCTTTAATCTTTAGCCAGTGCAAAGACTTCAAAATAGGCGTAACATGTGAGTACTTGGAACTACAAAAAATTGCTCGCGCAAGAGAATTCTGAACAAACTGCAACCGATCAATCTCACCGCCAGGAAGATTTAAAAACAGGGAATTGCAGTAGCCAACTTCGATTGCACAAGAGCAGCACCAATTGTAGCCGCTGTCTCACGTGACAAATATGGACGTATTCGACGAAGATCACGAAAATGGAAGAAACAGTATAGTACAGTATGGTGCAGTACAGTACAGTGCATAACAATGCAATACAGTACAGTACAGTATAGAACAATACGTCAAGTGAAATAAGTGAAACGAAAACATCAAGTGAAGTACGTGAAAAGAAACATCAAGTGAAGTAAGTCAAATGAAAACATCAAGTGAAATGAAACACAAGTGAAATATGTGAAAAGAAACATCAAGTGAAGTAAGTGAAATGAAGTATAAGTGAAGTAATTGAAATGAAACATAAGTGAAGTAATTGAAATGAAACATAAGTGAAATAAGAATCTTACTTGGTGATAGAGTCAGTTCTGCCCATGCTGTACCAGTACATCAACAGCTCTATGGTAGCCGCCTCTAGAACAGTCGAACATGTGCCTCTCTTGCTCAGCGTTCTCTCGCTCTTTCTATCTGCCATCCTATCCGTATTCTCTGCTGACAGTGACTAGTGCAATGAAAATATTTCTTAAAACCTCAGGAAATTGACAATTTGTTTTTAATTAATAGAAATAAAGTATATAAGGAGTATATAAGTCTATTCGTATCCCGACCTTTGTTAAACTGGGATTTAAGGGAAGAAGATGATGATGAAAGTATATAAGACGCGCAATCTAGTTGAACTGCTCTCAGAGATCATCAATCTGGTCATACAGTTCACTAAAACTGTGCCGATGAAATCGATGAGGAAAATTGTGTCAGTAAAAGTGGTGCCAATATGCGGCACGCAAGCTGGTGAATATTTTATTATAAATAACGAGGGTAGAATTCAGTAAATTTAGATCTAACAGCAGTGAATAGGAGGTGAGATGGGGGCTCTTGTACGTATTAGGATTTTTTTCGGTATATCAACCTCATTACTGGCTGGAACCAGTGGCAAAGTCGGTAAGACACTCGACCGCGGATCAGTATATTGCGGGGTTCAAATCCTGGGCTCGCCCGTCACTGACATCGCTTTCGAGTGAGGAAACTGACGTTAACCTTAGCTTTACCAGCTCTTTTATACAATAATTAGTTAACTAATTAATTATTTATTTAATTAACGTATAAAGTTCATTCATCATCGTTCTGGCTGGAGCCAGTGGTGATGTCGGTAAGATACTCGATCGCGGGTCAGTATGTGCGGGTTCAAATCCTGGGCTCGCCTGTCACTGACATCTCTTTCGAGCGAGGAAGACTGACGTTAACATTAGCTTTTTAGCTTTAGCTTTCATAGTTTAATTTTAATTAACTGATCACTTTAATTAGAATAATTAACGAACATGAGCAATGTCTTAAACTAAGGAAAAATCAATCAAACATTTAGCACCTCCCCCCCCCACAATTTTTTCCGGTCACTCTCTCTCTCTGTCTTCTCTCCCTCTCTCTGTCTATCTCTATCTCCCTCTATCAATCATACTACCACTACGACCCATAAAGCATATCCAATGTGTACAATTCTTCCTACCAATCCGTCACTGATGTCCCTTCAGACGATTAATCTGTAGCTTAGCTGGGCAATCAATCAATCAACACATTTAATATAATGTAAAATACTAATTAACATAATTAACTAGCATAATATAGAATCAGCATCATCATCATCTTCCCATGAATTTTAGTTTAAATAGGGTCGGGATACTAAGATACTATAGAATAATTGGTTACTATAATTAATATAACATAAAAGCTGGTAAAGCTAATGTTAACGTCAGTTTCCTCACTCGAAAGCGATGTCAGTGACGGGAGAGCCCAGGATTTGAACCCCGCACATACTGATCCGCGGTCGAGTATCTTTCCGACTTCGCCACTGGCTCCAACCATAGAACATAGAATTATGACCCCGTCTTGGAGTTTATACTAAGTAATGCGCTATTTCTGAATAACTTCACACTGATTACTGTTAGCACACTTTTCTTAGTGAGAGGTGGCGGGTTCGATACTCCTCTAGACCACTAGTGACCTCAATGAACATAGCTTTCGTAGATGTCACTGACATCGCTTTCGAGTGAGGAAACTGACGTTAACCATAGCTTTACCAGCTTTACTGTTGCCTAAGTGAACTTGATATTGAGGAAGATTGAAGGAAGTTTATACGGAGTATTGGAGCGAGGGATAAAGAAAAAAGAACTGAAATAAGATGATACGGAGGTTTAATAGTTAACCGGATGCGCTGTAGTGATGCATAAAGAGAGGAAGGTCGAAGCACGTATCACTGCTTAATATGAGATATGGAGCATCGCCTGTCCTATTAAGACTTTTAGAATAATCAGCTTTAATGTACTGCGGGCTTCTAACAAGAGTTTTAACTCGTAACATAGCGCATTGGTTAGTGGATCCTCGTACGTAAAATTTAATACAGACACGCATATGAACATGTTAGTTAAATCTACGATATATTTGTATTTTTATATGCAAGTCAATGAGTCTAGCTATGCATACATGTAACTGAGCATGATAGTGTGTGAATCGTGATGGCATAGAAGATAAATTTAACAGAATGATGAAGATGAGATGATGAAGATACATGTAGATAGGTAAATAGAGAGAGAGAGAGAGAGAGAGAGAAAGAAAGAGGTAGAGAGGTAAGAAAAGGGTAGAAAAAGAGAGAATGATAGATTTTAGTTTTATTTTATTGCGTTTCATAGAAACTTGCCTTGACTTATTTTACACGTATGTATATCAAGTTAACTAATTAATTGGAAAGAAGGAATCATCGATTCAGATTCAGTCTGTAACTGCTTCCTGCTGATTCTGCTGCTATTTTGTTTATGTGATCTTGCATACACATGTATCTAATATAGGGAGATAGAGAGAAAGAGAGAGATTGTAGAGAAAGATAGAAAAAAGAAAATGAGAGATTTGGGCTTAACTGATGGCTTGATTTATATGGTCCCTATAAGTGCCTTGTGCCTTGGGTTAACCATGATTTTGCAATTATGTGCTATTCAATTATTTACATTACACTGTGTATTTGCTATGCAAAATTGAAATTTAAATAAAATGATAGATAAATAAATGAATAAATAAATAAATGTATATATAAATAATAAATAAATAAATAAATGTTCTTATGTCTGCAGACATTGCATTCAATCTCGTGGCATCACGAGGGTAAACAGTTCATCAGTAGTCATGACAACGGTTGCCTGGTTACGTGGAATGTCAAATCTGCCAAAGCTATAAGCACTGTCATACCACACGGTCAGCTTTCAGTTCCCTCTTTAAATCATCGAAATCAGTCTTTTATTAGGTTAGATTGGCTTTCAATTCCTGCTCAGAATCTTATGAAAATCAGCTCTCAAGGTCTGATCAAAATCTTTTAGATCAACTCAAAGCCTGCTGTCACTATTTCAACTCAGATTACGTTTAGTTCTGTTGCCGTTGTGTCTTTAGCCTCTCTGTGGTTTCTGCATCGTAGAAGAGTACAGAAATCGAGATAGTAATATCTCTCTCTAAGTGCACTGCCTACTGGCAGGTCCATGGTATATAACGCCTCCACTCTTCTCCTTCTCTGTCTTACGCTTTCCTCTTCATTTCCACATATAAGTGGGTCTTTAAATCATCTAACATACCTAATTGCGGCATACCCTGCTTCGTTTTCCTTCCGTTCTACCTTCCATGACCTCTTTTAATAGACCTTCGCCCCTTACGATGTGTCCTATCCACTCTTCTTTCTATTTTTAATACATCTAATAAAATAGTATAAATAATAATATAGCATTGTGTGGTCATACGGTAATATATTAATATTGTAACATATTATAGTATTGGTACAGAGGATAGTATTGGTAAACAAGATTGTTTTCTCAATGAATGACGCCCCTGCTCAGTAAATGTTAGTCGAAGCAGAGGAAGGCATAGGGGACCCACCTCGTCATAAGCATAAGAATAATGGCATGTCATATTAGATAATTTAAAGACCCACTCATTTGTGGACGCAAAGAGAAAACGGAAGACAGCATTATATATCATGGACCTGCCAGTGAGCAGTGCACTAAGAGAGATAAAATATTAATATAGTATTCATATAACGCTATAGGCTACATGAGGTATGGATAAGGCATAGCCTTTGTGAAGGGATTAACTGGTTGATCTAAGGAGTGCTCTTATGGAGCGAGAAAGCAGACTTGGAGTATGAATATGCACCTTGAACCTGCCACTTAGCAGTGCTGTCAAGAAGAAGAAGAATCATATAAGACAAGAGTACAATAACCACAATCGATGTGGGAGACTAGACTTGCTTTCATGTTACAGCTAAGCTTGGGAGGGATGGAACACAAGAGATCTGTCAACCCATCAAAAAGGTCGACCACCGGTCCAGAAAAACTGGGTGAGTGACTCACGTATAGAGTTTAGTATTAAATATATAATTGTATATTAATAATATTAATAGATAATTATATATTTAATATGTAAATAAATGTAATATAATTACATATAGAATTTAATATCAAAGCTAATTGCTCTCTAAAACAAATCCGTGAATTCGTATGCATATATTCAGTGTAACATTGACTATTAACAATAAGCGGTTTCTCATGTATGTATTTAATAAAATTTGAAACATTCAATCGTGTTAAGCAGTCATAATCAGTGGAGATAGCTATCAAAATTAATCATTATTGTAGGTCAATGAGTAATCAATCAATCAATCAATCAATCAGTAAGAATATAAAGTCCGGTTCCTCGCCATGAGGCAATATCAGGGACGTCTCTTGCAGACTCTGCAAAAACAGGCTCCAAAACACCACACGATGACGATGGCAATCGAAACTAACCAATCATTGTGGTATAATTTTCGTAGGTATTCATACTATTGATTCTGCTAAATATTGAGGTGTTTATCTACATGTTTTTAACCATTGAACGCATGCAGCTTGGTATTTATTGATATAAATATTATATTATATTTATTGGCATTTATTGATATGTCGATTATGTATCATTGTATTGATCAGGTAATTACTGATTGATTTCTAGTTTAGAATCAATCAAAAGATGACTGATTATCGATTATGTATCATTGTATTGATCAGGTATTTATCGATTGACATTTAGTTTAGAATAAATCAAGAGATGACTGATTGCTGTATTGATTGACTCCAGGGATTGGTTGTCTATATTCCACGGTGGTTTGCCTAAGTCTAGCTCATCTAGCTCATCCACTCTGACAGTCCTTAGAAGTTCCTCAAACCCGGCAGTCTTCATCAACCTTCATTAACCTTCATTAGCCTGTCCTCGACTTCTGCACTGTCTGCCCCACGCCTTGGTCTATCGGTGAGTGTTGTTGTTGTTGTTAACCCTTGTTGAATGTCGCAATAGTGTAGGGATGCTTTGGCGCCTGTTTGTGTAGTGTCTGCAAGTGACGTCCCTGATATTGCCTTATGGCGAGGAACCGGACGTTAAATTTTGATTGATTGATTGGGTAACGTCATGAAGTTTTAAATGACATATCCCGAGATGAATTGAACCCTCGTGGATTCGAATCCCAGACGCGCTGATCTGAGAGTAAAATCTCGGACATTCACTGGACTGGTTACAGGGAAAATGGTCTAAATTGTCTAACGGTTTAAACATGTGGTATTAAAAGTGATAGATATCAACATTGTTGATCATTTCACTATAGTGCGTGTTTACTTTTTTACTTTTCAACAGTACAGCTGAGGCATGAAACCGCTATATGTTCCCATGTCAAAGGGCGCCCAGGATATAAATATGTTAAGAAAGCTGATGAAGTTAATGATAACGTCAGTTCCTCACTCGAAAGCGACGTCAGTGACGGGAGAGCCCGGGATTTGAAACTCGCACATACTGATCCGCGGTTGGATATCTTACAGTCATCGCCATATTAACATGGAACTATTCCTCTATCTATCGTCTTGGTGTTTTGAACCGTACGTTGAGACCTTGTTAGAATTATTGTTGCGTATCGTAGTATAATATAGGCTTGAGTTATAATAATAATAATAATAATAATAATAATAATAATAATAACTACTGATAGATCCATTGAAGTTGCGCTGTCAGTTTGGTCCAAAAAGCCTCACATCTAGTGCTCCACCTTCTACCTCAGTCAGTAACCAGAAATCATGGGACATCCTATAGTGGATCGGATTTACAACAGTCTGTTAGAATCCCAATCCAATGCAGTAGACAGAGCACGACTCCTAGCGGTATCAACCAAAAGAAGCAGTAACTGGCTTCACGCTCTCCCTGTTGCTTCTTGTGGGCTTTTTTTAGACAATGAGGCGATTCGAGTAGCCGTTAGTTTCCGTTTAGGGGCGAAAACTTGTGAGCCTCACATGTACCCTGCGGTCATGAAGTCGACGCTTTAGGTCTCCACGGTCTCTCCTGCAAACGAAGCTCAGGCAGAATGTCTCGCCATCACAATTATAATGACTTAAAATGGCGGGCACTTTCAAGAGCAGGCATCCCTTCCTCTAAGGAACCAAGTGGGTTGTCCAGATCAGACGGCAAGCGTCCGGACGGCTTGACATTAGTGCCCTTGTGCAACGATAAATGTGCCGTATGGGACGTCACGGTCATTGACACTATGGCAAACTCCTACCTGAATACGACTTCAGTCACAGCCGGTGGAGCTGCTGTTCATGCCGCCTCTAGGATTTGGATAAATACCGAGATCTGTCCTCAGGATATGAAGTTGTTCCGGTTGCCATTGAAACCATGGGCCCGATGAATCCTGAAGGAGTTGACTTTATCAATGGCATAGGCAGACATATCACAGAGCAAACCGGCGATAAGCGAGAGACATCTTTTCTTTGGCAAAGGCTTTCCATGACTTTGCAAAGATTTCATGCAGTCTGCTTCAACAATTCTTTTAAGCCGATTGTTGACCCCGAGTAGCCGGGCGGCGATTCAGCACGTCTTGCTTGAATCGTTTTTATCAAACCCCAGGTTCTTTACACCGGGGTAAAATTTAAAAATAAATAAATAAATAATAATAATAATAGTAATAATAATAATAATAATAACACACATTATAGTGAAATGATCAATTATGTTGATATCTATCACTTTTAATACCACATGTTAAATCCGTTAGGCAATTTTTCCATTTTCCGTGTAGCCAGTCCAGTGAATGTCCGAGATTTTACTCTCAGATCAGCGCGGCTGGGATTCGAACCCACGAGAGTTCGATTAAACTCAGGATCTGTCGTTTAAAACTTCATGACGTTATCTACACCCTTAACCATTCCGCTATTGAGACATTCTATATTGAGTTGTATTAGATGCATCTTGAGGCAGGTTGTAGTGCGTTTAACGTCAAGATTCAGAAGCTCACTTAATACTTCCCCGCTAGGCGATTAAACACACTCGAGCTACCGTTATAAAGATTAGATTGATGTCAGTAAGTTACTGTTATAACTACTCGTCGTCGATAGACGAGTGTTATCTAATACAGACATTTTATGAGGGATTATTAGAACTCTTTTATTATGTTATTATTTGATTACTTTATTATTTTTATTACTTTTTTCAGATATCCAGGATCCATCGTCTGTTATAGTTCTACTGAGTGATACCGTCGTCCTTGTTGATCTACATACAGCGGGGTGCGTAGCCCACTGCGCCACTTTCTTATTCACTAAATGCTAAAATCCTAATGTTAACGTCAGTTTCCTCACTCAAAAGCGATGCCAGTGACGGGCGAGCCCAGAATTTGAACCCCGCACATACTGATCCGCGGTCGAGTATCTTACCGACATCGCCACTGGCTCCGTCCTATAATATTATGTTGAATTTATCGATTTATTTGTTGATTGTTTGATGAATTGATTTACTGATCTGTTGTTGATTAGTTTTTGATTAATCGATTGATCGACGAAATGAATGATTATGTTGTGCATTAATGAATTAATCAATTTATTTCTAGATGGATTGTTTGCTTGCTTGATTGTCTGATTGATTGATTGACTGATTGATTGATTGACTGATCGATTGCTTGATTGATTGTCTGATTGATTGACGGATTGATTGATTGACTTATTGATTGATTGCTAGAGTGATTGATTGATTGATTGTACTACCCACATGTATCCTGTGATTGAGAGTCCCTATGGACTGGACGTGTGTAATTAAACAATTGATTGATTGATTGTCTGATTGATTGATTGAGTGATTGTAATACACACAGCTATCCTGTGCTAGACAGACCCTATGGACTGGACCTATGTGACTCACCTGTCTCTAGGTGTTTGATAGATTAATTGATTGATTGATTGATTGATCGTACTACACACAGATATCCTGTGCTAGACAACTCCTATGGACTGGACCTCTGTGACTCACCTGTCTCTAGGTGTCTCTATCTGGCGGACATCTCGTCAGATCTCATCTCATCCCTCTATCACATGGGCTCAAGTCAGCGTGCTGAGAGACATCTTAGTAAGGTTGTAAGAGTAATTCCAGTAATTGCCACAAAACTTAAACGAATAGCTAAAAGTCTATTCGTATCCCGACCCTGGTTAAACTGGGATTTAAGGGAAGATGATGATGATGATATACATGTATACATATATATATATATATATATATATATATATATATATACATATGTATATATATATATATATCATACACATATACATGTATGTATACTATTAAAGTACGTTTCCTCATCCTAGAATGATGCCAGGGACGTCACCACAGCACACATCACTACAGACGTAGTGATAATATATATCTATATATCATAATGCAGTGCCCACAGGCAGTTCCAGGGTATATAACGCCTCCACTCGTCCTCTGCATGTCCACATGTGAATGGATCTTGAAGTCATCTCATTAACATTCCTTTTGATATAGGCCTACTTTTATTCTTGGGGATTATGCTAATGACGAGGTTGGTCTCCTCTTTGTCTTCCTCAATTCTGACTGTTTTATGTTTGTCTGACTTCTTGAATGGTTAACTAGCTGTTTGATTGCTTGATTAATAGCTTGATTAATTTATTGATTGATTGTTGTTGACACTGATGGTGCAGGAGTGGCCATTAACAGGAGGGCAGTGTGAGGTTGATCGGTGTAAACACTCTGAGCTCATCATCACAGGGTAACCTACCTACCTACCTACCTACCTACCTACCTCCCTACCTCCCTACCTCCCTACCTCCCTACCTCTCTATCTCCCTACCTACCTACCTACCTACCTACCTACCTACCTACCTACCTACCTACCTCCCTACCTCCCTACCTCCCTACCTCCCTACCTCCCTACCTCCCTACCTCCATACCTCCCTACCTACCTCCCTACCTACCTACCTATCTACCTACCTACCTACCTACCTACCTACCTGCCTACTACGAGAGTTGGAGAGTGAAAGAGCGAGAGAGAGAGGGGGGGAGGGAGAGAGAGAGAGAGAAAAATAGTTTCACACCACAAACCAGTTTATCAGGACATATACATGTAGATTGTAGCACACTACAATATCCTCAATCCTGATGTACCTTCTTGTATTAATACCTTAATATTGTCAAACCATTTTTGAAGATACATAAACTGAAGATCTAGTTTAACATTAATTTCTCAAGATAAGGGCTTCTAGCACGTGGGTCGAGCTACAGTCGCAAGATAAATTGTCCAATAAATAGTTAGAATTGCTGTCAATAAAGGGTGTCTTATTTTTAATGCAGGCACTTGGATGGATCAGTGAAGTTCTAGGACGCCTCTGGTGGTATTTTCATTTCTTTATTCGTCAAAAACAGGCAGGATCAAGATAGATCATACATATCTATCTATCTATCTATATATATATATATATATATATATATAATATATATATATATCGCTATATTATATAGATAATATTTATACTATTATATATATATATTTAATATATCTATATCTATATATATTTATATATGTATGTATATATATATATACTATTATAGTAAGATATATATAATATGTATATATATACTATATGACTAGGTATATATATATATACATATATATAGGCCTATATATATATATATATATATATATATATATTCACACATACACACATACAGGGGTACACATACTATCATAGAACAATCAAAATGCATTATAAGAAACTTAAATAGAGTTTCTACTAATTCCAGCACTAGCGTTAAAATCTCTTGTAATACGAAACGGACACTAAAATTTTGATCTCGCTTTCTCTTGTGGTCTCTGTGTACTCAGTCGTCATCGTGTGGTGTTTTGGCGCCTGTTTGTGAAGAATCTGCAAGAGGCGTCCCTGAGATTGCCGTATGGCGAGGAACCGGACGTTAAATTCTTATTGATTGATTGATTGATTAAACTTAATTCATGCAATAATTGATTGATTGACTTAATTTCTGATATCGCAGCTTCGTTGACAGCTCTGTACCGGCTGAACACAGCTGAGCTGTTTGAAGACAGCAGAGCTAACCACGCCTCCGCTGCTGCTGCAGCTGCTGCAGCAACTGCTGATGACACGTATTCCATTCAGCAGATTCTGCTGTGCCTCGAGTCGCAGCAGCTGTCAGTAGCTGGCTACAATCACGTGCTGCTGTACAGCACGTGATTGTAGGGGTCTAGGTAACGGTCTATGCACGGATCAGTCGGGAGAAGGAAGTCCTGATCCATACGAGTCCGCGTCCAATGCTAACAGATCTCCGCTACACACAAAACTGGGTTCCTCACATTCTCTCAGTAAGGTAAAGCATGGTGTCAACTAGATACATAGAATAACTGATTCTCTCAGTAAGGTATAGCACGGTGTCAACTAGATACATAGAATAGCTGATTCTCTCAGTAAGGTAAAGCATGGTGTCAACTAGATACACAGAATTACGCTTATGTCTCATTGATTACCGCAGGAATACTGTTAAAGACAGTGAGATATCAAGATTCGAACCATCGTCCAGTCTGCCTCAGTCAGTTAATAATTTTCCATACAAAACTGCTGCAATAATTGGTTTTAATCATTAGTATAAATATTACTCTCTCTCTCTCTCTCTCTCTCTCTCTCTCTCTCTTTCTCTCTTTCTCTCTTTAGTGTTCTGCCAAGCGGCAGGTCCAAGGTTCATATTCCTATTCCTACTCACTGCTTTCACGCTCCATAAAGATCAAACCAGCGATTAACGAGTTAATTCCTTTACAAATGTCTATGCCTCATACACAGCTCAATGTAGCCTATAGCTTAACTTTTCTACTATTAGAATATGGTAGGAGATATTTGCTCTATAATTCCGTAATAGCGGTAGATGTAGTCATGGACGACGGTATCACTTTGTTGTTGTTGTTGTTGTGCCTGGTAGAGTACGACAGTTAGAGTGAGGGGAGGACAGTGTACGTACAGAGCGGGATACCAGCCACAGCTCTGTTGTCTCATTACCTGGACCTCTTCGTCCGATCACCCCGCCTCCATCTCTAGCCTAGCTCTCAGCTCCAAGTATGGCCTGTAAGTACTCAAAGTAAACCTACTGATAAAAGCTGGTAAAGCTAAGGTTAAACTCTGTTTCCTCACTCGAAAGCGATGTCAGTGACGGGCGAGCCCAGGATTTGAATCCCACAAATACTAATCCGCAGTTGAGTGTCTTACCGACGTCGCCACTGGCTCCAGTCAGTGATATTGTAAGTATGGACTATAAGTACGCACAGAATAGGTAAACCTATTGATATTGTAAGTATGGACTATAAGTACACAAAGAATAAGTAAACCTACTGGTACTGTAAGTATGGACTATAAGTACACTCAGTATTGTGTTGTAACAGGTAACATATGTTGTAACAAGTAAAATTTGTAACAGGTAACATATGTTGTAACAGGTAACATATGTTGTAACAGGTAACATATGTTGTAACAGGTAACATGTGTTGTAATGGGTAACATGTTTTACCTATTGGTAACAAATGGTAATAAATATCGACGCCCCTAACATCATCCTTGCATGAGGAAACGGACTCTAAGCCTTTATTATTATTATTATTATTGTAACAGGTTAGCTTTTGGTAACGACTCTGGATTGGCGATCATTGACACGAAACAAAAAGTTTGTGTGATTTGTCTCACTGTGGCACAACTGTACGGTACGTCTAGACTGCTAGAATAATAACATTAGAGTGCTGCAGTCATCAATGACAACATCGAGCACTAAGCTATAGTTTAGCTCGTCGTTTAGGCCGTTACACAGACCGGGTGAAACTTGTAACACAGCTGGTGAAACTTGTATTAAGTCTAATTAAACTGTGAACTTAACACGAGTAAAGTTTATTTTTGTTTAGCGTAAGGTTTATTTAATAGTTTTGCAATGTTTCTTATTGAAAACTTGGTAAGGTCATTGGATTTTTAAAAATTGGTTAATAAATGTGTTTTGCAAATCTAGAAAAGTCTTCAGATTCACTTCGATAATAACAACCGATATTTAGGCGCAAATTTGACTCTTTCCTGATGACAAAGTCATTTATTTCTAACCAAATATACTAACAAATGATTTCTAACAGTGAAACAAGTTCTAGACGCGTGTAATCTTACAATAACAAAGGCATATGCTCGATGTTGTTACGACAACATCGAGTAAGTGAATGACTGGTAAGTGAATGACTGTAGGCTATGGTAAATGAATGGCTGTAGGCTATGGTAAGCGAATGACTACAGACTATTTTAAGTGAATGACTGTAGACTATGGTAAGTGAATGACTGTAGGCTATGGTAAGTGAATGACTGTAGACTATGGTAAGTGAATGACTGTAGGCTATGGTAATTGAATGACTGTAGACTATCATATTGTGAATGAATGCAGTAGTAAGCAGGAATCAGGAACTATACTTTGTGACGGTAGCACGAGTTTATCTCAGCCATAGCGAAAATAAACTGTAAGATTCTGAATTTGGAACAACGATTTCTCGTCCACTTCCTCGTCGGAAGATGACGTGAGTTTATTCGCTATGTTTATATTTCAGGCTCGATGGACCCACTATTGAGAGGCGGGAGGTCAAAGCGAACGAAGGTCAAGGCCACTCCTCACAACTATGACGTCACCCAGTCCCAGCAATCGACCCCTGACGGGTCAAGGTCGCCTATAGTTGAACAGGTGGGCAGCTGCTTCCGTGTTGATGATTTAACGTCAGATTTCTCGGTTGATAATGATCCCAGTCTGTCTGATGCTTGTCTATATGTGCTCATATGAAGCACCAGTCATAGCTATATGTAATGCAATGTAATGTAATATAATATAATGTAATATAATATAATATAATATAATATAATGTAATATGATATCATATAATATAATATAATATAATGTAATGTAATGTAATGTAATGTAATGTAATATAATGTAATGTAATGTAATGTAATATAATATAATATAGTATAATATAATATAATATAATATAATATAATATAATATAATATAATATAATATAATATAATATAATATAATATAATATAATATAATGTAATATAATGTAATATAATGTAATATAATATAATATATTATATTATATTATAATATAATATAATAAAATATATAATATTTTAATATAATATAATGTAATGTAATGTAATGTAATGTAATGTAATGTAATATAATATAATATAATATAATATAATATAATATAATGTAATATAATGTAATATGATATAATATAATATAAGATAATGTAATATGATGTAATATAATATAATATATTATACTATAATACAAAACAATTTAGTACAGAACGGTACAATACTGTACAATACAATACAAAACAATACAATACAATTCAATACAATACAATGCACTACAATACAACACAATACAATAAAATGCAACACAATAAAATACAATACAATATATAGGTCTCTATTGCATATGCTCATTACTAGAACCTGCCATATAGCAGAGCCTATGTGAGTTACAGATCATTGAAACTCTCAATCTATTTAACCTTTAACCTCGTTTCTTATAGTCTAGCTCAACTTTCCCATCAGCCACAGCCGGCGCTCGAGTCTCTGGAACCATTAGCGACGGAAACACGAGAAAGGATTCATCTGCGACGGATCGTTCTCCCTCTCCTGACCTAACTGAACTTTGTATCTATGATCGACGGAGCATCGACCTCACGATGAACCCACTGCCCACTCGCAGAGCCTCTACCGTCAGCACCGTGCTCCAGGATAGCACCAGGCTCCAGGATAACACCAGGCTACTGGATAGCACCAGGCTCCTGGATAGCACCAGGCTCCTGGATAGCACCAGGGTGCTGGATAGCACCGGGACCAGCATGACTTCCTTCAGCTCAGCAGGTGCTGGTTCTAATCTCAGCGCAGATCAGTCAGAGTTCCAATCAAACGACTCCACCACGGATAGAGTTCCGAGCGAGCAGGAAATGATGGAAGAGATAGCCAGCATAGCTCGGAGAGCTTCCCTCGCTCCAGGATTCGATACCAGAAGATCATCCCTGAGTCCCAGTGGTACTGAGCGTTCTGATCGAAAGGCCTCGCCTGGAAGGTTCTCCGGGATCACTGCGTCCGCACTCCAGCCTGTGGACGAAGTCGAGCTACCGGTAGTTGATCGAAAGTTGAGCGAATCAGCACTGGCAGTCAGTTCCAGAGAGCGGTTCTCTAGGCATTCCGTTTCCTCTGATATATCAGAGATTGACACAGTTGGTAATCCGTTTCCTATGGGTATGAGACGTGTGAGTCTTTGTCCAATAATCCCATCAGCTGGTCGCAGGTTCAGTCTGATTCCAAGCAACCTAAAACCCCCAATTGATCGTAGATCTAGCCTGGTACCATCCAGACCTCAATCAGAGGCTAGTGGGTGTGATAGCCCCACTCTACTAGGTCCCAGGCTGTCTGATGAGATAGGATCAGCACCACCTGGTGATTTAGGGAGTCAAGTGTCCCGTCTGATCCCTCCACTCCCACGACTCTCCTGCGATGTAAGGATGGACGTTTCCACCTCGGATCTTTCTACTTCCACTGGACGCAGAAGGAGTCATTCCTCGGAACCCAGTCGCGGATTTGACCCCGAGAATGGAATCAGCTTTGTGATCACAGATCCCAGCACGTCACAGGATAAGAGTTCAGAGATCAAAGGTCGCTCGGAAGATAACAGATCAAGCCTTCATCCTGATGATGCCAATCGTTCTAGAGTCGGAAGAAGAAGATCGAGTCTTTTCACTAAACTTTTTCCGGATAGAGGATCCAGTACGTCCCCGGGTCGTGCAGGACGCAGTCCCAGGCGATCCAGTGTCACTCCACGCTGTCCCAGCTCCAGTCCGCGACCACACCGCAGAGCCACTCTGGGAATCATCAATCTCTACGGAAAGGTTTTCCACAAGGACGGTTCGCAATCATCTTTAGAAGAAGGAAGTCCTCCAGTGGACGTCACTCCAGTATCCTCGTCGATGCTTCATCCCAACTCCACGCCCGAGTCTTCCAATCTGCTGGGAGAACGTCGAGCTAGGAAGCACTCGGCCCCGCTCACTGCTGTCCCATCAGAATCCTCCAGAGAGTTCCAGGGGGATCCGAGAAAAAATCGCAGTGGATCCACTGCTATCCCGGCGTTCAATTTTGGTAACGCTGAAGAGGACACTAAGTCCGGAAAGATTCGGGATTTGTTGAGAGGGATCGGTGGAGGCAGGAGAAAGAGCTCGGCTGACTATAGACTTCTGGGAGAGACTGAGGAAGAGAACAGGGAAGAAGATTCTGGAATTGAGAGGTCGGACTATTTTGAATTCGTGGATTTGAGTTCGGATGATCTTTCCTTACCTCCACCGATAAGAATGATCACGTATTCAGATCTTGTTAGAGGTCACGAGAGATCAGAGGTTGTTAGAGGTCACGAGAGGTCAGAGGTTACGAGAGTTCACCAGAGTGCCGGTAAGTGCAAGAGGCGTGGCAGTATAGTGGAGATCGAGATATAATCTGGAAGCTTATTTCTCGCTACATTTCATGCTTAAGCGCTTCATTCTATTGATGATTGAGTTCTGTGCTCGTATTCTTTCTGCTTCATAGCTTTTCTATTTCTGCATTGAAGCAAGATCGAGAGTGTTTCCATACGTGATCTATGTCTATTAGGAGTAGACTAAACTAAATAAGACTCTTATAATTGATTTAAATTACGAGGCGATTCTACATAATGGTAAATGTGAAATAATGGTTGATCTTAAATGTGGGTTAATTCTACATTAGCTGCTACTACTACTACAATTCCTGCTCATCGGCTTTGATTTGGTTTCACAATGCTCAATGTTGTCATGGACAAGAGTAGCACTCTAATCGTATTGTTGTTGTTGTTATAAGGGTAGATTTATAAATAATGGTAGATTGTAAATAAGGGTAGAATTTACATAAAGGTAGATTTGAAAATGGTAGTTGTTGCTTAAGGACAGTGTCCGAGTTGTTTGAAAAATAGAACAACCGGTGATTGCTAGAGCAGTAAAAGGTGGCAAAGCACTAAGATCCAAACTAACATCAGATAGGGAATTCGGTTTTTGAGCGCCTAGGCTCCAGAATTGTTACAAAATTTTCTAAAACGAATGGTAAAATAAGGGTCTGACTGATGATATTGTGTGGGACAGGGAGGAGTAGATATATATTCGTATCCCGGCAATAATTAAATTGGGACTAAAGAGAAGATGATAAAGATGATGATGATGATGATGATGAAGAAGATGATGATGATGAAGATGATGATGATGATGATGATGATGATGATGAAGAAGATGATGATGATGATGATGATGATGATGATGATGATGAAGAAGATGATGATGATGATGATGATGATGATGATGATGATGATGATGATTATGATGATGATGATGATAATGATGATGATGATGATTATGATAATGATGATGATGATGATGAAGATGATGATGAATAAATCATATAGCGCCTGTCTACATGCAATAAGATCAAGGACAGATGCGCATCGTCTGGAACCAAATCCTTTGTTTATTTCTAGTTAAGCATAATAAGCATCATGCTATACCGAACTGTTCTGTATTTGCTCTCTTGGTTGACTCACTCGTGTATTTGCTCTCTTGGTTGACTCACTCGTGTATTTGCTCTCTTGGTTGACTCACTCGTGTATTTGCTCTCTTGGTTGACTCACTCGTGTATTTGCTCTCTTGGTTGACTCACTCTTGTGCATTGCTCTCATGACGCACCCAGCTGAAGTCAGGAAGCGCCTGTAGCAGCCCTACCCTGGCCTTCAGAGCCAAGCGCTCCACCTCCCTCACGGACTGGAGACCTCGCTCCAGTGCCTCCCCCAAACTTGTCAAAGCCTTCAGCACCGCCTCTGTGGAGGAGGGAAGGAACTGGATAGGTGCGGGTATCAGTGGCGTGCTGAGTGCAGATATGTCACTAGCTCTAGCGGTGTTGTGTGTGTTTCATTTATGTTTAATTTATTGATTGTATGATTATATTTATTATATATTTACTAAGTTTGTTTATGA
>CAJHZI010000314.1:0-55000 GCA_905160935.1 Enchytraeus crypticus | reverse complement strand
ATTATACTTGACGATGCTAGAAATTATTAACTTTTAACTTACAATGCCTTCCTATTTATTTTAAACTGCTGAAATTGTCCTCTACTACTGCTTTATAATGCTTAGATAGCTATATGTGACTTTAGAACTCTTAAAGTAGTATAAGTTTGCCTTGGTCAATATTTTTTAATGTTATCCTACTATTTTCAATCTTGTCTTTTTGATTTTATGTAGAATTTCTGCCTGTGTCTGTTATATTGCTATGTTATTTGTCATATTATTACAGTCTGCGGTTTGTCAGATTGATTATGGAAATAAAAGGAATAAATTATTATCTTTGGATTGGATTTGGATTGATCTGCCTTTTATATTTCCATTCATCGAATTACCTCTTTTAGTAAACCATTTCCTCTCAGAAAATGACCCATCCAGTTCTTTTCTAAATTCCTTATGATATTTATCAATTGACTATTTATGCAAACTCTATTAAACATTTCTTCGTTCGTAATTTTGTCAGTCAAAGGATTACTTAAAACGTGTATGATAAGATATCTATGTGAATAGAGCAAGCACGTAGGACGTGACTAACAGTATAGACTTGATGTTCTGATAGAACTCTGTGCAATACATTCCACAGTATTCTAACCATGCCTCGTTGTGATTGGTCAGGTCATAACCTTGCCCTCTCAGCTGTGCACTTACAAGGTCAAGGTCACTGAGACTTCGACAGTAGTACAAGCCGAGGTCATAAGCTTCAGAGGTCAGAATCTAGAACTTGTTTTCATTAAAATATTGAGAATTACACACATAGTACTATTCACGTAATATTAATATTCACGTGTAATGATCGATTCTCTGTGATAATATCTAGCACTTTTACATGTAGTGCTACTTGTTCAAACCGTCAGACAGTTAATTTACAGCCTATCTCCATTACCGAGCCAGTAGATGTTTTTCTTCACAGCTTTTACTCTCTCATGATACAAGACCCATGAACCCAAGCTACATCCTGGGCTTCTAATTATAGATGTCGGTAATGAATGTGCTTAAAACCTCTCAACGCAGGTTATTGAACTATAAAATGTAAGTGTAATATGAAAAAGCATTAAATACTTCATAATTAGTAGTGACTATAAAATACAGTTTCAAGTTTGTCTAATATCATCTCGCATACTTCTGTTACTGATCAGGTTGGAGCCAATGGCGACGTCGGTAAGATACTCGACCGCGGATCAGTATGTGCGGGTTCAAATCCTGGACTCGTCCGACACTGACATCGCTTTCGAGTGAGGAAAACGGCGTTAACATTAGCTGTAGCTGATTAATGATTTAATTATTTTATTAAGTGATTGATGCTTGTTTTTGTTTTAATTATTTAATTGATTGATGCTTGTTTTTGTTTTAATTATTTAATTGATTGATGCTTGTTTTTGTTTTAATTATTTAATTGATTGATGCTTGTTTTCAGACAGTTATTTGCTCAGCTGTTTTCTACAGAACGGGCGCATAATGACGTTCAGCATACCTAGCCTACGACCGCTGCTTGACGTCGATTATATCCCCCTACCAGACATCAGGTTAGACTCTTAGAAATGTGCTATAAAACCTGTCCACACGCTCGCTATAGATCTTTAGTCTGTGTGATTGTTATGTAATGTAGTGTGAACTTGTTAACTTCATTCTTTCAGTTGTTCACTTTATTGCTTACTTGAGACGTCCCTGACATTTCTTTATAACGAGAAACCGGACGTTAATTTCTTATTGATTGATTGGTTAACCTGTCAGCTTTGTAGAACGATTAGAGTTATTGGCTCTCACGGTATTTTATTGTTAATTAATGATTTTAGGTCTGTGAATGTTCAGTTTTTACTCTCTGATCATGTCCATCGTGACTCCATGACCTCATAACAGTCATTTAGAACTTCACGACGTTACCAGCTCAATACAGAGATTAGATATAAACAACGGTGAGCTATTTAACCACTTCAACCACCGTCTATGGCTATGACGCCTCTTTCTGCGATGAACCGGACGTTAAATTATAATTAATTGAGAGAGAGAGAGAGACAGAAAAGAGAGAGATATATTTTATTTTGCCAAAAGCAATAGCTTTAATAATAATTTAATTATTTTAAGCGACACACACGTGATATAACTATTATCAGAAACTAAATTATAAGTGCAATTAAATTGCAAATATATGCATACGAAATGAAATCAATTACTCGCCCAATCATATAGTTTGCAATAACACCCACTTGATTGATTGATTGATTGATTCAGCATTCAGAGGACGTTTTGTTTCGCAGACAACTGCTTAGCTGTTCACATGTCCTCACCCACTGAGCTACAGAAGTTAACGTTATCAGCTGAACTGTGGTAGGTTATCAATTGAACTGTGGTAGGTTATCAGTTGAACTGTGGTAGGTTATCAGCTGAACTGTGGTAGGTTATCAGCTGAACTGTGGTAGGTTATCAGTTGAACTGTGGTAGGTTATCAGCTGAACTGTGGTAGGTTATCAGTTTTATTGCTTTATTTAGAACCGTTTTCTTATATTAATATTGATTAACGAGTTTTATTGATATATTTATAACTGTTTTCTTGTATTCAAAGGTTCCATCTATATTTTATTGTCATAATCACATTGTATGCGACAGAGGTAACCTAATGATTGAATTTAATCAACTCCTCGCCACTCTTACCCACTCTTATATCTTGATCCTACTATCTTGAGGTTTGTTTGATGAATTATTAGTCGAGAATTTACTCTATCATTTCTCTCGGTTGAAAGTAAGACTTTTAATGACTTGGTTCAGTGACTCTATTAGAGGTTATTGGTTGTGTTGTCATAGCAACAGGTTGAGGGATAGACGAAGTGAGGTGTACGTGGCATGTGTTATGCCTAAACCTAATGAACCAGATTTCTTTCAGAAGATTCGCAGTCTAACTACATCCGCTATCTCCGGATTCACTGATAGAGACTCACTCTGTTAGTAGATGTTTAATTATTATTTTACAATAATAATAATAATAAAACTTTAACGTCCGTTTCCTCATCCAAGGATGTCAGGGACGTCCCCACAGCACACACCACTACGTATAAATTCACAATTCACCCAGAGCAATCTGCAAAAGAAATGTGCTGAGTAGAAGTAAGGTTCAAAACGAAAGCCAGTCCGGTGATCAAAAATGGTCAGGGTAGATTTGTCATACTATTCTTGTTAGAATGAAGTGGAGGAGCTATATGCCATGGACCTGCCAATAGGCAATACACTAAGAGATATATATATATATATATATATATATATATATATATGTATATATATATATATGTATATATACATGTATATATATATATATATATATATATATATATATATATATTATCATCCTATATCACTCGTTAGTATTTTCATTCCCCATCGTCCGTGACAACTTTCAACACTTGTTCAGAACATTCTACTATGCGACAAACATCAGCATAGTAGTGTGAGAAGAGATAGATAGGATTTAACTTCAGTTTCTCCGTGTGACAGTGAGATGGTTAGCTCCTCTGACGACATTAGCAATACGTAAATGTAATATCTGTTGTATGAGTTAGAAAGACATCTTTACTTTTTAGCCAAACTTGAGTATATTCTAAAAAAAGATATATCAGTGGATATTTATTTTTAGCAAAATTATCATTGTCATCAAATTCCCTGGTTATTTAATTAAAAGGTCCACCTATTTATATCATTTTCTATCTAAGCTGTGCTAGATATTGTCATAGACTTTATTCTGTGTTCCACCGATTAGTTCTTTGTTTTTGCAGTTAGTGAAGGCACTGATAAATCACCCAACATTACGGTCAGGTACAGTTCCGGAGCGTCTCGGACCCAACAATCCACTTCCTGGAGCAGTTCTGATATATCACGTGCTAGACAGGTTAGTCTCTCTCTCTCTCTCTCTCTCTCTCTCAATCTCTACTATTGTCTCTCTATCTCTCTCGACGTATTATTAACTATTAATTAATGGAATTATTAATTAATTGATTGATTGATAAATAGGTGTATTATTGAATAATTGATAAATGAATGCATGATGAATGAATGATTTGCCCGTCACTGACGTCGCTTTCGTTTGAGGAAACTGACGTTAACATTAGCTTTGCCAGCTTTTAAATGGATTTAGTGATTTGTTGAGCTTCATTGTTTTACAGGTTGATATATAAATTGATTTAAAGATTGATTGTTTGTTAGATTGATTGATTTATTGATTTTCTCCTTGGTTGTTAGACCGATTGACTGGCTGATTGATTGTTTTGATTGACTGATAGAAGGATTGATTAATTGATTGATGAAGCGAACGACTGATTGATTGATTGTTTTGATCGACTGATAGATTGTTTTGATTGATAGATTGAAAATTGATTGATTGATTAAAGGTTGCCCTAGAGAGAGGAGAGAAGTTGGGAGAGACGGAAGAGAGAACAGAGCGAATGAAGAACGAGGCTGAGAAATTTAAGTCTGCGACCAGCCAACTCAAAAATAAGTATGCCGAGAAGAAGTGGTTCTAATAAAATAAGAGTGACAAGATAACTACCATCTCTATGAGATGATTGTACTAATACTAACACTAAGCAACCAATACTGAACCACACATAAAATACCTATCATAATTCCATACTTTAGAGTTTATAAAAATCGGTGAATGCTGTTGAATTCTGTACTTTCAAGCACTAGCAATGTTTGCATTACTTTGCACGGGTGTTCTGTCGTAAAGTAGCTTCTATTTTTGCCATGATTTGCTAAGCTGTTATCTAAGCTGTTATCTAGCTGTTATCTAAGCTATTATCTAAGCTATTATCTAAGCTATTATCTAAGCTACTATCAAAGCTGTTATCTAAGCTATTATCTAAGCTATTATCTAAGCCATTATCTAAGCTATTGTCTAAGCTATTATCTAAGCTATTATCTAAGCTGTTATCTAAGCTGTTATCTAAGCTATTGTCTAAGCTATTATCTGAGCTACTATCAAAGCTGTTATCTAAGCTATTATCTAAGCTATTATTTAAGCTGTTATCTAAGCTATTATCAAAGCTATTATCTAAGCTGTTATCTAAGCTGTTATCTAAGCTATTATCTAAGCTCTTATCTAAGCTATTATCTAAGCTGTTATCTAAGCTATTGTCTAAGCTGTTATCTAAGCTGTTATCTAAGCTGTTATCGTAACGCTATGCTGGTTGAGTGTGAATAGAGCTACAGAAATCTGCATGTATATTTTAGTAGTGAACATTGAATGCTAATGTCAACTGGTGTTGTTTTGCGTTGTAAGATTTCAGATTCGTTGAATTTAATCAGTATTTTCTGTGTGTGTTCATTTCTGCATAATAATAACTACGATAAACGTTTAACGTCCGCTTCTTTGTACAAGAATGATGTCAGCGACGTCCCCCTATCGCATGTCACCATAAATCTATTCACCCCAAACGATCTGAAAAAGCATGTGCTGAAGAGAAAGAAAAAGATCCTAAACGATGCCGGTCCGCTCATTCAATGCTTATATAGCCATTGTTGATATGCATTCACGTATCGTGATAAATGACGATTTTGATAGATTAACAAACTGAACAATATACTTTGTAGTGTGATTGATTGATTCTATTAATTAATTATTAACTAGTTATTGTAGTTTATCATGGTAATTAAGTTACGTTTAAAGATTCTGTCACTTTAGCTTGTCATGACTTTATTTATCCTCATGAAATGACTACAATTAGTTCCTTTTACCCTCACTTGAAGTTTGATTGTTATGGTCTAAACTTGCCTTTTCTTGCCGTAATAACTAATGATTTTGCTCATTGCATGAAATAATTCCACACAAGAACAGCCGAGTGAACTTTTGTGACGTACAAATTCCGTATTAAATTCTATTAAACAGAAAAAGTAAATTGTTTAGAAAAGATAAATTATTAATGGCATTTTAATTTTTAAGAAATTTTAACGACACGCTAAACGGAAGTTTTTAAAAATTTCTTAGAAATACATGAATTGAACCCAGGCACAGTGAATTCCTAGATGTGAAATATCATGAAAGCTTTCAGAATGAAGTTATCTGTGGTTACGCGGCAGAGCCAATTACAACTGTACCACTACTGCGCCCTCTATCGTCTGCTGGCATTTAATTTTAATTCGAATGGCTCTAGAGTTGTTATTTTATTTTCTTGAATTATACAATCATTTTTGTGACTTAACTTATTGATATTCTTTGAACTCTCTCTAATTTATTATAAAAAGTTATTTACTTATTATATGCTCTTGTGAGCTCATAGTTATCTCGTAGTGGCAACTCAATGACATACACGCAGATCCTTTAATTAATGCGATCTGTTTGATAAAGTATTTACTTCTTGAAACTTAAATAAGCGAGATCAAGTAACAATCTCTATAATTATGCAGATCAGAGGTCAGATCAAGCTACTATCTCTTTATGGAGATAAGAGGACAGATCAAGCTACCATCTCTTTAATTATGAAGTCAAACACCTCCACAACTGTAAGAGCACTTCCTCCGAGAAACAGTCCGAGATATCCACCGAGATCACCTGAGTAAATCAATCAATCAATCAATCAATCAGCTCAATCAGTCATATCCATAAATCAATCACATCCATCAATCAATCACATCCATCAATCATTCATATCCATCAATCAATCACATCCATCAATCAATCACATCCATCAACCAATCACATCCCTCAATCAATCACATCCATCAATCAATCATTTTCATCAAGAAATCAATCAGCTCAATCAATCATATCCATTAATCAGTCATATCCATCAATCAATCACATCCATCAATCAATCACATCCATCAATCAGTCACATCCATCAATCAATCACATCCATCAATCAATCATATCGATTAATCATTCATATCCATCAATCAATCACATCCATCAATTACATCCCTCAATCAATCACATTCATCAATCAAAAAACCTAAATTTTAATGAAATTATCAACTATGTTGATATCTATCACTTCTAAAAACACATATTTAAACCGTTAGGCAATTTAATCCATTTTCTGTGTAACCAGTCCTGTGAATGTCTGAGATTTTACACTCAGATCAGCGCAGCTGGGATTCGAACCCACGAGAATTCAATTGACTTCAGAATCAGTCATTTAAAACTTCATGACGTCACCACTACTTTATTGAGACATTCAATATAGTTCTACATTGATAACGTACATAGGCAATAAGACATTAAAGTGCTTCCAAACAGACAACGAATAAATAATTCAATTCAGAGTTAATCAGTATTAGTTAATAAGCCCCTTACTGAAGAATGTGGGCACATCGTAGCCAGCTTTTTGTTTAATACTCTGATAACTCATCGAGCCAAAGTAAACATCGACCTCCAGAATGTTCCTCCTACAATGGAAAACTTCTCAGTTATGTCAGATCTCATTTCAAACCTTAGTAACGATTAACAATGAATAATATCGATCAAAAACAAGTAACAAATGATTAACAGCGAAGAACAGCGACTAACAGCGAATAACCACAATAATAGTAATAACAATTAAAGTGATATTGTCATCATTTATATATATATATATATATATATATATATATATATATATATATATTCATAGATAGATACAAATGAGGAAGTTCTAGAGAGAGTTGGCACAGATAGACAGTTGATAAATGTATTAAGAAGTAGGAAGAAGAGATGGATAGGACACATTCTAAGGGGGGAAAAACTATTAAAAGAGGTCATAGAAGGTAGAATGGAAGAAAAAATAGGCAGGGGTAGGCCGAGATTAGGTATGTTGGATGATTTAAAGATCCACTCATATATGGAAATGAAGAGGAAGGCGGAAGACAGAGAAGAGTGGAGGCGTTATTACCACGGACCTGCCAGTAGGCTGTGCACTAAGAGAGAGAGATATAGATACAAATATGACAACCGCATGTGTTTCCTTTCTTGGTTACTGTTTTGTAGTTTTATTTATTTGCTCCTTTTTCCCTCTATGATTATTAGTAATCGGTGCCTTTTGTTGATGACAACAGCGCGCACTATTGAGACAAATTCAGGCCGGCAAGCAACATAAAGTCCCAAAACGGTGCAAATTCCTAAAAATCTTGAAAATCAGTCCAAAGATTAAAAATAACAAATAACAACGACTAACAACGACTGACAGCTGTTAACTACTGCTAGCAACTGTTAACGACGACCATTAACTGTTAGCAACCGTTAACAATGATTAACAACGACTAACAATTGTTAACAACGACTAACAACTGTTAACAACGACTAACAACTGTTAACAACGGATAACGACGATGAAGGGAGGTTATGGCAGACCTGACGACCAGGTCGTTGAAGCTAGGCGCAGTGAGGTTGAGGGTCTGCTGCAGCTGTTGTAGCCTGAGAGAGACGAGAGACATCTGCGACCTCTGTTGAGAGCTGAGTTCATCCAGCCTCAGCTGCAGCTCAGAGAAGAGGCTCTGTAGTGTGGCAGAGATGAGCTGAGTCGAGTGGTTTGACTGAATGAACTCTTCCAGCGAATCGCTCGTCGACCATGACTGCCATCTTTCTTCTTCTTTCAGCGCAAAGCCCACAGGCTGGACAACAACAGCAACAAAAATAACAAGAGTGGTTCATGACAATATATAGTGAATCACCCGTTCAGTATCATTACCAACTCTCTCAACTAATAACCTACAAGCGCTGAACAACAACAACAACACTCCAGTAGTTGCAGATTGAGGTTTTAAACACTCATTCTAATCACCCGATTAACTCTACACCGCTGATTATATTATCAACTGCTTAAAGCCAGTATACATGTAGTATAGCTTAGCCACCAATAGTCATTCAGGACAACATCGAGTAACTCAATCTATCTATCTAAATCAACTGGCAACCTCTTACCCTACACAAGCTCAAGGGTTAAATGTTGCTCTAGCAATTGTTTTAGAATTCTTGATTCCACCGACCTGTTGGGTGTTGAGAAGAAGGACTGGCTTCCTCCAGAGCTCCCAGCCCCTGGCGTACCCCTCAACGCTTGACCGGCTCGAGCTGAAGCCCCTGCAGAGTCGCTGAAGATGAGAGAGAGCCTTGACGTAATTGTTAACACTGCTGACCTGCTCGTGATGTCTCAGTAGAGACCTCAGACCTGTCATGACCGACTGCTCCACTACACTCACAACTCTCTCCACGTTCAGCATCAGCTCCGTCACTCTGCTACTGTAAAAGTACTCCAGCAGATCTCTGCTCGAGTGCTTGCTTTTCAGGTACCCGGAGAGTACTTGATCGAGATCTGAGGCGTCTGTCTCCAATCTACTCAGTGCCGTACTTACCGTACTTGTGTCACTCTCTAGGGAAGATACGATAGTAAAGTCTAGACTGTCAAACCAATGTGCCAACTCGGAAAGCATTGCGCGACTGTCGGCTATACAAGAGGTATAACTAGTGAGAGCATTGGCTCCTGATTTCGCAAGATTGCCAATGATCTGAACATCTGTAGCCGACACATTGCGGAGTAGACAAATACTTACATTCCATTCCTGTGCCTGATATATCTCCCACTCTATACGTCTTGTCATGGACGACGCGTACAAGTCTAGTCCGGAATCTAGAGCCATGCTGTTCAGCAGACAATTCAGTCCTCTAGACATCTCATCCAACTGAACGTCGAGGCTGAAATTCTTCTGACAAGTATTAAGGATCATCGCTGTCCCACATCCACTCGACAGCTGCTGCAGCTGAGGCCTCAGAGCCACGTACTGGATCTGGAGTCTAGTGGCTTCCATCCACGTGGAAGCGATGAAGGCGTAGCTGGAATAGGTGACCTCAAACTTCACCAAAATCTCCTGGAGAAAGGATAGTCTGCTTGCGAATGACGCCAGTTTTTCCAGGAATTCGTTAAACGTCGTTTCCACATCCGGACCGATGATTAATTCTCCAGTCACTCCACCGCAAGTCAAAAACTGGTTTAGGAACTTAAGTCCATCAGCGTATAGATCAGTCCGGACTATGTCCAATATACCGCGCAGTCCACCTAGTGCATGGTTTGTCATGGACGTGCTTGGCTCTACTATACGTTGTCTGATGTTTCTAATGAACGAGGTATGAGCCAGCTGTAGAGCCTGCATCTGATTGGTCAAGTCCTGAAGGGTGGCCCCGCCCACACGATTTGAAATCTCAACAGCGTTGTCATAGCTTCTTGCTACCATGTCGAGTTTTTCGGAGGAAATGTTGAGAGAGTCGATGGAGAGATGAGAGTAGGAGAGAACAGGTGAGTATGAGAACGTCCCGCAGTCATCAGGGCAGTCACAGTCTTCCATCTGAGAGTCCATGTCTACGTGTACATAATATGTACATCTAAGTATACATGCCTGCGTGCACATAATGTCTACATCTAATTGTACATGCCTGCGTGCACATTATGTCTACATCTAAGTGTACAAATCTAAGTGCACATAATATGTACATCTAAGTGTACAAATCTAAGTGCACATAATGTGTACATCTAAGTGTACAAGACTAAGTGTACATAATAAGTACATCTAAGTGTACAGGACTAATTGCACATAATGTGTACATCTAAGTGTACAAGTCTAAGTGCACATAATACGTACATCTAAGTGTACAAGTCCTATGTGTACATAATATGTACATCTAAATGTACAAGACGAAGTGCACATAATGTGTATATATGAGAATACATGCCTAAGTGTACATAATATGTACAAGTCACAGTGGACGCATGCGCGTGAGTGCTGGTGCTTGAGTAGAAATATAATATAATAAGCCTTTTCAAAGACGATTTGTACGTTATTTATTCGCATAAGTTGGGTAAGCAAATTGTTTCAATTATCGTATCGATATTGATGGACAATGGATGGAGAGAACGAGTAGGGACTTTACAAAACTGTACGTTTATACGAAGAATCCGAAATGGAAGAAAAAAGCTGGTAAAGCTGACGGCGAGCCCAGGCTTTGAACCCTGTACACAAAACAAACCTCGCTGGGCGACAGTCACACAGTTCAACTGCTGCTCGAGAGTACAGACTTTAGAGTCTCCTGGAAAATAAACAAAAACATTCATCAACTAATTAGCTAATAGAATTCATTAACTATAATGAATTAATATAATACATTAATTATTCAATATCAACGTTTTTAAATATTGTCATAGTAATGTACCTGATCTTAAAGAATTTTTGGACTAAGTAAGCACCTGAATGAAGTTGATTTAACGATGAACTTACTGTTTGATATTGTATTGGGAAGACAGGATTGTTTTCTCAGGGAATGACGCCTCTGCCCAGTAAATGTTAGTCGAAGCTGGGGAAGGCACAGGGGCCACCTCGTCATAAGCAGAATCCCTCAAGAATAATGGTATATCAAAATGAATGTTATAAATGATTTGAAATGTTATAAATGATACAAGATCCACTCGTATGTGGAAATGAAGATGCAAACGGAAGATAGAGATGAGTGGAGACGTTATACACCATATACTGCCAGTAGGCAGTGCACTAAGGGAGAGAGATGTAATTTACTTTTGATACTGTAAAATGTAGGTCATTCTGCTAATATCATAATATAAATATAAATATCAAATGCTACACAATTCTGAGGCACATACATGTTTACATGTAAAATACATATTATACATAAGATAAGCACCGATATAGAGTAGAACATCGAGATATACCAGGCACATCAGCAATACGATAAGCACAGGTACCGGATAGAACATCGAGATATACCAGGCATATAAGGAAGACGACAGCCACAGATCATCTCTAGATACAGAGTAGAACATTCGAGCTGACATCGAGCACTAGTGTATGGAGTTAGAGGAGGGTAGTAACTGAGAGGTTTCCTGCCACATCGACCGTATGGATGAGATAGAAACTGAGCCTGTGTAACACATGAGATCACATGATTTAAACACAGAACACATGAGAACACATGATTTAAACACTTTAAGTCAAAACACTGTAACATAACCCTATCATAAAATCCTATCATGAAACCCTATCATAAAACCCTATCATAAAACCCTATTATAAAACCCTATCATAAAACCCTATCATAAAACCTGGCTGTGAGTGAGGGACACCTGGATTCTCTTTCCTGCGTCCAGTACAATCCCGTCACTTGATACATCTTCCACAAACATCTTGTGATTAATGCCCATCTGAAATCAATCAATAAACAATAATAACTGTTCTACTCTATTCAATAAACAGTGCTTTAACTCGAGCTCCTGATAAATAAGAGATCACTGGTTAGAAGATCAACTGAACCTACAGCAACCTCTCTCTCCTCTCTCTCTCTCTCTCTCTCTCTCTCTTAGTCCAGCTAATCCTCTCCATACAGAAGCCTTGTGGTATGAAAACCGACGTAAAACTTGATAATTTGTATGAGCATCTAGATTCTCTATCACTTGTGAAGTTATCAGGTATTACAATTATCTCGATGAATTCTCACCAGCAATCCTGAGGTAGATTGGTTAGAGGCGTCTAGACTCTCGTACAGTTCTGCGTTTAACATCAAGCTCAGACCCTCGCTTATACCTGTGACACAAACAAAAAAATGTCTGATGCAATAAAGTTTAACATCCGTTTCCTGTATTGATGAAGATGCTGCGAACATTTACACATCTATTAGCTTTATAAGAGAAGAAATAAAAAGAAAAGAGTTATGACACAGTGTTATAACGTATTGTATCGTATTATATCGTATTTTGTATCATTACCCGCTTGACTGGTGAATGCAGTACAGTTGTTATCAGCATTGAACGAGTAACACAAAGCAGCTTGTGTCTGTACTGGCGTTATACATTCTCTGGGACAAGCGTTACCATTCCACGAACATCTAAATAGATACAACAACATTATACTTCATTATACTTGTTCGTGACATCATCTAGCACTGTTAACATGTAACACAGAGCAGATTGTGTCTGTACTGGTGTTAGACGTTCTCAAGGACAAGCGTTGCCATTCCACGAACATCTAATAGATACAACTATATTAAACATACTGTTCATGACATCATCTAGCACTGTTAACATGTAACACAGAGCAGCTTGTGTCCGAACGGGTGTTATACATTCTCTAGGGCAAACGTTACCATTCCACGAACATCTAAATAGATACAGCTATATTAAATATAACTATATTTTATAACTATATTTAAGAAGGATTCTATAGGGATTTCTTAAGAATTCTAGAAGGATTCTAGATGAATTCTAGAAAGACTCTAGAAGTATTCTAGAAAGATTCTAGAAGGATTGTAGAAGAATTATAGAAGGATTCTAGAAGTATTCTAGAAGTACTCTAGAAGGATTCTAGATGTACTCTAGAAGTATTCTAGAAGGATTCTAGAAGTATTCTAGAAGGATTCTAGAAGTATTCTAGAAGGATAGTAGAAGAATTGTATAAGGATTCAAGAAGTATTCTAGAAAGATTCTAGAAGGATTGTAGAAGAATTGTAGAAGGATTCTAGAAGTATTCTAGAAGTATTCTAGAAGGCTTGTAGAAGGATTGTAGAAGAATTGTAGAAAGATTCTAGAAGGATTCTAGAAGTATTCTAGAAGGATTCTAGAAGGATACAGGTGTCAGTCAGGCAGTGGTTGATGTAAGTTAGATCTAGACAAAACTTACGATAATATGAACTGATCGACGTCATGACTCAGCTTTCTTCTCATTGAATCCACGGTCAGATCTGAAAGTACAGCAAAGCCCAGTGATTTCTCGTCAAATCAACTCTACAATTCTCTCTCTCTCTCTCTCTCTCTCTCCCTCTTCAATGCACTGCCAAGTGGCAGGTTCAAGGTACATATTCATACTCAAAGTCTGCTCTTTCGCTCCATAACAGCACTCCTTAGATCAGCAAGCGAATCCCTTCATCTTCTTATCCATACAGTTACTGCCAGTTATAGTAAGGCCAACATTTAAGGGAGAACAGAAGGAAGAGAACATTATATATATATATATATATATATATATATATATATATATATATATATATATATAATATAAAATGAACATCGAGGAAATGGCAAAGAATGAAGTTTTGTGGAGAAATGTCATAAAGAAATCTTTAGCTGGAACCAGCCACAGGACGATCACGTGACATGACATAGTAGGATACTTTTAGACAGTTGAAGAGTTGTGAGCAAAGAATCAGTCAATCTCTGCACAACGACACAGTGAGAGAGAACTTCTGTTGAGTAAAGTATAACTAAAATAAGTTACCGATATTGTTACTGACATCCCTAACATTGCCCTATGGCGAGGAAGCGGACGTTAAATTCTTATTGATTGATTGATTGATAGAGGAGTTGCATAGTTACATAGAACACTTTTGAAATACTACGTTAGGCTGCTAACTGTTACGCTGTTTGGCTATTTGACTTTTAGGCTGTTAGGCTCTTAGCCCAATTATACGTTTTTATTAAGTGAATGCCACTATTCTACTATATAGAAATTATTTTAGACATTAGTAAGACTGAAAAGTTAAAATATAAAAGTAGTGAATACTTTTATAGTACTTATCCAGGACGTGTTGATAGTCAACTAGTTCTACTCTGGGACCCGAATAGAGAACCGGGATCATCTCCTGACCGGTGCCTGAAATATTCATTTTATATTAATTATAATATTAATAATTTGAATATTAATACTATAATATAATATCACGAGAAATCAATGCAATAAATACCAGGACGTAATAATTAGGTATTTTTGCATTGTACATGCATTTATGGGTTTTCTGCGAAGTATTCCATCATGTACTGTACTCTATTGTACAATGCATGTATCGTATTATGTTTTGCATTGGGCTCGACCGTCACTGACATCGTTTTCGAGTGAGGAAACTGAAGTTGACATTGACCTTAGCTTTACCAGCTTTTGTTCTAGAGCGACAATAACTACTTAATATCTTATGAATCCTGAGGTTCTTATGATCATGAACGGTCTAACGCCGCTAGACAGTTTTAATCCATTATTCATTTACCGGTCCTGTCAGCGTCCAAGGTTTTACTCTATGAATAGCTCCTCTGAGAAGCCATGCTTAGATCTTTTAAAAAATCCCTGAAACCGGCCGATCATTTTGAAATATTTATAATAATTAAAAACTATCACATACTTTATACCATAGATCATTACTGACACGCAAAATCTGTGAAGCTGACGTTAACTTAAGTTTCATCTCTCGAAGGCCATATCAGTGACGGCGGAGCCTAGGATTTGAACTCACACATACCGATCCGCGGTTGGATATCCTGCGGACATCATCCTACTAACTCCAGCTAGACAAGTAATATAATAATAACAACAATTACAGTGCAAGTGTCATCAATGACAGCATCGAGCACTATTGAGTCAAAATCAAGCCGACGAGCAAAAAATAGGGTCGAAAACGGTGCAAAATAGTAATAAGTAACGCTTCAGCTGAAAATATACAGAACACCGGACAGGACCAGCCATTTACCTGAATCATTTCTACAGACTCCAGCTGTAATGTTAATATCATCCAAAGACATCGTCTCCAATTTGCCGGTCCACGGCTTAGACGCCGAGAAGATAAGCCGAGAAAACGGCTTAGTAACTGTTGCCTTGAACCTGCTCCACGCCTCCCCTAGCGCCTGGTCCGTGTAGCTGAGTTTAAACAGTAACTGATTGATCGATGGAGCATTCCCTGTGGTATGTACTGCTAGGGTGAAGTCAGGAGAGGATATCCGGTAGAGAAACTGGAGACAAACTGTCTCATTGACGTCATATACTGGAGAGAGAAGATCCGCTGTGGCGTCAGATGTCCCGAACTCAACTTCCATATAGGAGTCTGGAATGTGGAAAGATTATCTCTCAGGTTAGTTAGATGTTTATAACAGAATTCGATAGCAGTTTTAGATTTATTATCATCCAAAGCTATAGTTTCCACTTTATCCGGTACATGGCCTAGGTAAATACTAAAAATGGGCAATGTTTATGTCAGATTCCTCACACGAAAGCTATGTCAGTGACGGGCGAGCCCAGGAATTGAACCCCGCACCTACTGATCCGCGGTCGAATATCTTACCGACATCGCCACTGGCTCCAGACGGCGCTGAGAAGATTTAGAAGATAACCCTATTTCAGGTTCAAACCTTCAGTTTTAATTCGACTACGTAACCAAACTTAACAGCAGTCACTTGACGCCGGCTCGGCTAATTTGTCTAACCAGCCTGAACCAGCCTCAACCAGCCTGAACCCGCATAACAAGAATTACAGCTCACTTCTGCTAATTCTCGCTACAAATCCCGAAGCAGGCTCTCCTACCACTTGACAATTGTGTTCTAAACCGTATTTAGAAGTGATTTTAGAAGTTTTACGTCAACTAATACTTGCCCACATAATTAGTATTCAATAATTACAGTTAAGATTTCCTTAGTCCACTCAATACTAACTCGACTGCTCATAGGAATGTTGATATGAAATCTAAAAACTGCTGCTTGAAAGTAAACCATGCAGATAAAGTTTACTTCTTCCTACCTGTACCCTTTAACTGGAGCAGCAGCAAAACATGAAGACTTACTGTGTAGTATTAACATTGATAGATATCATGGTGGACGGTTAATTATATAAGATAAGCCGGTGTTTGAACCTCTACACTTGGGCACTGCGCAGTATCATCATGTAGTGATAGATATCACGATGGACGGATAAGATAAGCCGGTGTTTTAGCCTCTACACTTGGGCACGGCGCAGTATAATCATGTAGTGATAGATATCACGATGGACGGATAAGATAAGCCGGTGGTTTAGCCTCTACACTTGGGCACGGCGCAGTATAATCATGTAGTGATAGATATCATGATGGACGGATAAGATAAGCCGGTGTTTGAACCTCTACACTTGGGCACGGCGCAGTACTCCCACTCGACGCTCTGCTCCACGGTGTAGCACCAGGCCGCGGACTCGTAAGTCCCGTCCAAGGTCGGGTTCCTACAACCACTCCCAATATCGCTCAGGGTGACGTCACGATCAGGAAACATGCTGACGTCATCATAGACGTGATGATGAGGCAGCTGAGAGGACCAGGACTGACAGGACAGACCGGAAACAGTTCTGTTCACTGATCCCGTGTAGTCCCTTCCGTCGTCTTCCATCGAACATTCCACGTGATCAGAAGTTCTTGCGGAACCTGAAATGACGTACAATTCAATGAAACTCACTACATCTATTTCGCTCGTCTGCTTCGCATTGTTTGCAGTGTCCGATCCTGTCACAGACGATAAAAAATGTGACGTCAGCATGTTTCCGATGACGTATATTTTAGATGACGTCAGCTTGCTTCCTGATTTTTAATATAAAGCTGCACAATATAGACAATGCATGGTAGACATTGCTAAACAATGCTAAACCGTGATAATCAAGTTTTCAGAAGGTTCTAGTTAAAGGTAATAGGTAATAGAGACACTCGTCTAAAAAGTAAAGGTAAAAAAGGTAAACACGCAATATAGTGAATTGACCAACTATGTTGACATCTATCACTTTCAATACCACATGTTTAAGCCGTTAGGCAAATTAGTCCATTTTCCGTAAAACCAGTCCAGTGACTGTCCGAGATTTTACTCTCAGATCAGCGCGGCTGGGATTCGAACCCACGAGGGTTCAATTCACCTCAGGATCTGTCATTTAAAAATTCATGACGTTACCCCTACGTTATTAAGACATTCGCTTTGATAACAGTATCCGATCCTGTCACAGAAGATAAAAAAATAAAAAATAAAAGTCTAACCTGGGCTAACAGTCACAGCGAGTAGGGTCCACTTAGCCACTCCCACCCCTCCCACTGAGGTGTAGCCACAGAAATCTCTGAAGCCGCAGAACAAGGTACCACCCCTCCAGGCTGTTAGCGTGATGTCTGCGATCAGTCAATAAGTTAATTAACCTAATCAATCAATTAAATCAGTGCTAGTAGCTATGTGAGTTAAATAATTAGCTTACATAATGACATAGCGTGATGTCTGATAAATCGTCATGATAATCTAATCAATTAAGTACGTCAGTGTTGGTTGATTTGTACGCTAAGCATTTAATTTACATAAAAATTGTATAATAGCAGTATGAACTTCTGCGCACCGATGTGTGCAAGCAACACGTGCAATCGTAGGTACGGGAAAAAGAAGACATCATATGAGAGAAAGTAAGAAAAATTAAAAGAAAAAGTAAGAAAAATTATATGAAAGACTAAAAATACTGAGGAAAAGTAAGAAATGTAAAGAAGAAAAAGTAGGGGAAAAATCTATGATAGAAAGTAAGAAAAACCATAAGAAAAAGCAAGAAAAACTACGAGAAAAAAATTATGATTGAAAGTAGGAAAAGAATCAAGAAAAGAAGTAAGTAGGAAAAGCTATGATAAATGGTAAGGAATCAATGAGGAAGAGTGATAAATGAGAACCTGACTCTGATGTGGCACAAGTCTCTTTGGTCACATTCAGCTCCTTCAAGACCCCGCCCCCTGTCATCCTCAGCACCAGCTGAGCGTCTAGAGGCGGGGCCAGGAAGTCAGAGAGCCTCAGTTCTAGCCTCAGCCTCATCTCGGTCCTCGAGTTCTCGCCTAGAGCGCGAGAGGCCTGGTCCTCGCCTAGAGCTCGGGCCCAGGTTCTGCGCATCACCTGCAGGGCATGGGAAATTAAATAACGACCTGTTCTGCGCATCACCTGGAAGGGAGACATGAGAAATTAAACAATCAATCAATAATCAATAGAAATTTAACTTCCTATTCCTCGCCATATTACGGAACACTGGGTCAGAAAGCACATATGCATGTCTTAAGGCCCATTTCCTCCATCCTCTTCATGGTTATTAGTAATCTTTGGCGTTTAGTGGCGCATCAAATGCAGACGGCGCGGATTTAAGAATAACCTTCCAGCACCCTGGGATTTTTTCTTTCAAAGCCGCCAACACTCGGTCTTCCAAAGTGGTTACCCACAAAGTACTAACAGAGGCCGATGCAACTTAACTTCGATTATTGATGCACAACTAAAGCCAAGTGCGCTAATCCCATCGTTAATATGGCAATGTCAGGGACGTCACTTGCAGACTCTACACAAACTTAGCGTCAACTGTTAATTAAATCAGTCATCTCTCAGTCAACTCTGGTTGCGTGCAATTATAACTAGCATATCATAAACATACAGGCTTCAATTATATAGAAACGGGATATCTTCAATGTCCGTTTCCTCTTCACAAAGTCACTCTCAAAGATGGCCAGGATTGGATTTCAATCTGTATCTTGCTGCTTATTGTACAAGCGTATTTTCAGCTCAGCCATCAAACCAATATATAAAACAAAATACTTCAGTAAACTTACACATATTTAGATACAACAAGTACTTAGCTATCCACAATTAACTTAGCTACTTAACTCACAGATAATTTGTCTCGTTTATTTCCTTATATTTGGACTGGTTCAGTGTTTATAACGTTATTGGATTTTGCACCGATTGTAACATCTTTACTGATGCTACTACATTAGTATTAGCATACTACTACTAATGTAACAACAACAACAACAACGGAATTAGAGTGCTACTGTCGTCAATGACAACATTGAGCACTGTGGTACCATCGAATCCGATGAGCAGAGTGTGGGATCCAAAAACGGTGCGATCCAAAATCCGGGAGTTCGGTCCGAGTAGTCTACTACTACCAATACTGTAGAGGTCTAATTCTTGCACTTATTGTTGTTGTTGTTGTTGTTGCTATAGTTGTTATTGTTGTTGTTATTATTATTTTTGTTATTGCGTCAGAGCAGGTATAATTGAGAGCACGACAGAGATAGGTAGAAGTACTTTGCAGGACTCACAGTGATACGCTTGGGCGCATACTGGGGGTTAATGGCGTCGTAGAACCTGGAGTAGGGAGCAGCGAGGAGGTAGACACGCAGGTGGTCAGGCAGGAGGACAGAGAGGTGGGCACACATACTACTGGACAGATTGCTAGTGGTCTCGTATGTGAAGATAGATGCGGAGTATTCACCGGTGTAGGGCGGTGTCAGACCTCCCCACTTCCTCGATAGATGAAGAACGTAGCCTGCAGCAACATCATAACCAAACAACGTTTAGAGTGCTGCAGTCGTCAATGACAACATCGAGCTAATTGAGACAAAGGAAGCCGGCGAACAAAAGGTAGGTCCAAAAACGATACAAATTCCAAAATCCAGAAAATCAGTCCTTCATAGGCGAGTGGCCACTATAAAGCTGTTCGGCTGATGTTAACTTCATTTTCATCTCTCGAAGACGATGTCAATGAAAGGCGAGGCCAGGGTTTGAACATACAGGTTAACAATAACAACAACAACAACAAAAACTGTTGAGAGAGGTTGTATAGAGTAGGTAAGGCTGAAGATGTAGGCAGCCGTTCTAGATGATATAGAGATGAGTATAGAACCAGTACATACACAGGTTAACAACAACAACATACCAGCTGTTGAGAGATGTTGTATAGAGTAGCTTAGGCTGGAGATGTAGGCAGCTGTTCTAGATGATATAGAGATGAGTATAGAACCAGTACATACACAGGTTAACAACAACAACAACATACCAGCTGTTGAGAGAGGCTGTATGGAGTAGGTAAGGCTGGAGATGTAGGCAGCTGTTCTAGATGATATAGAGATGAGTATGGCTCCATTTTCTGTCTCTAGATTCTCCAGCCTAACCGTTCCTCCTTTCTCACTCAATATACTCCTTGTTTCACTCTGTACACCTCCAGATGTCTGTCTGCGTATCTGTCGTATGTACAAGAGTTTCCTAAGCACTCTGAGAGGCAGAGACGGTAGGATCGGTAAATTGGATTCCATGGACTACGAACAATGGTTAAATTCTGATAAACGGAGAAAAACAAGTCACCTAGAAAATGCAATACTTTCAAGATTGGATCAATCAATCAATCAATCAATAAGAATTTAACGTCCGGTTCCTCGCCATAAGGCAATGTCAGGGATAAACTTCCTGAACTGTTTAATTAACCATTAATAGTCCACTAAATGTCTAATTAAATAGCTACCATTTGCTAAAAATATCAGTTTAATTGGGCCTATTTATCAACTAAGAGACTTCCCATTGAGGAGTTAAACAGTGCGTTCGTTATAGAGCGATAGTATAAGAAAAGCGAGATTTCAGTTGTTAGAATATGAACAATAATATATAAATATATATATATATATATATATATATATATATATATATATATATATATAGATATGTATATATATAAATATATATATATATATATATAAATATATATATATATATATATATATATATATATATATAAGCCAGATTTAATATTTTAAGCGATGGTCTATACTGACCTGTATATCCCTCACCAAGCACCCGAGACAGCCGAGTATTTCAAAGGACACAGTGACCTTGAGAGGACCTTGACCTCTCAGGTAGATCAGGCTGTCTACCAGTGAAGAGAAGGAGCTGATGGTTCCCTGAAGGTCATCTCTTATGTAGACCACTCCTTGAAGAACAAGAACAAGAACAAGAGGAACAAGAACAAGAAGAACAAGAGCAAGAAGAACAAGAAGAATAAGACCAAGAAGAATCAGAACAAAAGAACTAGAACAAGAAGAACAAGAACAAAAGAACAAGAACAAGAAGAACAAGAATAACAAGAACAAGAAAAACAAGAACACGAAGAACAAGAAGAACAAGAACAAGAAGAACAAGGCCAAGAACTAGAAGACTCCTGGTGACGTGTGGTCATATACAGCTTGGTATATAACATAATGATAATAAGATATCTATCACTTTTATTTTTTTTTTAAATATTTAAAAAATAAAAAAATATCTAAAAAAAATAATAATAATAATAATAATAATAAAGGTTTAACGTCCGTTTTCTCATCCAGGGATGATGTCAGGGACGTTCCCACAGCACACATCACTACAGATCAATTCACCCAGACACATCTGCAAAAGAAATGTGCTGATGAGAAGTAATGTCCTAAACGAAAGCCAGTCTGGTGATCAAAAATGAACAGGGGTAAACAAGGCAATGGTAAAACAAGGTATAACAAGTTATAACATGATATAACATGGTCTAACATTGTATAACATTGTAGCAATTAGAGTGCTACTGTCGTCACTGACAATATCGAGCGCTAATTGAAACAAATCCAAGCCGGCGAACAAAAAGATGATCCTAAACCGGTGGAAATTCCAAAATCCAGAAAATCGGCCAAATACAAAAGGAATGTGCATGGTATGTATAAATACTTAACAGAACAAAGAGTATGCAATTAGAAATATATGCTAGGGGCTTGTTAATAAAAATAAAAACGAGGGAATTTGAAAACCCCTTTCTACGCTATATGTCACAGTCTCGCAAACGCTCTCAATCAATCAATCATTCAATCAGGAAATCAATCAATCAATCGTTCATTTAATCAATCAATCAATCATTCAATCAATCATTCCAGTTTTCAAATAATCAATCATAGAGGATACCAGTGCCCGATCAAACATTCGTAGACACTATCAATCTATCAATATATAAACATTATGGGAAAGCTATATGCGACATATATCAATCAAACAATCAACCAATCAATCACTCATTCATTTCTCCAATAAATAAATCAATCAATCAGGTAATCAATCACTCACTTAATCAATCAATCAAAAAGTATTTTGCACAGAACACTGCTCTAGGCAGAATCCCTCAGTAGATGCGAATATAAATGAAGAAGAAGACAAAAACTTTGAGTAACTTTGAGTCCAGTTTCGCTATAGAAGATGACATCAGGACTTCTGGATCAGGACATAAGAAGAGGACTCACTGTCTCCACGCAGAGTGACAGGAAGTCCAGAGATCTGAGTCCAAGTCAGGAACGTGTTGACCACAATAGCGCGATCCATACAAAACTTCATTCCGGAACAAGCTGTTTGTAAAATCAATCAATAAATCAATTGATAGTTTTGACCGCTAACTTCAGTCAAATCAATATAGCAATAAGTTAATTGATATTGCTAAGCGAAAAAATTAACTATAAAACATCAATAAATAAATCAAGCAGCAGATTTTGAAAGAGACTCGCTCAATAAACACTAGTACACTACTAATATGTTTCTATGTAAAACGGGCATTCGATAATAAGAAAGAACTGTTATCAAAGAGTCTTAAGAAAATCATAAATATCGCAGAGATACAGATCGTGAAGACTTTAGTAGGACCACTCTATTATACGGATGCGAAACATGGACATTAAGGAAGGAAGATGTCAGGAAATTAGAAGAGCTGGAAATGTGGATATGGAGAATATTGTCAGTGTGAAAAGTCTCAGATTATCTCCTCTAGAAAGAATAAAGAACGAGAGCTTACGCTCTTGATAGGTCGCACAAGGATACGCGCCCCTAAATGTCGACAGCGCTCCTATACAGACGGGTGCCTGGTCGGAGTAGGCGACAATCATGAGGTGGAAGAACCCTGCGGTCATGCAGTACATAGAAGCAGCGAGGTTCTCCATCGTCGCGGCTCCTATGCGCCGGTAGGGCTGCCCCAGCAGGGAGCACAGATAGATCTCTATCCGGGCGGCGGCGCTGTCGAAGGTGGAGAGGCAGTAGCCGAGCTGCATGCGGTCGATGTAGCTGAACAGAACCCTCGAGGATGTGAGGGTGTTAAGTCGATCCCCGGCCAGGGCGGGATCATCAGGGTCATAGAACTGTCCCGTCGAGCTGTTGAAATAGGCGATCCCGTAGTAGCTGCCTGAAAATAGGAATCAATCAGTCGTAGTAGCTTGCTGAAAATAGGCATAAATCAATCGAGCGAATTAATCAATGGAGCCAATGGCGATGTCGGTAAGTTATTCAACAGCGGATCAGTGAGTGTGGGGTTCAAATCCTGGGCTCGACCGTCACTGACATCGAGTTTGAGTGACGAGCCGACGCTTTTTAAAGTAAATCAATTATAAAGATAAGCCAGTGAGTTAATCAGTTAATTGGTCAAGTAAGACTAAATTACTTTTTATAATTGTTAGATCGCTGGAACGAATCCTGATAATAATTTACATTTATTGTCATGATAATAATTTACATTTATTGTCATGTTAATAATTCACATTTATTGTCATGATAATAATTCACATTTATTGTAATGTTAATAATTCACATTTATTGTCATGATAATAATTCACATTTATTGTCATGATAATAATTCACATTTATTGTAATGTTAATAATTCACATTTATTGTCATGTTAATAATTCACATTTATTGTCATGTTAATAATTTACATTTATTGTCATGATAATAATTCACATTTATTGTAATGTTAATAATTCACATTTATTGTCATGTTAATAATTCACATTTATTGTCATGTTAATAATTCACATTTATTGTCATGATAATAATTCACATTTATTGTAATGTTAATAATTCACATTTATTGTCATGTTAATAATTCACATTTATTGTCATGATAATAATTCACATTTATTGTCATGATAATAATTCACATTTATTGTAATGTTAATAATTCACATTTATTGTCATGTTAATAATTCACATTTATTGTCATGTTAATAATTTACATTTATTGTCATGATAATAATTCACATTTATTGTAATGTTAATAATTCACATTTATTGTCATGTTAATAATTCACATTTATTGTCATGATAATAATTCACATTTATTGTCATGATAATAATTCACATTTATTGTCATGTTAATAATTTACATTTATTGTCATGATAATAATTCACATTTATTGTAATGTTAATAATTCACATTTATTGTCATGTTAATAATTCACATTTATTGTCATGATAATAATTCACATTTATTGTCATGATAATAATTCACATTTATTGTCAGATTTGACAAAATCATCGCCACGCGCATAACAGATCACTAACACGCGCATAACTGATTACTAACACGCGCATAACAGATCACTAACATGCACATAACAGATCACTAACACGTGCATAACAGATCACTAACACGAGCATAACTGATCACTAACACGCGCATTACAGATCACTAACACGCACATAACAGATCACTAACACGCGCATAACAGATCACTAACACGCGTCTAGCAAATTGATGGACGAATCAAACAGTCAAATTAATCAAAAATAATAATCAGTCAAATCAATCAATAAAATTAATCAGTCAAATCAATCGATAAAATTAATCAGTCAAATCTCTCAATTAAATAAATCAGTCAAATCAATCAATAAAATGTAATCCTTCAAATCGGTCATTCAAATCAGTCATTCAAATCAGACTATAGAATCAGTCATTCATATCAGTGACGTCCTAACCGCTCTGGCTAACAACGGTGTTTTGTCTCCAGTTAGACGAGAACTCATAGGCGCATTCTTCAGAAGTGAACTTGCATTCCAGAGCTACAGAAAGAAACAAGTTAACACCACCATTTCAAGCAATCTAATTTTCTAAACGTTTTTTTAAACAATATAAATGTAAATTTGAATGTCTAAGTAACGGCATGAAGTTTTAAGTGGCAGTTCACTGTGTGTGGATGTGTGTGTAGTTGTGCGTGCGTCTGAGAGAGAGAGATAGAGAGAGAGAGAGAGAGAGAGTAAGAGCAAGAGAGAGAGACAGACATAGAGAGATAGAGAGAGAGAGAGAGAGAGAGAAAGAGAGGAGTTGCATGTACTTCACTGAGGCAAACTCTAATGGTCCAGCAATACTGTTGAACGCTCAAAGCGTTCAGCAGTATTGCTGGACCGTTCCTGAGGTCCAGGATTAATTCCCGGTAGAGCTGATCAGAGAGTACAATCTCGAATTTTTACTATCAGGACATATCGATACATCTTGATGGGTTGAAGAGAAACCCTTGGGGCTTCTGACCTTGACTTTAAAACTATATTAAAAAACATTAGTGCAGAGCAGTCATTGGTTGATACGCTACCGCCTGCATTTCTACAATGAAGTGTCTAGTAGCTTCTAACAACGTCTATGTGGCTGTAGCTCGTGCTTCTGAGCGTAACGTTAAACACACTGCAGTCTGACTACCTAAGTGAGTACTAACACAACCTACCTACCTGGTAAGTTAGGTAAGTTATATATAAATATAGATATAATAATTATATATATATATATATATATATATATATATATAGAGAGAGAGAGAGAGAGAGAGAGAGAGAGAAAGAGAGATGTTTGTAGTGATAGTGACAGTGGTATGTTAGGTAATGTATAGTAATAGTGATAGTGGTAAACTAGGTATGTTATAGCAATAGTGATATGACAATAGTGAGATGACGCCTGTAATCCTGGGCTCGCCCGTCACTGACATCGCTTTCGAGCGAGGAAACTGACGTTAGCCTTAGCTTTACGTTTGCCAGCTTTACTGATGGATTCTCACTTCCTTGAGGATTAGATTTGACGTCCTTCCAGAACTTGAGGCTGAGAATGCTGATGCTCTGATAGCTGGGCTGTGGGGTCAGGTAATGCTGCTCCGCCACTATCAGTATTCGATACAGCTTGAGGGCACAAAACTGGTTGAGCAACATGTTGGAGCAGCTTCTTGCTGGCAGGCAAGTTGTCTCACTGTAAATACATCAGACATCTCTTCATCATCATCATCATATCATCATTGTCATCATCATCATAATCATAATCATCATCATCATAATCATCATCATCATCATCATCATCATCATCATCATCATCATCATCATCATAATCATCATCATCATCATCATCATCATAATCATAATCATAATCATCAGCATGATCATCATTATCATCATCATTATCATTATCATCATCATCATCATCATCATCATCATCATTATCATCATCATCATCATCATCATTATAGTCATCATCATCATCATCATCATCATCATCATCAACATGTTAAGTCACGTACTCCAGTAGGACTCCAGCCTCTGAGATGATCTGGAATGATAGCTTGATATTGTCAGAGGTTGAGTTGGTCTTAACGCTGAGCCCGCAGTCTACGGACGGGTTGCTGCCGATCAGCCTTGTGTCGATCAGCTGAGTGGAGAGTGTTACCACTTCAGGTGTCAGTCCATTGAAGTCAGCTCTCATAGATACACCACCAGTTCTGTCTGTGTCCATACACATACATACACACAAATCGACACTTACATACATATACACACGCACATACACACACACACATGTATACACATACACACAAATACACATGTACACACATACACATGTATACACACATACACAGGCACATACACATACACATGTATACATTCGTACACATGCACATACATACACACATGCACATGCACATACACACGTACACACATACACACGCGTACGCGTATGCACATACATACACATACAAACACACACACAATACGGAGATCTAAATAATCGTGACGTCCAATGTAGCAGACTCCAAGCTGACGGTATGGCTGAGATTCGAACCCACGGCCTCGCGATTATTATACAAATAGAGACAACTTGCTTTCAAATCCTGACTGTGAACAGAACATTCTTATTCAGCCGGCACTATTGTACTTCACTGCCTCAACTAAGATATTCTCTATCGATGCAGTTCATTAAGTAAACTTCATGTAGATAGCTCAGTCTTCGTTATCACAAACCCTTTAGCGTTTTTGTGACTTTTCAATAGAGTGGCCCTTTATAAATAGGCTCATTGATTGATTGATTGATTGAATAACTAATTGATTGATTGAGTGAGTGAGTTAGTGAGTAAGCGAGTGATTAATTAATTAATTGATTGATTAACCAATTGATTGATTGATTGATTGATTGATTGATTGATTGATTGACTAAGTTACTGATAACTACTCTCTAAGATCCAGTGAACGGCAGAGGTCGATATGTCCTCTGAGAAGAGAGGGTTGCCTATGAACTCCTTTGCGTATACTGTATTCAAATCTACGAAAACAAACATATCAATAAATCAATAAGAATTTAACGTCCGGTTCCTCGTCATAAAGCAATGTCAGGGACGTCTCTTGCAGAATCTATACAAACTGGCGCCAAAGCATCACACGATGACGACAGAGTACACAGAGACCACAAGAGAAAACGAGATCAAAACAGCGCAAGTCCATGATCCAAGGCAATCGGGTCAAATTTTAGGCCTATGACGGAAAGAGATGGGAATTTAGCTTGCCAAGGAAAGATATCATACAAATAGTATTATAATAGAATTACTATAATTTATAATTAGTCCAGTTAATCCAGTTACTCTAGCTACTAAAATGGTATCTGGATGCTTCTCCATGGGCTTATTTGTTATTTGATTTGTTACATCCACTAATTTATGTAGAATCAATAAATTGTTAATATAACAGGTTTAATAAATAACATCAGAAATTACAGTTCCACTTTTTCACACTTGTCCCTATTTCAATCTACAAGTAAGTATGTTTTGATTTTTAAAAAATCCATCTAAATTATATAGATTTAATTTATATCTGTAAATTACTGTATAACTGTCTATTCGTATCCCGACCCTGGTTGAACTGGAATTAAAGGGAAGATGATGATAATGACAAATTTATAACTGTAAATTACAAATAAATAGATACAGTAATAAATAAATCATCATCATCTTCTTCCCTTGAAACCCAGTTTAACTAGGATCGGGATACGAATAGACTGTCTCAAAACCTCTCTGTCCTATATCATATCATCCGTCAATCCCCTATTTCAGACTTTCCATACGTTTAAATATTTGTATCAATTTCTGGAGTCTAGGCGCTCACCAACCGATTGCCCTTTCTGACGTTGGTCCTATCTAGCTGACTACCTAACATTTATAAGAACAGATAGACAGCTAATGACTCTACATACTCTTGCCGTGTACTTGTGGCAGATGCAGTGTGATGGTATAGTATGGATCTTAGTGCTATTGTAATAAACTGATGCTATAGATTAATAAAATGCAAATAATTGCCTAGGATGGTCTTCTGAACGGGGTAAATGCAAGGTCCTGACGTCAGAGTGATGTCCCTAATGCCTGACAAGACTCCCGACCGCTGAGTTACGCTGTCAAACGCTACAGCATAGGCAGCGTCGATAGAATTGTCACCTGGCACTAAGTTCAGCTTCAGTTTATTCCAGGTCGAGGTGCCGGCAAAGTTTCTGTGGAGAAGTTTCTCTCTGTAGTCTCCCAGGGGATCTGTGAGGTAGCGCAGTGTGACGTAGAATGACGTAAGAGAGTAGAACGAGAACGTGAGACAGCTTGATTGAGTCATGCGGAAGCTAGGTGACGTCACTGTTATGGTTTGTGGGTAGTCCAGTGGTACCAATGGATCCCCAGTTAGAGACAACTGCAGGGAAGGTTCTTAAATAACAAACAACAGGTTGTGAAATAACAAACAACAGGTAGTGAAGTTTAAAACAACAAGTTCTGAAACAGCAAACAACAGGTTCTGAAATAACAAAAACAGATTCTGCAATAACACGGAATAGATTCCAAAATAGCACAGCACTATTTCTTATAAACCATTTAATAAGAGATGCTGTCTGCTTTCCTATATAAAAATAGGCATATTAGCATCTCGTGCCAGGTTGAACACATCCTCTGAAGATTTCTCTAAGGCATTTGACTCTGTCAATTATTTTATTCTTACGAACTGGAAATTTCCATCTCGTCCTCTCACCTTACGCTTGATCTCTCCATTCCTCTCTTTCTCTTCCCCCTGATTTCTATTCCATACTATAGATTTGTCACCCGGTGTCGTCAACTGGGACAATACCTTATGTAATCACTCTGAGATACTTTCTCCATTTAATCCTGTCAAGTGTATTGCGAGTCCAGTTACTCTCTTCAACTCATTCAGACTTCTCTTGCTCTGAGCCTCTCCTTGTCTCTTCTTCCTCGCTTCATGCCCTGCTTTATGGAATATCTCAATAGCGTATGGGTAACGTCGTGAATTTACGAATGTCAAATCCTGAGACGAATTGAACCCTCGCAGGTTAGAATCTCAGCCGCACTTATTTGAAAGTAAAATCTTTGACATTCACTGGAACGGTTATATGGAAAATGGACTAAATTGCTTAACGGTATAAACATGTGGTATTAAAGGTGATGGATATCAACGTAGTTTATCATATCAGCATAGTGAGTGTTTATTTTTTGGTCTTCTACATCATCATAACACATAAATGCGTCTACATGTAGCTAGCTTCAAGAACCCTGAACGAATATAATCCGACCTTGGTGTCAGATAGATGTTGTATGGTACTAGGTAGCATTAAATAAATAGTAGTTGAGATTTTGAATAACTTCAGGAACGTACCTGGCTCTCCGTAGATATTGTAGGTGATGGCGCGGATGTTGTTTTCCAGTCGAGTGGAAGTGCGGCGGAATGAGTAGCGGCAGACGTTTTGCTTTAGAGAACAATTCAATGAATCTGGAATAGAAAAATAGGCAAGCGATTTATAATTAAACACTATTATTTAGTGATCATCAAGGATTCTGCTAAATTTGGTGAGAGGGTGGAAAATACCACGTCTTCAGGCGAGTAGAATATCAAGGTGATATATCAAGAATTTACTAAGCTATCGCAATTTTGCTATGGGGATTATTTTTAAATGCACACCCTGTACTATAAAATTAATTTATTGCTAATGCTTTTGCTATTCAAATCGACCTATATGAAGGTTAACTTAGACCACACAGATTTAACCCTACCCTCAGTAGATCTCAGTACTAGGGGTTGACACGACCCTGAGCCCTGCTCTACGCTGTCCACAACGAATGTCGTGAGGTAGGGGCGAGACCTCGAGGCCTCGAACACGAGCCGGTGGGTTCCTGGAGGCAGGCAGACTGATCCAGAGGTCCAGCCGGTGAGAGCTGATCCAGTGGGACCCGCAGCCAGTTCCTCCATCCAGACATCGAGTCCCAGAGCCGACTGGATCCTTAGAGACAGACGAGCATCCGCATCCTGAGAACTGATGGACATGAGTCCATAGCGGAAGAGGATGAGGGTGGAAGAGGTGGAGTTATGTAGAGGAGAAATTAGCTGAGCCAAGTCTCCTGATCTACCACCCACACCGCTTATCATCATGTAGTAGCCTGCGTGATAACAGCAAGAACAACAACAACACCTGATCTACCAACCACACCGCTTATCATCATGAAGTAACTTGTGTGATAACAACAACAGCAACAACAACAACACCTAATCTACCAACCACACCGCTTATCATCATGTAGTAAACTGTGTGATAACAACAACAACAACAGCAACAACAGCAACAACAACAACAACACCTAATCTACCAACTGCACCGCTTATCATCATGTAGTCACCTGTGTGATAACAACAACAACAACAACAACAACTACAACACATGATCTACCCACCACCGAATTGTCAATAGAATATTACGAAGGTCTGATTATTGATCAACGATTCATTGACCACTCGTTCATCACAATATCAAGCTAATCACTGACCACTCGTCCATCACAATATCAAGCTAATCACTGACCACTCGTCCATCACAATATCAAGCGACTCACTGACCACTCGTCCATCACAATATCAAGCTAATCACTGACCACTCGTCCATCACAATATCAAGCGACTGACTGACCACTTGTCCATCACAATATCAAGCGAACCATTGACCACTCGTTCATCACAATATCAAAGAATCACTGACCACTCGGAGAGTTGCTACCGTCCACTCTGGGCCCCTGAGTCCAATGTTGTTGTTGTTGGCTCCCCGTGGCTCTAATCCAAGACATCGTGCCCACTGTTGTAGTCCTGTAGCCACATCTGTAATCTTCCTCAAAGTCACACCACAGCGATCTCCTAGTACCTTAAAGTAAATACGCATTATAGTGAAATGAACAACTATGTTGGTATCTATCACTTTTTAGTACCACATGTAATAGTAAAATATAAAATGTAATTTAATTTTAATGTAATTTTTAATACATACACATATAGCATTATGTTGTTGTTGTTAACCGATCAGTTCAGTGAGAGAGATAGAAAAAAGAGAAAATAGTACTATAATTCCATAGCAACAAGTTAGAGCTCACCACAGGATTTAACGTCCTCATCTTCGCCCGTAGAGCACTCGTTGAGCCCGTTACACAGCAGAGCCCTTGGTAAGCACTGACCACTGTCACACTGGTACGATCTGTTGCTTCTACAAGCTGCGATACGATACGATACAATATTATATGATACGATACAATACAATACAATTCAATACACTACAATACTATACGCAACAATATACTTCAATACGGTACGATAAGAGAATATGTAATATAAAAAATGCGAACAAATCGTTCAATCAATAAATTCTATAAATTCTCTAAATGTCTACGTACGCAGGTCTACAGTAGGAACTAAGCTTAATAAATCTTTTATTTACCTGCGTATATTGATAGTTCATTAGGTTAAACCCGTTGGAAATTCCCTGTTGAAAACTCCTGGAAACTTACCACAGAAATTAATGTCACACGGCGCCGAGTGTGACGTATTAGTGACGTCATCGTTATCCAGCACGTAACAAGATGGCGTAGGCCACGCCTCCCTGCTGAGTCCCTGCCTACAGAAATTGCTAGCATTCGTCAATCTCTCGTCGTCTAAGGGCAGAGCCAGGTTGACCTGGGCCACACTCGTCCAGTTGAGGCAGGGTAGGGGCGGTTGACTGGCCGAGGCCTGGGTGCCAGCGTATCTGACTCCCGAGGGGTCCACTAGGCACTCCCGCTCCTGGTCTGATAAATACACAGAAATTATTTTTATTATTCCGTATAGTTACACACATAACATACCGCATGTGCTTAAAATGTTTCCTTTCTTAAGTTTCTGCTTTTGTAGCTTTCGTTATTTCCTCCATTCATTAGCCACTGCGGTGGAATACGTTTTTTACTCACAAGATTAGAGCCATGAAATTGTGGGCGGCGGGCGCTAATTTAGGGAGCTAAATTAGCGTATTAATTAGCTCTCTATATATGCGTTATCATCTCGCCCGTAACTGACATCGCTTTCGAGTGAGGAAACTGACGTTAACATCAGCTTTACCAGCTTTTTAAAACCAGGTTTGAAATATAAATGAAATTCAAACAAACCGAAGTAGGCGCACTCTCTCACGATGAAATCATCGATAAACACTCCGCTCACTCCTCGTAAACTCCTGGTTCCATCCACTCGGATCCTGTGATATCCGTCCGGAAGTGGAGAGAAGAATCTGGTCCAGGATTCTCCATCTGACGCTGGATCATTTCTAGCCACCACCTCAACCTGTTGTTCTTCCGTTACAACGCTCAGTGTTATGATTGGTTGGTCGATTTCAAATATCAGCCAATAGGCAAACTCGACACATGCAGCCGTTGTGTTTAAATATTCTGTAAGCAGACGACTGGTGCTGGCTGGGCGGTTTACCGATGTAGGCATTGCTAGGACATGCCCAGTGGCTTGACAATAACAACAATACATCATTTAGAGTGCTACTGTCGTCAATGACAACTTCGAGCACTATTCAATGCAAATTTAACGAGCAATAAACAAAGAAGTCCATCTAAAGATGCGAAAATCTACATCCGGCAGGCTTTTCCAAAGATATAAAACTAAAGGAACGGATAAAGCGTAACGAAAAATCAAAGTGGCAAAAGATTCGCAAGAAATAGTAGCATTAATAACATGGTCTGCCACTTGGCGAAACACAAGAGAGAGACAGAGAGAGAGAGGGAGAGAGAGAATACCTATGTTTCTCAGCCGGTCAGTGGGTTGAGTAAATTATCTATCATTTTAAGTTTCTTTTCTAGAACATAGATGAAGGTAACTAAGTAGCATAGATCAAATAACTTCACGGGGTTCGAAAAATGGGTTAATGCATCAGAAGGCAGCATTGTAGCAAAATGCAAACTAGTATGTGCGAGTGCTGATTAGTTTGCTAGCACCATCTGTACCGATAGAAAAATCTAATACTTCTCGCTTCAACAACTATTTAAAACTTCGCCTTTTGCCTACATTGATTTTAAATTTTTAGCTAATTAATAATAAACGAGTTATCGGTTGCTATCGTCATGTCATGCAAGCCAGTGCCTTCTCTTAGCATCACGCGTGCGATACTTGCAAATACTGTATTGTTAATAAAGTGGCAAATGAGGCAGACAATGAGAGCCCAACCGTTGTGTTCAGAGCACGCAATAATGTCATGTATATTCCTGCTAAAAATACTAGGTGTTCCTAATTTTCTGGATTTTGGAATTTCCATCATTTTTGGGCCTTCCTTTTGCTCGTCGGCTTGATTTTTTCTCGACGTTGTCATTGATGACTGTAAAACTCTAATTGTTGTTGTGTTATTTTATTTTAACTCAACTAATAAAGGTTTAGGTTTAGGAACACCTAAATATATAATTTTTGCTCCAATTTAAGTTCTCCTTCATATGGCAGCTACAAGCTGGTATGTACAAGAGACCTCACCCAGGTTGAGGGTGCTATCAGCTGATATGTACTAGATAACTCACCCAGGTTGAGAGTGCTATCAGCTGATATGTACAAGAGAACTCACCCAGATTGAGGGTGCTATCAGCTGATATGTATAAGAGAACTCACCCAAGTTGAGGGTGCTATCAGCTGATATGTACAAGAGAGCTCCCCCAAGTTGAGGGTGCTATCAGCTGATATGTACAAAAGAACTATCCCAGGTTGAGGGTGCTAGGGGTCTGTATGTACTAGATAACTCACGCAGGTTTAGGTTTCTATCGGCTAGTAGGGAGGCAGACTGAGCTGTTAGCCTCGTCCAATCCTCCACGGCCTCTACATCAGTGGTCTCAGGGCTCAGCGGACACTGGGGGCTCTCAAAGTCACAGTAGAAATCAGCGGGGTCTGCAGTGAGGCAATTATTACATGGTTTAATATCATCATCGTCATTATCTTCGTCGTCATCATCATCATCGTCATCATTATCATCATCATAATCATCATCATCATCATCAAGAATATTGAAATATCTAAGTCATTGGCTCTCAACATCCCAATTACAGACGTCATCATTCTTAATTCTTGTTAAATTATTATTTACCAAGTATTATTATCTAGTTCGTATAATTATGATGCAATACCTAAACAAAACATTGATTCAATTGCACAAGAAAGTAAACTGAAAATATATTTGCTCATTGAACCTGCAGTTTCTATTACATTACATTAACTCATATATCAACTCCATGGCGTCTCTTTGTGGACACTAGAGTAGTTTCTCACAACCTTCCTCCTCAACCAATCTCGATCCATGGCGAGATCATATACAATACCAACCGCAAGATTGAATTTAGTATCTATTAAACTTAAATACTTATTTTATTGTCTTCTTAAATTATTCTTATTTCCCATACCCATCCTTAATTTATTGCTTGTTAACCTATGTTTAAGAGCTTTCCTTATTGGCGTATTTTCGGGTAATCCCATCATTAGTCCTATCCAACTTAACCTTTTTCACCTTATAATTTCACTCCTCATATGTGGAAATGAAGAGGAAGGCGGAAGACAGAGAAGAGTAGAGGCATTATGTACCATGGACCTGCCAGTGGGCAGTGCACTAAGAGAGAGAATTTCACTCCAAGGAGTTTCTTAAGTCCTACAATAACATAAACAGTTTCACTGACCCAGACATCGTAATCTTCTATAGTAGTCACTCTCAACCTCCCTGCACCTGTTCGCCCAGTCTACAGGCAGTACAGCCTGGGTGGCTGGAAGCAGAACCCACAGTCCGGTGTATGGGGTGAGGTGACAGCTGTTGTTAGACCTGTGGAAGAGAAAGCCACTACAGGAGGAACTGTAGAGATCAGAGCAGAGCTGTCTGCACACCTCCCGAGAGGTGGAGCTGATGATGATGCTGGGGTAGCCTGAAGGTATCGTGCATACTCCTTCTAGCCATTCGTACCTCTCACAGCCTGTTAACAGTGATAATATAATATAATATATTATATTATATTATAATATAATATAATATATTATATTATAGTATAATATAATATAATATATTATAATATAATATAATATAATATAATATAATGTAATATAATGTAATGTAATATAATATTATATAATATAATGTAATATAATATTATATAATGTAATATAATATAATATAATATAGTATAACATAATATAATATAATATAATATAATATGGTATAGTATGTCATGGTATAGAATAGTATAGTATAGTATGATATGATATGATATAATATAATATAATATAACATAACGTAACATAACGACACACGGGGTCAGGAAGCACAGCTGCTTGTTTAAGGCTCATTTCCTCCTTCCTCTCCATGGTTATTAGTAATCGTTGCCTTCTAATGCCGCATCAATTGCAGATTAATTCCACTTTTATTTATTATATTATATTTTATTTTATTTAAAAGTGGAATCAATCTGCAATTGATTCCACTTTTATTAAAAGTGTTAGATATAAATTTTTTGATTATTTCACTGTAATGTGTGTGTTTTTACTACTCTAACCTGTCTCTCTACAACATGTAAGAAAGCTAATATTAACGTCAGTTTCCTCATTCGAAAGCGATGTCAGTGACGGGAGAGCCCAGAATTTGAATCCAACACATACATATTTACTAAATTACGAAGGAAATCAAGAAGCGATTGATGCAGAGTTTAATTAAAGTGTCGATATCTTAACCTGAGCTGTAGGAACTACAAACCTTCATATTTTACTTTATTATTATTAACAAGTACGTCATAGAGACCTTCCTCCTGAACTGCAGACAATCTGATATCAAAACAAAACACGAACAGTTTGTACTGTAAATGTGACTGCATATGAAGCCTCTGTGTAGCTAACACCCTTATAGCAGTCTATGACCTAAAACAGTGTTCGAGGCTGCTTTACAGAAAGAAAGTGAGTTTACAAAAAATTATATTAAATTTGGTTTACAATACTGTTCTGTACTTTTACTAAAAGTACAGTATAGTAAACTAACTAAATTACTAATTATTCAAAGGATTGGATTCACTTATAATATAAATGAACATTAATGATTGCTAGACTTCTATTGATTTATTGAAATTTCAAATTTAACAATGAAACCCTAAAATCTTAAGAGTAAGACCTGTTAGGCAAAGTTAAGGGTAGGCCTCTATCAGTCAATTATCATTTACACAATTATTGAAGAGACAAAGAGATTTTATGATTACGTTCAAGTATGTTTAATCCGTATAAAAACTGGAAACAGTGGCGGAAACAGTGCCGAAACAGTGGAAACAGTGGAAACAATGCCGAAGTCGGTAAGATATTCGACCGCGGATCAGTATTGGTGGGGTTCAAATCCTGGGCTCGCTCATCACTGACATCGCTTTCAAGTGAGGAAACTGACGTTAAACTTAGATTTTTACTTTTAGAGTCCTGTAAAGGTTAGAACAGATAAACTCTTACAGGTAGGGATTAGGATTGCAGATTGTGACGGCAGGGAACTGGAGCGACTCATCTCTGTTCAGATCTATGCTGACTCTCTTAGGATGAGACGAGATCTTCAAGATCATAAGTACCACGACGTACACTGTGACAAGAAACATGGCCAGCAGTATCAGCAGCCAGATCTTCCTGCAATCATAACAGAGTACAGTACAGTAGAGTATGGTACACTGCAGTACAGTACAGTATATTACAGTACAGTATAGTACAGTACAGTATATTACAGTACAGTATGGTGCAGTACAGTGCAGTACAGTACAGTACAATACAGTACAGTACAGTAGAGTACAGCACAATACAGTACAGTATGGTGCAGTACAGTACAGTACAATACAGTACAGTACAATACAACAACAACAACAACAATTAGAGTGCTACAGTCATCAATGACAACATCGAGCACTATTGAAACAAAATCAAGCCGGCGAGCAAAAGAAGGTCCAAAAATGGTGCCAATTCCAAAATCCGGAAATTCAGTCCAAAGTAAAGGGAGTCAAAGAAAAGGTGGTTTAGGCGCAGGTCGCTGCTCATGGACACTGGATGGAAAAGAGAGATGGAAAAGATAGGTCTTCAACTGCCTATGGAACTGCTCATAGGAAAACAAAGGCCGATGTGATGCGAATGAAGATTTCCGTAGATTGAATGGAAGAGAATTCCAGATCTGCGATGCAGCATGCTGGAAAGAACGATTAGATAGCTTAGAGCGTGAAGGTAAGCTAGGTCTCACAAGAGTAATTAACTTTTAAGACCAAGTAACAGCAGGCTGCATCACTTTAATCAAGTGAGACATACAAGTTTGTCCAGGGATGGTGATGGATTTGTAGGTTAACGAAACTGTTTGTAAATGATACGCTCTTTAATCTTTAGCCAGTGCAAAGACTTCAAAATAGGCGTAACATGTGAGTACTTGGAACTACAAAAAATTGCTCGCGCAAGAGAATTCTGAACAAACTGCAACCGATCAATCTCACCGCCAGGAAGATTTAAAAACAGGGAATTGCAGTAGCCAACTTCGATTGCACAAGAGCAGCACCAATTGTAGCAGCTGTCTCACGTGACAAATATGGACGTATTCGACGAAGATCACGAAAATGGAAGAAACAGTACAGTATGGTGCAGTACAGTACAGTGCATAACAATACAATACAGTACAGCACAGTATAGAATAATACGTCAAGTGAAATAAGTGAAACGAAAACATCAAGTGAAGTACGTGAAAAGAAACATCAAGTGAAGTAAGTCAAATGAAAACATCAAGTGAAATGAAACACAAGTGAAATAAGTGAAAGGAAACATCAAGTGAAGTAAGTGAAATGAAACATAAGTGAAGTAGTTGAAATGAAACATAGTGAAGTAATTGAAATGAAAAATAAGTGAAATAAGAATCTTACTTGGTGATGGAGTCAGTTCTGCCCATGCTGTACCAGTACATCAACAGCTCTATGGTAGCCGCCTCTAGAACAGTCGAACATGTGCCTCTCTTGCTCAGCTTTCTCTCGCTCTTCCTATCTGCCATCCTATCCTATTCTCTGCTGACAGTGACTAGTGCAATGAAAATATTTCTTAAAACCTCAGGAAATTGACAATTTGTTTTTAATTAATAGAAATAAAGTATATAAGGAGTATATAAGTCTATTCGTATCTTGACCTTTGTTAAACTGGGATTTAAGAGAAGAAGATGATGATGAAAGTATATCAGACGCGCAATCTAGTTGAACTGCTCTCAGAGATCAACCTGGTCATACAGGCGACTAACATTGTGCAGATGAAATCGATGAGAAAAATTGTGCCAGTAAAAATGGTGCCAATATGCGGCACGCAAGCTGGAGCATATTTTATTATAAATAACGAGGGTCGAATTCAGTAAATTTAGATCTAACAGCAGTGAATAGGAGGTGAGATGGGGGCTCTTGTACGTATTAGGATTTTCTTCGGTATTTCAACCTCATTACTGGCTGGAGCCAGTGGCAAAGTCGGTAAGACACTCGACCGCGGATCAGATGATGCGGGGTTCAAATCCTGGGCTCGCCCATCACTGACATCGCTTTCGAGTGAGGAAACTGACGTTAACCTTAGCTTTACCAGCTTTTTTATACAATAATTAGTTAACTAATTAATTATTTATTTAATTAATGTATAAAGTTCATTCATCATCGTTCGGGCTGGAGCCAGTGGTGATGTCGGTAAGATACTCGATCGCGGGTCAGTATGTGCGGGTTCAAATCCTGGGCTCGCCCGTCACTGACATCTCTTTCGAGTGAGGAAAATTGACGTTAACGTTAGCTTTTTGGCTTTAGCTTTCATGGTTTAATTTTAATTAACTGATCACTTTAATTAGAATAATTAACGAACATCAGGAATGGCTTAAACTAAGGAAAAATCAATCAAACATTTAGTAACTCCCCCCCCCCCCTCACAATATTTCCCGGTCACTCTCTCATTTAATGGTCACAGTAACGGTCCCAGAGGAGTTAATCCCCTCCTTCCCCCAGAGGTTTCAATAGTCAACGAATATTCTAATTGAGCCACTATCTGCATAAATAACTACAAGCACACTGCGCATTAGAATATTGATGACAAAGGTAAATGTGGAAAGAGTTAACGAGAGTTTTCCACGCCATGGTTTAGCCCTGTTTGACTACAGCTCTGTGATAGATATTATCTGCCACCTACTGGTGAGGAACACGCGATGTGATCTTTACCTGATGGCAGAGCCTTGTGGCACTCTCGCTGCTTGCTGAGAATGTGTGACGCTGTAATTCTTACTATGCCTCGATATACCATGTATTGTATACTCGATATACTCAATATAGTATGCTTCCAGATTAAGTACTATATACTCAATATAGTATGCTTTCAGATTAAGTACTATATACTCAATATAGTATGCTTCCAGATTAAGTACTATATACTCAATATAGTATGCTTCCAGATTAAGTACTGTATACTCAATATAGTATGCTTCCAGATTAAGTACTATATACTCAATATAGTATGCTTCCAGATTAAGTACTATACAGTATATTCAATATACTATGCCTCAATATTCGGTATTATAAGCTCTATAGTATGTTATCCCTCAATAATATACTATATACTGTGTACATTATGCATCAGTTAACGTTGTACTATGTACTCAATATACTATGCCTCAATATACGATGTACTCAATATATTGGCTGGAGCCAGTGGCGACGTCAGTAAGACACTCGACCGCGGATCAGTATGTTGCGGGGTTCAAATCCTGGGCTCACCCGTCACTGACATAGCTTTTGAGTGAGGAAACTGACGTTAACCTTAGTTTTACCAGCTTTTATTCAATATATTATGCCTCAATGTACGATGTACTACATACTCAATATATTATGCCTCAATTTACAGTACTATATACATAATATTACAGTACTATATACATAATATAACAGTACTATATACATAATATAACAGTACTGTATACATAATATAACAGTACTATATACATGATATACTATGCCTCAATATTCATAAATCAATACTCAATATACTATGCTTAATATAATCAATATACGTGCTTGCAGCGTAATCAATCAATCCATAAGAATTTAATGTCCAGTTCCTCGCCATATGGCAATGTCAGGGAAGTATCTTGCTGAATCTTCACAAATAGGCTCCAAAGCACCACAGCTGTGGTTTAGTCTCTCAATATCCTTTCAATTTCAATATTCAATTCAAATTCAAAATACAAAAATTCAAATTTCAATGCTAAATTTCCTCGCTACCTAATAAAAAATTGTTACTAGAGTAGATCCTTATAATGCACAAATATTTCTGCAGCATAATTGCGCTTGTTCTCTACGTAATTGCGTTTGTCAGTGTTCTAATTCAAATACTTCACCTATTTTCTGTATTTTCCTAGTTGCTGTAATTTAGCAATTTTGTGTGAATCTGCGGTGTTGTAATCTGCATTAATTTGCGTAATATTATGAGTTGTTGTCTGTGTTTGTTTGCTTATGATTGTGGGCTGTCAACTAGACAGGATTTATTTATCCTCTTTTATGACCCGTTTGTATGTGAAATTTTGTATTTCATGCTTTTTTATTTCATGCTACTAAATTTAATGTCATTAAATATAGTAGCTACTTCACTTGAATTGTAGACGCCCTAGTATAGAGAAAGACTAGATTTTTGAAGTTTAACAGTTAACAGGTGCTGTGATATCTTCAGCGACACCTGGTGAATGCTTTTTCAGTCTAATCACTGATAGAGGAGCTCCTGAGCTTGAAGCAAGTGGTGATGTCGGTAAGATACTCGATGTGGATATGTACATGTATGTGGGGGAGTTAAAATTCTGTGCTCTCCCGTCACTGACATCGCATTCGAGTGAGGAAACTGACGTTAACATTAGCTTTACCAGCTTTTTAGCTTTTTTTCCACACTTGGCTAAACCTACAGCTCTTAAATCAAACCAAGTTCTTCAAGTTCTCTGGCTTTCCTTTATCGGAAGTTTTCAATTGTTTCTTGTGCTATGGCCTGGTACATATTGATTGATTCAACAATTCTGTATAAATGTAAATTTATGATTTATTGAGCAAAAGTAAAATCAAATCACCCTCCTAAAATATCCAGTCAAACCCTGAACTTTTCTGTATAATGACTGTTAATTTTGTGAAGATGGCAAAATGCGACCCTTTAACCTTTGACCTTTAACCCCTCTCCCCAGTCATATCAAAGATCATACTGCCTACTTTAGCAACATTTAGTTAATGTAATGACGCGTTATGGGGAGAACTGATTCCATCATAGAGTATGCTTCTTACTTCACTTGATGTTTTCATTTCACTTACTTCACTTGTGTTTCATTTCACTTGATGTTTTCATTTCACTTACTTCACTTGATGTTTCTTTTCACTTGCTTCACTTGAATTTCCATTTAATACATATATACATACAAACATACATACACACGAATACAAACACACATATACGATATCCCCACACTACAAACACACATACACTGCAACACACACGCTGCATGCACACACATCTCTCTCTTAGTGCACTGCCTACTGTCAAGTCCATGGTATATAACGCCTCCACTCTTCTCTGTCTTCCGCCTTCCTCTTCATTTCCACATATGAGTGGGTCTTTAAATCATCTAACATACCTAATCTCGGCCTGCCTCTGCCTCTTTTCCCTTTCATTCTACCTTCTATGACCTCTTTTAATAGACCTTCCCCCTTATAATGTGTCCTATCCAACTGTTCTTCCTATTTCTTAATACATTTATCAACTGTCTATCTGTGCCAACTCTCTAGAACTTCCTCATTTGTAGCCTTTTGAGTCCAACTAATTCTCTCCATTCTTCTCCAAATCCACATTTCCAATGCCTCCAGTTTCCTAATATCTTCCTTCCTTAAGGTCCATGTTTCACAGCCATATAATAGCGTGGTCCAAACCAAAGTTGTCACTATCATTATCTTTGTATCTTTCTTCAGACTTTTTGTTAATAATTCTTTTCTATTACCAATGGCCGCTTTTGCTTGTGCAATTCTGCTGCATATTTCAGTCTCACATTTTCCGCACATAAGCTCGCACACACATAAGCTTTGATTTATGACAACTCTGGTTATCAGTGACATTATGGAGAGCTTGGGCTTCCAGCCTGTACTGGGTTGAAGAGGGATACGACGGCTTAGATATAACTAATATATGATTAGATAAAAAGCTGTCGCTAGCTACAGCTAGAGAGAGCTAGTCGAACAGAAGAGGAAAGCGGAAGACAGAGAAGAGTGGAGGCGTTATGTACCGTGGACCTGCCAGTAGGCAGTGCACTAAGATATATATATATATATATATATATATATATATATATATATATACATATATATATATATATATATATATATATATATATATATATATATACATGTTTATGCACGCATACTCATAGGCTACAGTTTAGTTTCTACATTGCTCTACAGTTACTGTCATTAGTTAACAAGTCGACGATGCTGAAAGCTTATCGTTGTTTACCACAAAATTAGTTTAGAATCAATTACAGCGCGTCTAACAAGCGAAGTAATAATGAACTCACCAGCTATAAATAGCTGTTGAGGATAAGTGCGGTCCCATTTGTTAAACGCATTTGCTATTACTAAGTCTCTCTCTCCTTCTCTCTCTCTCTCTCTCTCTCCTTCTCTCTCTCTCCTTCTCTCTCTCTCTCTCCTTCTCTCTCTCTCTCTCTCCTTCTCTCTCTCTCCTCTCTCTCTCTCTCCTTCTCTCTCTCTCTCTCTCTCTCTCCCTCTCATCTGTAGGTCTCTTTATCTGCATGTGTTTCCATCTACCTCTCTCTGTCCTAGTCATTAAGCTTTATCTGCCCTTTATATGTTAAAGTACGATATTTATTTAGTAGCTCTCACTCAGCTGCTCAAATAAAATCATTAGATAAATAATAATGATCATAACGTGGTCATAATTAGTTAATCATTTAAATATTATAAAATATTATAATAAAGTTCTTATTGTTCAAGAAGTTATTTAATCAGTGAACTTCATTCATTGCCTTTAATCTTATACGTCACTGTTATTTTTATAGTTTGATACGCCATTTACGCAGATTGGTTGACTGATTGATTAGGTGATTGCTTGACCGATTGATTGATTGATTGTTTAATTTATTGATTACTTGAATGATTGATTGATTGATTGATCTGTGAGAAGCGAAACGGAAAATCGGTTATTGTAAAGCGGGTCAATAGTTAACGGCTGGTTAGAACAACAACAACAACACTGAGAAGCTGTCATTATCCCGTAGCTCACATTACCAGTGTATTATCATAACTATGTGAACCTGTAAATGTGCACCACTGATAATCCGGGCTTCTCTTTACTTCACGTGTCGCCTAAAGTTTCTATCAACAAACGAGTGGAGGTGGTTGTTTGAAGGGGCTCAGGCAAGTTTTTCACCAAAAGTCTAAAGCCGAATTTAGAATCGTATTCGTGTCTTGAAATCACATTAGTGACGGGCTAGCTCTGGCTTTGAACACGGCACATACTAATCTCCAGTCGAACATCTGATCGATTAGGCAACTGACTCCTGCGAAATCAATCAATGCGAAACTGAACACTAAATCGATACAAATGCGTCGATACATGTGGTTATTTTATTTTAAAAGAATCTAACAGAACCTGAACCAACATTAATAATAACAATAACAAATATTAGAGTGCTACAGTCATCAATGACAACATCGAACACTATGGAGACAAAATCAAGCCGGTGAGCAAAAAGAAGGTCCAAAAACGGTGCAAAATACATTAGAAATTACTATGAACAGGAAATTTTAAAAATTAAATAATTACTAAATCGTTCATCGAACACCAGGTGGCAGAGTGAGCTCATCACGAGACTGAGACCCTAGATCTTTAATTAGCAACTAAACAGTCGATCAAACAGGCGGCAGAAAGTTTTTAGAATAATCTGCAGCCGCGTCTGTAATTACGACAGAGTTCGGTTAGTTGTAGAAATTAGTAGTTGAGACTCGAGTCAGCGGGACAGCTTTTAGCCTCTGGGTAACGTACTTTTACTCTCCGGTTAATCGTAGTTATGCGCTAGTTGTATAAGTTAAGCTTTAAGCTGGTGATTCAGAAGTCAATGATGTCAACAAAAGTTACTTACATACTTAGATATATGCTACTTGTCGTTAATGTAAATGGTAAGGAAGGCAATAAAAAATCACTTCAGATACTTCTGAAGCGCAAGAGTAGATTTGATTCTGAATTTGAACATAAACATATAAATAAAATTCTAAAACGTATCTATACTGAGGTTACTTATTAGATACGCGTGATAATAAATTAGTAATAATTATGCAATTAATAATTATGCCTTTTAAGTAAGTTTTTTAAAGTCATTTTTTCAATATGCATTTAACTTTATTTTTCAGAAGAATTTCTATACCTATTGAAATACATTCGAGTGTTCTAAATAATAAATAAATAAGTACATAGTGAATACATTTCAATACATGCTTTCGAGTTAGGAAACTGAGTTCAACATTAGCTTTACGAGCTGTTTTACATTTGAAATTCTAACGCAATTTTTTAGTATTTTTTCAGTTATAAATTGACGCATACATGTACTGTAGATTCTATCCTCTATACTAACTCTTATCTGACACATTTCTATGATTTTATTATATAAATCCTTTCAATGATTCCAAGTCATTCTGTTCCCGTTAAGCCATCAGCTAGCTCGTTAACTGGCTCTTAACAACTTTTGTGACGGCAGCTCGAGTGTGTCGAGTCATCTTGAAGAGAAGACTTGTTCTGCTGAACCCTGACTTAAGTATCCTACAACCTACATGTGATATTGTCTTATATATGTTGTGCAACTGACGCCTAAATCATTTATAAAGGTTTTATTCTGGTTTTTGATCACCGGACCGACACCATTTAGGATCTTTTTCTTTGTCTTCAGCACATATTTATTTCAGATCGTTTGGGGTGAATTGATTTGTGGTGACATATGATGGAGGGACGTCCCTGACATCATCCTTCTATGAGGGAACGGACGCTAAACCTTTACTAATAGTTTTAATTCTATTATATGGTATAAGGAAGTCCTATAAGTGGTTTCTCTTTTACGAGGACTTTCCTTACAAAATGAATTTTAATTTCTCAGCTTAGTTCCTAATTATACTCGCAGACAACGCGCACTTGTACTTATCCTACAGATATCTGTGGTAGATAAGCTATCAATGTGTATACAACCGCTGACTCATTTACGTTATAAAAGTGTACTTATCAGGTAACATTGTTTGCTTTACCATTGTAGCAATAGTCAACCTGTTGGATGACTGGTGTTGCAGTAAACGCTAATGTTGTTACATTGTCTAAACTTTCTGTAATACCTACCAGTGACTAGCTAAGTGCAAATCTGTACTACGAAATACCCCACAGTAACTACTCATGCATTCACATGTAGCACTGAGCAAACGAACCTTCCTCTACTGCGTTAATTAGTAAAGTAAAAGCCGTAAATAAAAATTGGGTTATAATTCGGTTACAGTTTTAAACTAGCTACGTTAATTAACTCCACATATCTATTGGAGTACATTTATCGTGGACTTTTCTCTCAATCTGATTACAATGTTATTGTCTAACTATATGTGAACGTTTATATATTCTAACAGATACAGAACTCAGTTTAACTAACTATAATCAACAAGTGGCTTAGTGACGTCACGCGACATCATGACGTCAGAGGCTACCGCAGAGATTTCGTCTAAGCTGCCGGCAGAGATGACGCCAAAGATGTCAACATGCACAGCTACCTCGTCGTGGTGGAGTATGGTGGTGATAAGCCTGGGACTGTTCCTGGCCGGGCTGCTGGTGCTGGCCCTCCTGCGCCTGATCACTCGCTACACCGCCCTGAGGGCCAGGGCCCGTGAGACCAGTCTGCTTCAGGGTGTCGTGGATATACACTCATTGGACGGTTTGTCTTATCTAATACCTCAATGGTTTGTCATTGGTCTTGTAGTGGTTTGTCTCGTGGGTGGTGGCATTGGTCGTGTAATCACACCTCATTGGTCGTGTAGTGGTTTTCTTATCTTACACCTCATTGGTCGTGTAGTGGTTTGTCTTATCTAACACCTCATTGGTCGTGTAGTAGTTTGTCTTATCTAACAGTTCATTGGTCGTGTAGTGGTTTTCTTATCTAACACCTCATTGGTCGTGTAGTGGTTTGTCTTATCTAACACCTCATTGGTCGTGTAGTGGTTTTCTTATCTTACACCTCATTGGTCGTGTAGTGGTTTGTCTTATCTAACACCTCATTGGTCGTGTAGTAGTTTGTCTTATCTAACAGTTCATTGGTCGTGTAGTGGTTTTCTTATCTAACACCTCATTGGTCGTGTAGTGGTTTGTCTTATCTAACACCTCATTGGTCGTGTAGTGGTTTTCTTATCTAACACCTCATTGGACGTGTAGTGATTTTCTTATCTAACACCTCATTGGACGTGTAGTGGTTTGTCTTATATTAGTAAGCTTGCTATTACAACAATAATATTAGGCTTCTAGGTACTGATTGTTTAATTTGAAGCTTATAATTATGTAGTCTCTCTCTCTCTCTCTTAGTGCACTGCCTACTGGCAGGTCCATGGTATATAACGCCTCCACTCTTCTCTGTCTTCCGCCTTCCTCTTCATTTCCACATATGCGTGGGTCTTTAACTATTAGCAACTATGTAGTAGCTAATAGTTAATAACCAATATATAGTGGCTCATATCTTATAACTAGTAACTAATATCTAGTGTCTAGCAGCTAATGTCTAATAGCTGAAAACTAATTTCCTGTGGCTCTCTCTCTCTCTCTCTCTCTTAGTGCACTGCCTACTGGCAGGTCCATGGTATATAGCGCCTCCACTCTTCTTCGTCTTCAGCTTTCCTCTTCATGTCCATATATAAGTGGGTCTTTAAATCATCTAAAATACCTCATCTCGGCCTGCCTCTGCTTTTTTATGACGTCTTTTAGTAGACTTTCCGCTTTAGAAAGTGTCCTATCCAAATTTTCTTCCTATTTCGTAATAAATTTACCAAATGTATATACCAACTATCTGTGCCAAATATCTCCAGAACTTCCTCATTTAATAATTACATTGATTAATAATCTGTACAGTAATGGGACCTGTTTGAGTCTAGAAAATCCTTTCCATTCTTCGCCCTATCATACATTTCCAATCCTGTAGCTAAAAGCTAATTTCTATTTGCTAATAGCTAATATCTAGTAGCTAATAGCTAATGTCATATAGCTAATACATGTAGCTAATAAATAGTAGCTAATAGCAAATATCTATTAGCTAATAGCTTATATCTAGTATCTAATAGCAAATATCTAATAGCTATTAGCTAATATCCAGTAGCTAATAGCAAATATTTAGTGGCTAATAACAAATATCTAGTAGATAATAGCTAATATATACTAGTTAATAGCTAATAGCTAATATCTAGCAGCTAATCCAGTCTTGAGTAGCATTGCTATCAGCCCGTATAAGGTATCTGAGAGACATAGAGCCTAGGCTCTACTTAGCGCTGATGTTAGATAACGCCTGCGCTCTTAATGAGATCACTTACTATTTGCTTAGATAAGATATCTCGCCTCTGTTAAATTAACCAAGTGCTCGATAATTAAAACATCAATTAATTAATCCTCATTAATCTTGACCACCAAAAAGTTTTACTTTAGCTTGGTCATAAACACTGCCTTCTTTACCATCAGCGTCGATTTCAAGAGAGCTTACCACGTCAGGTCATTAAACCGTCAGCTTTTTTACCGTCAGCTAGATAAGGTACTCTGTACCTTCACTGTCGACCAATTTTTCTAGCTATATATGTATAAATTTCTGTTAAGGCATTGTATGTCGATCATGCATTTTGTGTCTTTGCTGAAAAATAAACATATTATCTATTCCATTCTATTCTATGAGGTATATGTATAGTATATCAATTTGAAATGGATGTAACAGTAACATGGGAAAAACATTTTAACTCATTTCAGAATATCATAAACATATTTCAAACATCTATTGAAAATATCTTCACAGATAAAGTTCCACAAAATTATAAAAAATGCACGATAAATTTTAAAACACTCAACTTATTTACAAATCTATTTTAGAAACGAAATATTTCAGTACTAGGCTTACCTATTGGAGGTCTTGATCAGTTTATCTGAGCTATATTGTGGAGGAAGACGTAGAACAATTGTTAATTATATAAATATTTGTAATCAATCAAACGATCAATAACAATTTAACGTCCGGTTCCTCGCTATAAGACAATGTCAGGGACGTCTGTCAGGGACGTATGGATTGATCTCGATGATAGACTCAAATTTGGCTGTTCAATCGATCAGAAGATATACATAGAGATCAATAAACGATCGATTGCTTAATCGACTTAAGCACTGTTTGATTGTTTTATTGATTAATTGTTTTACTGATTGGTTATTCTACTGGTTGATTGACTGATGGATTGACTTATCGATTGATTGATCGACTGATTGATTGATGATTGATTGCATTACTGACTGATTGATTGATTGATTGATTGATTGACTGCCGCAGATTTCAGTGTCGTGTCTATTCAGCATTGGCTCTTTGGCTATCTACATTTTGGACGTTGCGACGTATGACATTTGTTATCACAACCATCATCTCTCTGAATCATAAAAGTTTTCTTTAAACTAATGCAAACATCTACATGTATATGGGGAGCTGTAACTTGAACGTCGAAGTTTACGTTTAATAAGGACTGACGTCCGAGATTTGCACGTACTGATTCGCGTAGTCGAATAGCTTAGCGACATCGCCACCGACTCCAGCCAGTATTGTATCATACTGTATTGAATTGATGGTTTGATATAATTCAGTTGTGATATTTAGAGGTTGATTTAGTTGTGACGTTAAGACATATCCTCCATAACTCTCGTTGGAGTAGCTACATCTCTCTAACAGTGTCGGATTACTTGATCGCTAGGGCGTCAACTGTTTTTACATTTCATCTCAAATTAGAGACGGCACGCAACTGTTCTGAGTTTACTGTAGCTACACAGCAGCTTATGTACAAGCAGATATGTTTTAATCTGCTAGCAGACTAGTAGAGAACTCTGAGCCTGTTTGTGGTTTTAATTAAGTCGAATAACCGCTGAGTGGCTAGGCTTTAATCCATGTGTCATCTCGAAGTTGTATAAATCCATGGTGCATCATAACCGTCGCATCGTGCAGTATCATATTGCATTGTATTGTGTTGCATTGTATTGTTTTGCATTGTATTGTATTGTTTTGTATTGTGTTGTATTGTATTATATTGTATTGTTTTGTATTGTACAAATACAATACAATAAATCAATGCATTATATTGCATCATACTGTATTGTATTGTACTGTATTGTATCGTATCGTATCGTATCGTACTGTACTGTATTGTATTGTACTGTATTGTATTATATTGTATTGTATTGTATGATATTGTATTGTATTAGACTACCGGCGGAGTTTGTACAGTGTACACCATTTAAATACAACATCATGCAGCAGGTTGATCTAGCGTTCAACATCTACTTCTTCCTCCACTTCATGCTCCGTGTAAGTATGCTTCCCTGTATCATTCTATGTCTGTCTCTCATTCTCTTCCTTTCTTTAAATGTATATATATATATATCTTTGTCTCTCTTTGTCGCTCTTTCTCTCTCTATCTCTGTCTCTGTCTCAATGTCTCTCTCTCTCAGTCTCTCTTTCTCGCTGTCTCTGTCTCTCTGTCTCTCTCTCTCTCTCTTTCTCTTCCTCTCTCTCTCTCTCTGTCTGTGTCTGCCCCTGTCTAACTCTCTTTCATATCTTAGATATCTCCATAGAAAGTGGTTTAGTCATATGAGCATCGGCTAAGCGTCATGACTATGGTTAAACTATTTACAGTATATACTATTAATTTACGCTGAGGCAATGATGGAGGAAGCCATGGAAGACTTGGAAGAAGGAATAAAAGTAGGAGGGAATTTGTTACAAGATGTACGATTTGCAGATGACCAAGGAATGGTAGCGGGCAACGAGATTGGATTACAAAAGATAATGGATAGGCTGAATGATACGGCCCTAAGATATGGCATGAAGATTAATATAAAAAAGACCAAGGTTATGAGAGTGTCCAATAATAAAGGTGAAGTTAATATCACAATAAATGGTGCGAAATTGGAACAGGAAGGAGTTTCAAATATTTGGGTCATACTATAACCGATGATGGGAAATGTGAGACAGAAATATGCAGTAGGATTGCACAAGCAAAAGCGGCCTTTGGTAGTAAAAAGGAACTATTAACAAAAAGTCTAAAGAAAGACACAAAGATAAAGATAGTGAAAACTTTGGTTTGGACCACGCTATTATATGGCTGTGAAACATGGACCTTAAGGAAGAAGAGGAAACTGGAGGCAGGACAATAGGTTGAGTATTTAAAGGAGATAGAATGAGAGGAGATTAGATTATGTATGTTAGATGATTTAAAGACCCACTCATATGTGGAAATGAAGAGGAAGGCGGAAGACAGAGAAGAGTGGAGGCGTTATGTACCATGGACCTGCCAGTAGGCAGTGCACTAAGAGAGAGAGAGAGAGACTATTAATTTAACTCAAATTTCAATACTTCATGATTGAACAACTTGAGAATAGATTTATAATAACTGCACGTAATTTAAGAGTCGACTATGAATTGATGAGTAGATACTGCGCCCATTTCTATGCCTAATTTGTTTTATTTGATTTTTTGACAGTTTTTTGCAGCCAATGACAAGCTGATGTTTTGGCTCGAGTTGAATTCGATTGTCGACTATTTCACAGTGCCCCCTATGTTCATTGGTGCCTACCTCAACAAGCAATGGACCGGTGAGCATGTCTCTGTTACTACCTGGGGTTTGTCTCAATAGTGCGCGATGCTGTCATGGACGACAGTGGGACTCTAATTGTTTTTATTATATTATTATTATTATTATTATTATTATTGTTATTATTATTATTATATACCTCTATCTATCTCTTTAAATATCTCCATTGGTATGTCTACTTTCATTTCACTCTGTAAGTATCTCTGCTTCTATTAGCTAGTCATCTAGTCTAGTTTTAAAACAACCTTTGGAAGTGGCTATACGCCTTGATGGGAACGATATAATTTTCAGCGGAATGATATAACTTAAAAGGGAATGATACAACCCTGAGGGAATGATACAACCCTGAGGGAATGATACAACCTTGAGGGGAATGATACAGCCCGGAGGGAATTATAGAATTTGAGAGGAATGATAGAAACTTCAGAGGAATTTGGAACCTTGATGGGAATGATACAATCTTGAGTGGAATTATATAACCTTCAGGGGAATGTTACAAACTTGAGGGGAATGTTACAAACTTGAGGGAAATGATACACCCTGGAGGGGAAAGATATAACCTTGAGGGGAAAGATATAACCTTGAGGGGAAGATATAACCTTGAGGGGAAAGATATAATCTTGAGGGCATGTTAGAACCGTGAGGGGAACGTTAGATCCTTGAGGAAATGATAGAGCATTCAGGGGAATGATACAACCTTAAGGGGAATAATAGAACCTTAACGGGAATGTTAGAACCTGGGAGCCATGCAGTGTGTCTGATATAGAGCCAGGCAGACAAGTTTTTCCGTGGATTAGTGTAATTAATGGCCGACAGGGAATTCAAATGAACCGCATAACACGACGTAACCGAGAGGACACAGCCCTATTATCTGCGGCTTCCTTTATGTGTAGAGTTGTAAATCATGCAGCTGTCGGCAAGGCTTTGAGCTAGAATAATACGTGTCAAAACACGAACAGAGAAAATTAGGGAACGATAGGCTATTCGCACTTTGGATACTAAATATTAATCCTTTAGGTTTAACAAATAATTCATTCTCTCCATTCTATTTCACATGAAATCTGTCAAGTTTAGTGTAATAAGAAACATTAAAAATCTTTCCATACAGGTGCAAGCACCAAAAACACATTGATGGTAACAAAACAGATTAAGAATTATTGAGAATCTGACACGTCATCGACTAGAACATGCGTATAGTATAATTGTATGGACTACTCAGAAAATATTGATAAAATAAATCAAACTGTCATGACATATAATATTTCTCAGACGGAGATGCAGGTGTTTTAGTTAGGACAAAAAAACTATCGAGTACTGATTCTTTAATGTATGTATAACGCAATAGTTTGAGCTGGAGAACGTTTACTTGTCTACAATATTGAATAAAATCTGCTTAGAGAGAAACACTGCGTAATAAATAATACGTCTCTTGCGACAGGTGAAAAACTAGAAATGATATATCGGTTTAGTTGTAGGCCTATTGTGTTATATTCCTACCCTAGTTAAAATGAGTTTGAAGGTAAGATGATGATAGTGATGATGATGATGATGATGATGATGATGAGGACGACGACGACGACGACGCCGATGACTACGACGACGCCGATGACGACGACGACGACGACGACGATGACGATGATGATGATGATGATGGCACAGACGCAAGCTATAGGCCACGCATGTTAGGGATACGGTGTAATCTTTTGTGAAGGGATTAACTTGTTGATCTAAGGAGTGCTCTATATGGCGCGAGAAAACAGACTTTGAGTATGATTATGTACCTTGAACCTGTTACATGACAGAACACTAGAGAGCAAGAGAGAGAGAGAGAGAGGCGGACAATTAGCTAATTGATTGATTATGTTCAGGATTTAGATTCCTGAGAGCAATCCGGCTGATAAACATCCCGGATCTCTTGCAGTATCTAAGGCTGCTTAGAACGAGTAATGCCATCAGACTGTCTCAGCTTGTTTGCATCCTCCTCAGTGTTTGGCTGGCTGCTGCTGGCTTCGTCCATCTAGTAATCAATCAATCATTCAATCAAGCAAGCAATCAATCAATCAATCAAACAATCAATCAATCAATCAAGGTGTTAATTTTACAATGAATCCATAAATATATAAATCCGTTATTCATTCAATTAATCAAGCAATCAATTAGTCAATCAATAACTCTATGATTTATCAATCAGTCAGTCAGTCAGTCAGTAAATAAGCCAGTCAATTATTCAAGCAATCAGTCAATTAATCAATCAATCTATCAGTCAGTCAAGTAATAAATCAACGCATCAAGTTTCCGCTAAATCACTCAATCACTTAATCAATCAATCAATTGATAGATTAACCAATCGATTAATAATCAGTTGGACAGCTCTAACAGTACCCCATGTGATTTGAATAAGAAACTTAGCCTATTATTTGACCATTTAATCCTGTAATTGACTTGCTAAGGTTTAACAATTAATAAATTGATTGATCAGGTAGAGAATATTGATTTGATTGATAGCCATAATTATTGATTGATTGATCAGGTAGAGAAAATCAATTAATTTATTGATGGATTGATTGATCAGTTAGTGAATATTGATTTGATTGATAACCATAATTATTGATTGATTGATCAGGTAGAGAAAATCAATCAATTTAATAATATTGATTGATTGACCAGGTAGAGAACACGGGGGGCCTAGCCTATAGAGATCTGATCAACACTATATCATACTGGCAGTCCTGCTACTTCATCGTCATCACGCTCTCCACAGTGGGGTACGGTGACTTCTCCTGCAAGACAGTCCTGGGGCAGGCCTTCGTCGTTATCTTCCTCCTCAGTGCACTGGTGTGGTCATCATTGAGTCATTAGATACATACACATTAGTAGCTGTTCAACGTCATCTTCCTCACCCAATGATGATGTCAGAGACGTTACCGCATTGTACGGAACTATAAATCGATTAATAATTCTAATAATAAAGGTTTAACGTCCGTTTCGTCATACAAGAATGATGTCAGGGACGTCACCAAAAGTGACTAGTAAAACATGAAGTGCATTTATAGTTGGGCGTTTATTCGTATTTAGCAAATGGTATTGTTAAGGTATTTAGCATAAAGTATTCAGTGCTA
>CAJHZI010000313.1:35000-153419 GCA_905160935.1 Enchytraeus crypticus | reverse complement strand
ATTGGTGGAGTGAAAAGTGTGATGATTTAGAAGAATATGATAGAAGAGGGAGGTCAGATCAATTTTACCAGGAAGTCAGGATATTAACAAGAACCGATAAGAAAAAGAAAGGAGATGCAAAGAACATTAGTGTAATGGGTAAAGATGGGAAATTGAAGACAGAGCTGGAAGAAGTAAAAGAAAGATGGAGAGAATATGTAGAGGAATTGTATGATAAGGCTGGGAAACCAGTTCAAGATGATTTTAAAATAGAAGAAGAAAATATCCTAGAAGACGATAAAAGGAGCCCCGATTTAATGAAGGAGGAAATTTATTCTGCAATTAACAATATGAAGAAGGGGAAGGCAGCCGGAATAGATGAAATCCCAGCAGAATTCTTGAAAATGTTGGAAGGAGAAACACTCAAAAAGCTAATGGAGGTATGTATGGAAGTGTACAGTGCAGGTATTTGGCCAGACGAGTTTACCAAGTCAGTGATGATTCCAATTCCCAAAAAAGCCAATGCTGTGGAGTGTTCGGATTACAGAACAATCAGCTTAATACCTCATGCATCGAAGATCTTATTAAAGATAGTAAATAATCACATTCAGTCGAAAGCAGAGATGATACTCAGCAAGACACAATTTGGCTTTAGGAAAGGATGCGGCACAAGAGAAGCAATAGGAGTAATGCGGGTTCTTTGCGAAAGAAGCTTAGAATATGGAAATGACGTTTTTGTATGCTTTGTAGACTTCGAGAAGGCCTTTGACAGGATTGATTGGATAACGATGATGAATATCTTAAAAAGAATAGGAATTTACTGGAGAGATAGAAGACTAATTTTGAACTTGTACATGAATCAAAGAGCAGTAATCAAAATCCAACAAGAATATTCAGAAGAAGGTGAAATAGGACGTGGAGTAAGACAAGGTTATAGCATTTTGCCTCTGCTGTTTAACATTTACGCTGAGGCAATGATGGAGGAAGCCATGGAAGACTTGGAAGAAGGAATAAAAGTAGGAGGGAATTTGTTACAAGATGTACGATTTGCAGATGACCAAGGAATGGTTGCGGGCAGCGAGATTGGATTGCAGAAGATAATGGATAGGCTGAATGATACGGCCCTAAGATATGGCATGAAGATTAATATAGAAAAGACCACGGTTATGAGAGTGTCCAATAATAAAGGTGAAGTTAATATCACACTAAATGGTACGAAATTGGAATAGGTAAGGAGTTTCAAATATTTTGGTCATACTATAACCGATGATGGGAAATGTGAGACGGAAATATACAGTAGGATTGCAAAAGCAAAAGCGGCCTTTTGGTAGTAGAAAAGAACTATTAACAAAAAGTCTAAAGAAAGACACAAGGATAAAGACAGTGAAAACTTTGGTTTGGACCACGCTATTGTATGGATGTGAAACATGGACCTTAAGGAAGGAAGATATTAGGAAACTGGAGGCATTGAAAATGTGGATTTGGAGAAGAATGGATATATATATATATAAATTTCTTCTATAGATATTATATATATCTATATATAAGATATATATATATATATCCTTATATAGTATAGATATAATATATATATTATCTTAGATATATATATATATATATATTATATATCTATATCTATAATATAATATATATATATATATATTATTTGATTATATATATATATATATATATATATATATTATACATAGGCCTACATATACATTTATATCTTTACATGAATATACATGTCCATGCATACAAATATTATAGAAATACAAAATAATATTGAAAGACGTCGTTGTTTAAAAGCGCTTATGACAGTAAAGCTGGACTCAAAAGGTTACAAATGAGGAAGTCCTGAAGAGAGTTGGCACAGATAGACAGTTGATAAATGTATTAAGAAATAGGAAGAAGAGAAGGATAGGACACATTCTATGGGGGGAAGGTCTATTAAAAGAGGTCATAGAAGGTAGAATGGAAGGAAAAAGAGGCAGGGGCAGGCCGAGATTAGGTATGTTAGATGATTTAAAGACCCACTCATATGCGGAAATGAAGAGGAAGGCGGAAGACAGAGAAGAGTGGAGGTTGGTATGTACCATGGACCTGCCAGTAGGCAGTGCACTAAGATATATATATATATATATATATATATATATATTATACATAGGCCTAAATATACATTTATATCTTTACATGAATATACATGTCCATGCATACAAATATTATAGAAATACAAAATAATATTGAAAGACGTCGTTGTTTAAAAGCGCTTATGACAGTAAAGCACCATCTTTCTGAGCTTACAGTTCCATCTTTATCATTTTAGACTCAGTGAACCAGTTAGATTACAAACAAATGGCATGATGAAATTATCAAAAGTTATGTAAGTTTAATTATTTCAAATTATATTTGCTGTTACAACGGCACCGTACCTCTGAAAGCTTTTATCTTGAATCGAAGCAGTTTTTAGACTTGTGGAAGTGCAACTTTTTAATGGTGCTGCAGATCTGGTTGCATATCTTGCAGGTATTTTCAATTCCAACCAATATGATAAAACTTCTTTCCAAGGTTGATCAGTTATACGTAGACCTACATTAAGGGGCAATGTGGTTGAATGTACGGCACAACCTTCGCCTTGCACCTCTCTTCTGCAGAGCAACGGAATAGAATTAAAGAAATTAAATATTAAATGAAGTCAAAATTGATGAAGTCAAAATCAGTAGAAACACAGTTTTATTTCGTGCACATTTCAGTTCGAATATAACGAATATAAAAACGACTACCCTACAGTAATACTAATCAGACTGGTGCGGCGTACTATACTCTTTGCGTTAACTAGCTAGCACTGCTTGACTGACATCACAATATCGTACAAGAGACAAAATAATTCACCATCTTAACTGTAATCTAATAAATTACTTCTATCTAAATGCCTGTAAACAGAACAGCTGATTTGCGTATAGTGACGGACTATATAAGAAAATTCAGTAGAGGCAGTGGACGAAGAGACAATTAAATGTTAACATGCAATCAGGACTATACTGTAAAACCGTAACTCAAGCTAATAGAAAATAGAAAAAGCATATAAATAACGAGACACGGATTTACGATATGTTGAATTTTGTTCATACGATGAGTATATAACAGACTGAGTCATAACCCCATTCAAAATGATTCAATCACACCATCAGAGCATCCTCGCAGCTTATATTACTCAGTGCTAGCTGGTATAACCAGTTAGCAGGAAAGATTTGTTGATAACAAATGACATAATACATTAACGCAGAACTTACTACTCGACGTTGCAACAGGTGGTGAGAATAATTAAATTAATTTAAGTCTTCATACAGCCAAGCTGAAACCACAAGCATAGCGAAAGAGTGCTATTTCTGAAATGGTGGAGCAATAAAGTCACTTCCTAAAGCAAGATACAAAGTGCAGAGTACAATGGCCTCCTATCAAATACTAATAAATGTTAATAACTAAAATTTTATAATATCAATTAAATTCAATATAATTTTGTTGTATACGAAAAAAGAAAACAATTACATTCTAATATTTACTTTCGATGAAAGAAAATATTTTAATTCGAAAATCTATTAATCTTCCAGGTCCATTCCTAATATAGACTATCTGCAGAGATAGTTTGCAAGCATCAATATGTACAAGGATTCATTCAAATTAAAAATCTTCGAAGATTTGTCAGAAACACTTGTCGCAATTCTAGAGGAGATTAATGAGAAAGAATGATACATCGCCTGCTATAATTAGATAAATATATTAATAAACTACATGTATATGACAAAGGAGAACCCATCAAATTTCCCTTGTAAACTTAGCGATACATTAACTGCACATATGTCATAGTAGTTCGTGCCACAGTTCAGTTAACGTTGGGATTGAGTAATTATAATTACCAGGAAAAACGTTGGGATTGAGTAATAATAATTACCAGGAAAACATTTTACATTATAACTACAACATTTTACGAGCTGATTTATATCAGCAAACAGCTATATAGAGAGGGGCTTAGAAGAGTAGAACAAATTACCAGACAACTAGTAATTAATTAGCAATAAATTAGTAATAAATTGACAGTGAGACCGCTCTAATAATATCAAATTGACTCATCACTTTTCAAAGGATTATAAACTCAGCAATGGTTGTCTAAATATATTGCTGACTAGACAACTACATCTAACCCATTATATCATAACCATACTTAAGTAAGCAAAACACAAATCCAGAATTTCAACATTTCTTATATGACTCAATTGGATATGATCTACTTACGCAGTAATTTAAGATATTACTCAATTGGATATGATATAATATATTTATAAATGATATACCCGATCTAGTAAAGTATTTGATACATAGTACACATTTTCATTGATAATTCAAACAATAGATACATTACTAACAATAAAACTATTATGGCTTAACTTGTCAACGAATAACTTTAAAAAATTGCAGCATTAAAATAATTTCATTTAAAAAAACAATAGGCTACAGGATGAATAAGGTTGCTCAGCAATAAGAATTCAGGTTTTGTCACATGTGATTAACTAGAATTGTTTTCATACATGTAGGTATAAATAGCATAAAATCATAGTACAAACATAAACATTAATACAAATCTAAGCATTAGCATGAATATAGCATCTCGCTCTCTCACTCTTATTCTCTCTCTTGAGACTCTCACTACTGCTAGCATACTGCATACATCTTACGACTTTTGTGGTCTCTTGTAGCAAGTTAAAAATGTCTTATACTCCTCCACCGTTAGATCAGAATCTATATGTAAGGATAAATGTAACTGTTTTGTCTCCCGTTTCCTTTTCCGAAAAGAGTATGACTAAGTAACTGGGTTCAGAAGTTGAGACAACGCCAACAATTTTTGAATAATTAATTTCACTTGGGGTAATCCTGGTAACCGCCTCTGACCGGGAAATAATATAATCTCACGCCCAGTCAGTCTCAGTATTTATAAACTGCTTTTGAATATTTTGTGCATACCGCATATGCAATATTATAACATACATGTAAGTGAACAAATATCATTCTCGAAATACCAGAATATACTAAGATTGATTTCATCAGATCTAATTTACAGGCAGGACTAATCTGCATACTACTGTATACTATTAAGTAACTTGCAACAGAATCTAGAATTATATACAAAATATTTAATTCAATTCAGTAGTTTTGTATAAATGAATCTACTTCACCACACCGGGCATGCAGTGGATAAGAGAATCAGATACTTCCAATCAGATCTTATAGTAGAATCTATATACCAGATCTTACAGTAGAACCTATAGCAGATCTTACAGTAGAACCTATAGCAGATCTTACAATAGATTCTATAGCAGGCTAAGCAGGTCTCTGATTCCATTTCTGGTGAGAAAACAGTACATAAATCCTAATTAAAAGCATCATAGCTCTGCTGCAGTAAATCAGTTGATCACAAATGCAACTGCTCTAATTTAATAGAGAAAAAATATTAACTACATAATAATAGCTCGTCCACAAAATACAACAGTGCAACGAAATCAAGCACAATAAATTTACAACTGCAACAGTAGAGTATTATAATTATCATAAATATGAATAGCACATCTAAAAAACATTCGCCTTTTAAGTTCTAAAATATCACATTGGAATCTATCTACAAATATATTTAACTTCATTTAGTCATAAGAATAATACCATCCATTGTAAGTACTAAACATATGTACAGATGTAATTAACATTAAAAACAATTAAATAGTTTACTAAAACAGAACTTTGTTCAAGAAATTATTATATTTAAAATAGAATAAAAATACTTAATGAAGAGATATTTACCGTACATCTCCATTAGGATTAATTTTAACACTAGCACAAAATCAAAACAGAGCACAAAATTGATCAATTAGAAAAGAAAAACTAGTTGTTGATAATTTACTTATAATCAATGAAACACAAAATCAATTTTAGTATTTATAAATAAACTTTTTGTATGACAAACAGAACAAAAACATTTATAATTACTATTCGAATGCTACTGCTGATTTGCTACAGTTGCCCTAAGGATAAAAAGCGCAAAATATAAAAAAGCTCTCCGTATATGATAGTGCTAATAAGCTTGGAATGGATACTAACTATGTATATAAGAGTGGATACAAAGGAACAATATTTGGCACGGTTTCATAAAATATCTAAAACATCTAAATTAGTTACAAATTTATGAAACTATCTACATATTACTTTGAATACTATTATACCTCAATGCTCAACTTCTAAAAGGCCAGCGCTACCAGTTTCATCCCAGAATGCCACATTTTACAAATTATATGTACTAAGTAACTAATCACAAGTAATCAGATGGAATATGTAATAAAAATCTCATATATCGTATAGTAATATTATTAAATATGTAATAGGAAATCATACGGTTTTTTACAGCACCTAAGTTTAAAAAAACTGTTGCTTAATATAAACAATTCTAAATAAAAAATTTAGATCAACTCTACCTACTGAATATTCATGTTTTCATAGTTGTTCATAGCAATGTTTCATTCTAACGACCACATTCACGGATATATCGCAGCTATTACTAGATATTACAACCAGCACGTGCTTTGTCTGGTAAGTAGGAGAGTGTCTGAAACTTAATAACTATTCCAAGCATCATATTTGAACAAGACAATGTATGCTGAATGCATATATCTAGCCTCATCCTAGCAAAGGATAGAGAGTTCAGTTCCTAGCAGAATTTTTACAGGACAGAATGCAAAAATATACTTAGGAAAACCATGAAATCATATGTTTTATGAGAGTTGAACAAATAATAACTTTTATGTCAAATTGCCTACATATGAGACTATATTTCAGTATATTTGCTATACATTAAATACAACACTATTCTCATGCAGGGTATTCAATATCTACATCACAACTCATACACAACTCAACATCAGAGCGATTAATACTAACTTCACAGTTTCCGTTGGATTTGTCTTCGTCAACAGATGTCACTCGATTATATTCGCATACGTCGCAATCTTGAAAATCAATCGCAACTTCTAGACACCTAGACTTGTGAGACTCACTATCACATTCAGGGTTGAGTTGGGTACATATCGGCACAGGATTGTTGGCTTCATAGAGAACGTAAGCGGGTGATTCGGTAATAGAGTTAAGCGTAGTATCTCTGGATATCGTTTTATCCAACCAAGCACTATCAATATCAAGTGGAACACAGTCAATAGCGTCAATGCTGTTACTATCGCATCCAACATCTGGCGTAGAAAGACTATTCTTTTTTCCGTTGTTAGATTCAAGTATTATCTCTCCATCAGCACGATTCTCGAATGCCTCGCGATGTGTATTAGATTCAAGTATATGTTGAGACACTGACATAATATATGCACGATGCCCAGCATCCAGCTCATCTCCAGGTGGGTCTGACCGAGTCCTCCGAGCCTCGCCTGTCTCTACAATCCCTCCACCGGCGTCACGTCCACGATTATCAACATTATCCCTACAGTGATTATCCATCGTTACGCTAGTCTCAAGTGTAATGTTAGTTTGAGTGACACGATGTGAACGATGTCGACGAGAGTCGTGCGTTCTATACACCGGTGGTTCAACAAATCTAAGCGGTACAGAGAGGGCGGGTCTATACAGAGTCCCAGTTTCTGATTGATAGACAGGGGGAGGAGTTTCTGGCAGTGTATTAACAGATTGAATCTGCGGAGTGTTGGGAATTCGACGCAGAATTGTCTGTTGATAGTCCAATGCTGACTCATTGTAAGATGGCGGCGGAGTTCGGAATTCAAAATCGGAATAAAGCATGCCTGCAAAAAATTAATATTTTAAATATAAATACGATCAATGGTTTTTATAAAAAAAAAAAAAAAATAATTAACTATAAATATTAGTAATTATAATATAATTACAGATAACTATTAAAATAAATATTAAATAAATAGATCTTAATTAAATATTATATAAATAGTTATAATTACAAGTAATAATAACTATAAAAACGTTCAATGGTTTTTCATTCAATATACACAATTAAGAAAGGGCAGACTTTAAAAGGATGTACGCAGAGCAGATTAGTACAAATAATACTCAAAACAGAAAAGATGAGTAAGTGTAGATAGACAAACTATGTTCAAAAACAAGTTTACAACTGTAAATTAACTAATTGCAACATAGTTAAATTAATTAACTTATAGTTAGTACATAGCTTCGATTTCACTTCACTCACTGAGATATACTGTTGTGATATACTGTTCTGCAAGTTTTATCAGTTTATTACACTTTGGAAATTTCAGTTAAACTTTACAGTGTTGTGTACGGTGGGGGGGGGGGGGGCAGAGGGGCCTTCAACAAATGCACTAGATTACCCAGAAGTTTTAGAATACTGGTTCTCATGCTTAAACTAATCTGTAATTTCTCAATATAAATTAACATGCTACAATAAATTTTCTACACTATTGCACAAATAAGAGAGAATTCTAAGAAGAGCCTACCTCCAAACCATTGGTTCTGATCGACCCTGCGTCTGCCGGCCCCACAGCCTCTCGACCCCCTAGAGCCCCTCAGTATCCAGTGGTCAGAGAGATTGAACAACAGATGGCAGGGCTCATGATCGGGCGGTGTGCAGCGCCAGCCAATGAAAATAACTATCACCAGCAGCACTCCCAGACCTTCAACCAATAAAACATCAACAATTAGTCGCCAGCCAATGAAAATAACTATCACCAGCAGCACTCACAGACCTTCAACCAATAAACATCAACAATTAGTCGCCAGCCAATGAAATAACTATCACCAGCAGCACTCACAGACCTTCAACCAATAAACATCAACAATTAGTCGCCGGCCAATGAAATAACTATCACCAGCAGCACTCCGAGACCTTCAACCAATAAAACATCAACAATTAGTCGCCAGCCAATGAAATAACTATCACCAGCAGCACTCACAGACCTTCAACCAATAAACATCAACAATTAGTCGCCGGCCAATGAAATAACTATCACCAGCAGCACTCCGAGACCTTCAACCAATAAAACATCAACAATTAGTCGCCAGCCAATGAAATAACTATCACCAGCAGCACTCACAGACCTTCAACCAATAAACATCAACAATTAGTCGCCGGCCAATGAAATAACTATCACCAGCAGCACTCCGAGACCTTCAACCAATAAAACATCAACAATTAGTCGCCAGCCAATGAAATAACTATCACCAGCAGCACTCCCAGACCTTCAACCAAGAAAACATCAACAATTATTATTAAATCCAACATAATAGCAGCATATATACTGACATATTTCACAATTTGTCATCTGTATAAAATCAATTTATAATGAGAACAATGACGTCACTGTATTTAACAGTCGCTAAAGGCTTATTCCGGTTAAATTTTAGACGACAAGTCAGTCGCTAAGTGGACTTTAGCGAGTCAACAAGTGTTCATAAAATCCAAAAGTGACTATACTAGCTAGCTATTGACATTCCGTAGAATCTGCAAGTAGTCACATTATGTTAATTAACTCTTTACTATAGGCTTTATAATCAACTTATGTTTTTTCTGCGTCTGCTTGTAATTATTGTTTGCTTTTTTTTATTAAACTAAGAAAAGAAATTTTTGCATCATTCCATCAGGGAACAAGCTCAAATCTAACTCACCGATAAACATGATGGAGAGAGTGATGAAACTACTGCCGACACTCATGTGCATAGCACCGAGAACAACGCCAGATATAATACAGCAGATGCCGACAATACCAAAGAACATCAGCACCCAGCGGAACGTCGTAACTGTGACGAGGCAGTGGAGGCAGCAGCCCTGATTACAACATTCCTTCATTCTCTCGCCTCCGTCGCGATCTGACACAGCAGAGTTAACTGTCGATGCAGGTCGACACATCAGCTGACACGGCGACGGCTGTGGAGATGGATTTGAAGTGGCACGTCGATCGTGAGTGGCATATTCTGGTAGCGACGTTTCAACGCCGCATGCAGACATCGAGACGTCTGCAATGAGAAACGATCGGTTAGATGGCGAAGTTTGTTGTGAAAGTGATAGAGTAGATGGTGACTGATTGTCAGATAGTTGCATAGTCTGATATGATAGAGATGTTTCTGATGATATTGATACTGGCAGTGTTGCAATCACTAAAGTTACTTCTGATTGTGCATTCATAGTTACCAAACAACGTTATCTGCAATAATAACACAAGTCACACATACACATGCAATAAGGTAGACAATAATTTTACATTAAAATATTGCTATGCATCTAAACAGTCAATCAGCAATAACTAAATGTCATTATTTTCACAAGCTAAACAGAATATGTTAGATTTTAATTTATCATTTTGTACTCTACAAGAATATCAATTTATCTGATAATTTTAATTTGGGACAATTCTATAGGACTTTTTAATATAAGCTTTCTAATTTTGACTTCAGTAAAATGCCACATAAGGGAGGAGGGAGGAAAAGTAGCCCTTCGGTGCAGTTTCATAATCAAATTGGAAAAATGAAGTAAATGCTCCCAAAATGGTATAAGGCCCGTATTTATCTACTGTTGAAGAAATGCCCCAACCCAGGCATTTGTATTGTTAGTTATTTTTTGTTTGTCCTTGTTCAGTTCCTTGTCCATAAGGGCTCTGGTCTGAGGACCAGTTCAGAAGTCCTTATCCTTATCATCGTCCTTGAGGTGATTGTCCTTATCCTAGAGGGTCTGGTCCTTGTCCCTATCCTTGAGGGTCTGGTCCTTGTCCTGATGGCCTAGTCCCTATTAACATCACTGCAAAAAGATTACTAGGTTAAGAGTAAATGCTTGCATTTTTCATGTATTTTCGTAAACTGTACAGTTCCTGTAAGCGTGCATATAATCTAAAAGGAGATATACTAAATATATACTAGTTTTATTACCATGAAAACAAGTGACCTGGCCCCTGGGATCAAAGCCCTTGCCAGTACTATCAAAGCTGAACTAGAACTGAAGTCAGTACAACTGAAGTACTATCATCAACAATACAAAATGATAGCTTAAAAAGAAAACTTCTGTCATTCATGAATCATGATTGGACTGAAAACTATTGAGCTACATACATGTCATCGAATAAAAGTAGCATGTCTAAGATAAAGGATGCCCAACATATAGAAATAAATCCAAAGAGATTTGGTTCGTTACTATATAAATACGATGGCAGTTAGAACCAGTAACTGTTACTAGTTTGGTCTGCGATTATAACAACACTAGCAAACAGAGTGTCGTCTATCACAGCATCAAGCGCAGTAGAATCCAAGTCGAGCCGAAAACAAAAAATAAAAGGTCATTAACGGCGCAAATCCGAAATCCGCATAACCAGTCATGTTAAGTAATGCATCCAACAAGAATTGACGAACAAGGAGATAAGTTGCAAACTAATATAGCTAAAATAAATGTGCAGTGTATATGTATTACAATTAAAATTAAATAATGTTTTATAATAAATATAATGTAATCACCATGTTTGTCCGTGTTTACAGTTACGCGTTTTCCAGTAATGAATGTTGGTAACTCGGTATCGGTAACTAAATAATTATTTGAAATTATTATAAAGTCTTACCATAGAATCCACCATAAATATCGATTATAACAGTTTCGACAGAAAACTAAGGGTAAGTATCAACTATAGTGTCCTCATACAAAATAGCTTAAATAGCCACGTGAGGACTTACAGGAGTTGTAAAGTTTTAGTAATGTGTTGTTGAACACATAACTAAAACCTCACAAGCATGTTTCGTCCATATCCGTGATCTTCGTCGAATACGTCCATATTTGTCACGTGAGACAACTGCTACAATTGGTGCTGCTCTTGTGCAATCGAAGTTGGACTACTGCAATTCCCTGTTTTTAAATCTCCCTGGCTGTGAGATTGATCGGTTGCAGTTTGTTCAGAATTCTCTTGCGCGAGCAATTTTTGTAGTTCCAAGTACTCACATGTTACGCCTATTTTGAAGTTTTTGCACTGGCTAAAGATTAAAGAGCGTATCATTTACAAAACAGCTTCGTTAACCTAAAAGTCCATCACCATCCCTGGACAAACTTGTATGTCTCACTTGATTAAAGTGATGCAGTCTGCTATTACTCGGTCTTCTAAGTTAATTACTCTTGTGAGACCTAACTTACCTTCACGCTCTAAGCTATCTAATCGTTCTTTCCAGCATGCTGCACCTCAGATCTGCAATTCTCTTCCATCCAATCTTCGGAAATCTTCATTTGAATCACATCAGCCTTTGCTTTCTATGAGCAGTTCCATAAGCAGTTGAAGACCTATCTTTTCCAACTCTCTTTTCCATCCAGTGTTCATGAGCAGCGACCTGCGCCTAAACCACCTTTTCTTTAACTCCCTTTACTTTGGACTGAATTGCTGGATTTTGAAATTTGCACCGTTTTTGGAAATTCTTTTTTTGCTTGCCGGCTTGATTTTGTCTCAATAGTGCTCGATGTTGTCATAGATGACTGTAGCACTCTAATTGTTATTATTATTATTATTATTATATTTTTACCCCGGTGTAAAGAACCTGGGGTTTGATAAAAACGATTCAAGCAAATACGTGCTGAATCGCCGCCCGGCTACTCGACGTCATCAATCGGCTTAAAAGAATTATTGAAGCAGACTGCATTAAATCTTTGCAAAGTCATGGAAAGCCTTTGCCAAAGAAAAGAAGTATTATTATTATTATTATTTTTATTTATTTATTTTTTTTTTAATTTTTTTATTATTTTTTTACCCCGGTGTAAAGAACCTGGGGTTTGATAAAAACGATTCAAGCAATACGTGCTGAATCGCCGCCCGGCTACTCGAGGTCATCAATCGGCTTAAAACAAAAAAATAATAATAATAATAATAATACTTATTATTATTATTATTATTATTATTATTATTATTATTATTATTAGTGTACCCAATGAATAAAGAATTGCTTTTATAATTAATATTGCACTTAAATATCTTTGGATGCTGTTATATCCAAAGATATAGAATAGTAATTCGTTATTCTATGGTTTTACTCAAAGATTATAGTAATTTTTAATTCTATGATCTGAAGTCTGTAACCACCATACGTTACTGAAACATTCATATAAAGGTCTATAGGCCCAAATATAATATAATAATGTTTTATTTTTCTTTCAAGTAGGCTATGGGCCTATGTATAATTTATCCACAAAAGACTAAACGAATTAACTGTCAGTTTCATTTTTATGAACCGAACAGCTAGATTGAAGCTATATGCAGAATAGTTAACAACCTGCTTAAATATATTAGGGTTCCACGAAAGACAGTTTACAAATACTGTCAAATTTTGTTTCGATCGCATTTTATAGTGAACTAATTATCCATTTACTCTTTCACTGTGTGAATCAAATGATGATGTAATATACCTAATAGATCCGTTTGGCATGTGTGTGACTAATAACTTAACCGAGCATTTTACTTAACGATGATGAACTTTGTTATTGCTGTTTGTTATTGTTTACATTTTTTAATTAAATAAATATTTTATATAGGTCTATTGTATCTGTGATATTACTAATTATAATATCATATTAAACACATTATAATGTACATTATAATGTAGTTATATTAGAATATATACCAGTGATAATATTTTAGAAATCTATGCATTTATAATTAAATATTTATTTATTTATCTACCGGCTATTCGTCTATTTGTGTAACTAATTATAACCGTTGAGCTGTTTATCTGGTGTTTGGTATAACTTCGTTTGCGATGGGAATATTGGAGGGATGGCTAAAATTACAATGAATATTAGATTGCATCTGCTATTTGTTATAACATTGAGCGCTGTTAGACTAAGCTAAAGAGCCAAAGCAAGCTATATTCTTCAAACTCTTCTGAATCTATTAGTACTACTCGATCAATTTGACAGAAATTGCAGTAGCAAAGGATAAGGTTTCAGATTTTTCAGAGGGCTTAATGTTATTACTGATATAACAGTAGCACTCTGATTGATATGAGAAATTTTGCCATTTCTGCAAATCTATTTCTCATCGTCTTTGATTTCATACCATTTATGCCATTAATCACTCTTGTAGAGTTATTCTTTAGGCACTCATGGGTTTAATTGTTTTTTGTTACTGCTATACAAAGTGCTTGTGAGCTCATTTTGTGCATTTTCCACATCATCTGCAAAAATTTATGTTCATATTTGCCTTCAAAATTGACCTTTAAGTACTCCTTTAACATGTATAGTAATATTTTATGTGACCAAAATGCCTTTTAACTGAGTAGGGCCCTATGTATGGTTTATTTTGTAGTGATAGATGCTTCTGCTAGAACTACTAATACTTCTCCAATATTTAAAGAAAGCGGTCAATCTTGTGATATCGTTCATACAAGCATGGGAAATTAATGTAGTGTATCAAGAAATCACTGTCACTGATTTTTCTTGACTATGAAGACTTAGAGAATCACAGTGTTAGTCTAATGGCTTGGGAATTTAATGTCTGCTCAGAGTATTTGTAGGCAACAGCTGTTCCGTTTTATGCAGCTTATCCAGTGATGATGATTATGACTGTTTCGACAAGCTGCTTGAAGAGAGATAAGTTTCAGAGTCATTTAGTCTCGATTGACATCACCAATGAAAGTGGCACACTGTGCTCCAGGCGCTGTACCCAAATGCTAGTGCTATTTCAGCTCTTAAATTTTATTACAGTTGCAGTTCCTATTCCTTCCTATTCCTTACTTTCCTTCCTGCTCTAGTTCAAGTTTTGAGAACTGGCTTAATTCTGTTCAAACTCAATTCATGTTTTCAATTAACACAGATTTTAGTTCCTTATTATGAACTAGTGCATTTAAGGGCCTGCAATCCTTAAAGCTGTGTAACTATGCGATTAATTATAATTATTAAATGATTAATTATAATTATTAAATGATTAATTATAATTATTAAATGATTAATAATAATTATTAAATGATTAATTATAATTATTAAATGATTAATTATAATTATTAAATGATTAATTATTATTATTAAATGATTAATTATTATTATTAAATGATTAATAAAGTTCAGCATATTCAAATTATCTAGCTGATGTTTCGTCCGTATTATTATGCACACTGTTTTAAGTTGCTCTGCTAACTTTAAACTATTTATATAAATTTTTAGGAATATTGATAATACTGAACTGTAAAACTAATAATATATTCTCTAAGCATTATGACAGGCGAGGTGTACTCTTATTTCTCAAAGCATTTCCTGGTATGTTTTGGGATTTTCAGTCTATGTCTACTGCAATCATGTCTAGCTGCTAAGAAGAACTTGGAGATAATTACTGAGGTGTGTGTATAACGTGTTTATAATGTTTATAATGTGTTTATAATGTGTTTATAGTAAAAAACGTTGGGCTCTAAGTCTCATTTATCCCTTTATAGACAATAGAACTGATTTTAATATCGACTGCAGTGACATTTAACTCTTAAGTAGAGCTGTCTGAATGCTCTTCTCCATTTAAGTGAACTTCTGAACTACATGTGGTTCAGAAGTTCACTTAAGCTGCTTTTCATGACATTATTTCAAAAAAATTGTAATAAAAAGGAATATTTAGATTATAAATGTATAACTTTTGTAATTTCCTGAAAACAAGTTAAGTTTACTTTTCAGGACTTTGTCATTAAAATATTTTTAAAATAATGCTGTTCTTCAAAGTGTCAGAAACAATGTAATAATTATAGTTAATTATTACATGTGTACCGAAACTACTTTAAATCTTTTATTTCCTTATATAAAGAAATAAAAAATGTGATGTAGTTTAGGCCGCCGTATTAATTTAATCTTAAATGTACTAAATCCTGCTAATGTTTTAAATTAGCTCTTAAGTAATTTCTTTGGATGTAAATATGTGTAGCTATGAAAATAAAGTTCAAGGATTACTAATTGAATAAATGTTTATTTTTGCTGGTCTAAGAAATAATATTTATGAAAATAATTCATTTCTGGATGATTTTCTATAAGGAATAGTGATTTTGATGCTAAAGGGCCTTCTACTAATCTTCTTGTAACAATCATCTTGTAATCTTCTTGATATTTAAATAATTTATGCTAATCAGCTTGGCTTTAGTTTCTTAGTGCTCAGTGTTGTTGTGGATGAAGCCCTCTAATCGTCTTACTGTTGATGTAGAAAAAAAACTACAACAGTAATATGATTAGATTTATGAAATTAATAGAGCCTTTAGTACTACTAAAGCACGGATATCCTGATGCTGAGGTTGTCGAGTAGCTCGATCAATAGATATAGTATAATATGTGATATAGTATAATATGTGATATAGTATAATATGTGATATAGTATATGTGATATAGTATAATATGTGATATAGTATAATATGTGATATAGTATAATATGTCTAATAGTATAATATGTGATATAGTATAATATGTGATAAAGTATAATATGTGATATAGTATGTGATATAGCATAATATGTGATATAGTATAATATGTGATATAGTATATGTGATATAGTATATGTGATATAGTATAATATGTGATATAGTATAATATGTGATATAGTATAATATGTGATAAAGTATAATATGTGGTATAGTATAATATGTGATATAGTATAATATGTGATATAGTATAATATGTGATATAGTATAATATGTGATATAGTATAATATGTAATATAGTATAATATGTAATATAGTATAATATGTGATAAGTATAATATGAGAATTCTTAATTTCTTCATGGAATTATATTGCTGCGGGCAAATGAAGGAGTTCTCTCCTTCCATAAGCATTCTTCAAGATTAAGTCAGAACTGTGACCGTGTAAAGTCCTTTTGCTTAGCCAAGTGAGCTGCTAGTTAATAAATAACTGCAAAATTTATTATATTATTAATTATACTTATTAATAATTTTATTAGTTACACTGTCCTTTAAAATTATATTTTATGTTGTTTAGGTTTTATGAATTAGTTTTGTTATTCATTAGTTATATTTTGTAACGTTTTGTTGTTTAGTTCAAGCCTAATATCTGCGATGAAGTGGCTGAAGATGGAGATGAGGTCCAGGTTCACTATGCGGTAATTGAAAGGCTCTATTCTAAGGATACTGTCAAATACTCATTTCAACTTTCAAGGCACAAATGTTTTCTTCTACATTCAAGCACACCAACTAAAGCAACAAGCTATTTATTGCCTTCTATAATTAATAGAAGGTAACAGATGTTAATATATAAATAATAAAAACTAATAAGAAACTATTACGCAAGCTTAGTATCTGTATTAGAATTAACATGGATACAATCAGAGGCAGTTAACCTGAGAACTAACCTGTCGCTTTTATACTGTTCGGCCATTGAAAATTTATGGATAATAACTAAAATAACTTCAATTACAAATACATCTAATCATTTTTTTATCATTAATATTCAAAATCTTAAAAAGAACGTGTAGTTTAAAGTCAGTTTTCATCTGTGATTTCAGTAATTTAATGAGTAATTAATAATATTAATTTAATAAATAATTTAGTAATACTGTGATTTCAAAAATTCTGTACTTCTTCTTTTTTGTTAATGTAATTTAAAGTAATTTTAATGTAATTTATTCTTATTTCTTCTTGATTTTTACCTGATTTAGGGCTATCTTGACAGTGGCATTATGTTTGATACATCACATCAAGCCAACAGAGGGCCTCTTCCTTTTGTATTGGGTCAAGGCAAAGTCATTAAAGGTATAAGCCCTTTTTTTCGATAATGAATTTGATATTTTCCAATTATTGTTCTTTGGACAGTTACAGCATTCTTTTATGATCCTGTGCTAAATAATGCACAGTTTTATTGTTATGAGATTATACTGTAGCAATATTACACTGTATTTGTGTGTTCATTTCTGTCTGATGGTTTCAGGATTAAATTAAGCTTACTTTACTTATTCGTTTATCATTTTAAGAGTTTGGTTAGTTATCAATGCACCAACAGTCGTTCTAACATTTCTATATCAAAGTGTTTACTTGTAGTATTTCTATGAAAGTGGTCTAGATAATCTGTAACTGTTGTTAAATTCTAATATGTTCTGGGCTAAGCTGATGGGGCATTCAAGTGCAAATGATCATGTAACAACACTCACACATTAGCTTGTAATATTGATTTAAAACTAATTGATTAAATTGATAGATACCAGCGATAGGCAGCACAGCAGTATACGTTAAAATGCATTTTTTTAAAATTTTACACTACTGGGCCACTTCCAGTTAAACGTATGCAACTGATTGTACAATAAAATTCCTAATTCTCTCATTTATGTTGAAGCAAATTGTACCTGACATGAGACCTAGGTTTATTGGCAACAACAACAACAATGAGAGTGATGCTGTTGTCAGTCATAATGGCCCACACTATGTAGCCTAAGGAAGTCCAAACACACAAATAGGTACTAAGCAAAAATGTCTAAATTTCGTCAAGCCTTGGACTAAAACTGTTACATGGAACATTGGTTAGACAATGCAAATATTCAGTATATTTATGCCTTAAGTATATTTATAGTTTTTATTGCATAGGTTGGGAGCAAGGTATCAAAGGCATGTGTGTTGGGTGAGTCGAACTTCAAGCTTGTTAAATATTGTTCTTTCTGCATTGTCTAAGTATTAGTTTACTTGCTAATTTGTAAATTCATTGTAATAGTGAGCTCTAAACCTGCTAAAAAGCATTAATAATTCTATTCTTAAGCAATGTTCAACTCTTTTCTATTTATTGATTGATTGATTGATCAAGCAATCGATAGATGGATCATTTACTTAAACGCATTTACACATTACATTGATGTAGCATAATGCTTTTCTAACTAATTTTCTTGTTAACGATTTTAATTGTGTGATTTTGCATGTGCTATGGGTGTTCACGTGATATTCTGTTTGTTTCTACAACTATATTGTTGACGCTTATGTTTATGAATATTGGCAGGGAGAAGAGAAAGCTCATTATACCGCCACACTTGGCTTATGGCAAACAAGGTCATCAGCCTACCATTCCAGGTATTTACTATTATCTGTTGAGTTCACTAGCAAAAACGTTTGCTGAAGATTCGGTATAAACTGCTAAGGCATTTAGAAAGATCATATTATTACAGATATTTTATGAACTTCAATTTATGGTATGAGTGCCGTTTAAAATGTCTATTAAATTAGATCTATTACTGATAATATAAACGATATATAATTGACTTATGTTTTAGATTGAATTATTTTGTTTGTCAAAGGTTTGTTCTCTCTGAGTGTTAATGAGTGCAGACTATAGGAATATTTACGTACCTTGAACCTGCCACTTAGCAGAACACGTTTCTGACATCCAATTTAGATTTAAGTCCTACTGCATTGGGCATTTTTTCTTTTAAGTGTGGGTTAAGACAAGAACAGGATCAACGACGTCCATTACATGGTGAAATCCTCGGAGATCGCGACCCAAATCAAGGCACAGCTTCTTAAATTCAGTGTCGCCACTAACTCAGTCAGTGGAGCAATCTCGCTTCCAGATGTGGAGAGACCATCTCCAATCAGTTCCAGAGGATAAAATATGTGTAGAAGCATCAGAAAGTCTTCCGTGCGTGTGGGTGCGATGAGGATCGACGAACGTGGCTATGCTTAAATAGATTTAGGACAGGTGTTGGTCGGACAAAGGTTGCAATGACCCGATGGGGTTATTATACTGGTTCTACAGTATGTGAATGCGGCCTGGATGAGGAGGACATTGACCATTTGAAGAACTGCAACTTGACCGGTGATGGTGTCACGCGTGAGGATCTCAGAGAGTTCAATGATCGGGCGAGAGATTGTGTCAGACGCTGGATTAATGCTGTATGAGGAGACGATAAGAAGAAGAAGCGTGGGTTTAACGTCAGAATCAGGAGTCTAAAGCATTTCTCTTCAAGTCGTTAGGTATACCGGAGTACCCTTAAAGGTGAATATCCGAGATTTTATTCTCTGATCAGCTCTACCGGAAATTGATCCCAAGACCTCAGGAACGGCCTTTTTAAACTTGATGCCATTAAATAATGAGCTTACACACTGAACCACCGAGACATTCAACCATTGGGCATGCTCTGTAGTAATGGTCTTTATTAACTCTGTGCCAATCCTTTTAAGTTCCATAATGACTCCTGCTGCAAGAACCATTTATAAATTGAAGGGTAACTTCATCTCCTGACTTGTAATTTTGCTTCTGAAATTAATCCGATTTTGAAATATATTCTCAATATAATGTTTAAACCTTCAAGTTACATTTTATAAATATTTAAATTTTCCACAATGCTTAGATTATAAGTGATTCTCGCAAAATTATTACCCCTTGAGTACTGTCACGTCAGAAACGTTGACATTTTTCCTATTCAGTAAGTGAATGTTTCTAAAGTTAACTTCTTGAAATCAACTTTGAATTGCATTCAATTTTATGTTATTCAGGTGAAGCTACTCTAACGTTTGACACTGAGTTGGTGGCATTAAAGAAAAGAGCGCCTGAAGAGATCTTGTTTCGAATTCTCCGATTCCTAGCTTTGCCTTTTGCTGTAGTTATGGCTGTGTACTATCTCTACACAAGAGTCAAATCTCAAGAGTCTGCCAGTAAGAAATCATCCCATGGTCGAGGTCGAAAGAAGAAGGGAAACTAAATAGAAATATTCTGCTGTTGTTTTAGTGATTATCACAGCTGCATGACGTCATATCTTCATGCCATCGTAACATCATATCTTTTAACTTTGTGCTTTATTGTTCCGTCGTCGGTGTGTGTTTAAAAATGGATGTTAAATTGTTTCATCTGATTTTTGCTTGGATTCTAAGATTTTGCATAATATTGATGCGCTCTACTTATGCATTATACTTCTGTATACTACTTCTGCACTATACTTATGCACTATACTTATGCATACTACTTCCGTAAGATACTTGTCTAAAATGTTTTCTAACGAAATTAAATGACTTAAAGTTGAAATATTAAACCACATTTACTTCATTTCAGTAAATTGAAAGCAAATTATGAAATGAGTAAAAATCAGGGGCACATTAAGGATTTAGTTGTTGTTCTGCTTTGCGTATGGTGCACTCATTCCACCATCGAATCCTAGAGCTCTAGCAAGGGCTCGCTGTGATTGGTCGACTGTGCAAGGTTGCTATTGAACGAGTGTGGCCGAGATTTATTTTATCTGTAAATATTCAGCCGACTGGTAGGTTCTATTCTGCCATCAGTAATCGTGTTCATAATTTGAAATATTTTGGCTGAGCACTACAAAACGTTGAATTTGTGGTTCATCACAAAATTTACTGCTGCTAGTAAATCTAAATTTTTAAATGGTTGTATTCGTGACTTCTATTTTATTTTTATGTTCTTTTATATATTATATCTTGCATATACAGTAGTTAAAACTGGCTCGATCAATTGCGGAATGTAACTTTCCAACATTGTGTTTCCCACTTTATACATTTATAACATTCCATTTGTACAAATTGTAATAAATGATATGACAGTGAACATTCATCTTCAGCTAGGATTGAGCTTTTCTTTGAAGCTTTAGTTAAATGAAGGGAAATAAGTCTTCAGTAGCAGGGTCTGAAAAAAATTATTTTCTTTATCTTCTCATTTAGTGACTGGTTTAGCAATATACCATTAAATATCTGTATTTATATTTGCGACTTTTCTGAGTTTTGTGACTAAAAGTCTTCTAAGAGCAAAATACTATTTATTTTGTGTGGTATTGAAGAGTTATTGTACTAAGCACTAGATTAAGGACTTAATTTATGTTATTTTTTGTATCATTCTATAGTTGTTTGCTTGAAAACATTAATACTGGTGGTGGGTAGGATTGAGTAGCCTATAATTGATCATCTGTTTTTATTGTGGTCTATTTTTAATAGTAGAATTATGTATTTTTTTTAAATCAATTTTTCTTAAACTTTATTGTTGGTTTCAATTAAAATTTTGAAGTAATGTGGTATGAATGGTATATGATATAAATTCATCCTCCAAGTCAAAGTCGCTCCTACCTCAGCGCATTTATCTAGAGGATAATGTTTGGTGGGATTGTAAGAAATAACTTCAAATAAGTCGCCTGTTTTTGTTAAGTGTATACCTTTTTGTACCATTACTGATTAGACGTATTGAGTTAATATTACTGGCTCGTTGCTAATTTTTTACTGTGTTTTATTTATATATTTAATTGATGTCTGTATTGTTGTATGATAATTTTAATCTGTTTTGCTACTTTTTGTGTTATTTTCATGCTTGTTAGAAATATTGGAATATAATAAATATTTTTTCATTGATTCTGGATATATGTTTAGTGATGCTGATTTTGTTTCATTAGCCTACTAATTCATTCCCGCATACGTTTGTGGCCGTCGCTCTTTCCTATAAAAATTAAATCATTAAGTTAATATAGCAAAATTTGCATATTAATGTGACATGTTATATTAGCATTATTTTATTAATTCTGTGATCAGCTTAACTCTGAGTTAATTTGATCCAAAATAGCAAACATTTTAAGTGTTTATCATCAAATGTAGCCGTATATCTTGGTGAATTTCATAGTTTGTAAGAATTTAGAAATTCTGATTCAAATTTAATCGCGAATTTTAAAGACTAAGTAACTGTTATATGCTAATAAAAAGTTAACATTCTGTATCATAATTTTGTTCTTTCGGTTCGAAGTGATAATTAGTTTCTTCAAATAATTAATTCATAATTAGATTCATCTCCGCAATTTGTATTGTCATGCACAGCTATTGTGTTGATAAAGAACAACTTCTGGTTAATGTCAGCTGTTTTATCTTTTAGCTTACAACTTGTCTGCAACTGTATTGTATCTTGACGGCTTGCTTGTCATAAGTGCTTTAGTCTTTTGAGTGAGCTGTTGAAAGTTGACTAGGTGCAAATAGTTAACCATTTAGGTAGTCCATAGTGCAGAGATATTTTTATTAACGATAATTAGAATTAGGAATGAATTAATTTACTGCAGCAAAATAGTAATTGAAAATTACAAAGTATTTGAGAATAGGAATTAATATATAAATTATTTGATAACAAGTAACAACTAATTGCAAATGAAAATTAGGTATAGAACATCTTCCCTTGAATCCCAGTTTAACTAAGCTCGAGATTAGAATATTTTTTAGCAATTTCCGGAGCCTAGGCACCCACCAACTGAATACCCTTACTGACATTTGTTTGGTTCTTAAATTCTTAATGCTTATAGCCCTTTATGACACGTACAGTCCATTGTTGGTCTATTCTTCAGTAACTCGGACACATCACGGGTCTAATTAAATAATATGAAAAATAAATTTCTTCTAAACAATCTGGAAGATATATGATTTTTTTTCGAATAGTAACACACATGACGCCATGTCGTGTCACATGACGTCTCTGACATTGCCTTATAGCGAGGAACCGGATGTTAAATTCTTATTGATTGATTGACATACCGCATGTGCTACATGGTTTCCTTTCTAAATTATCTGTTTTTGTAGTTTTCGTTATTTTCTCCTTCTCCCCTCCATGGTTGTTAGTAATCGTTGCCTTTTGTTAGCGCTCCAATAGCAGCCGGCGGATTTTATAGGCTCGTGCGAGTTAATTTGCAGTTTATATCATAAGTAGTAAGAGACAACGACGCTGAACTCTAATAGAAAAATATTAAACCAATTTAACTATTTTTCTTAAAACAAGATTCTGCGATTCGCCCATTATTCGTCTATTTTATAGTAGGCCTAGCCACCTCCAAAGTAACTAGCGAAGTATAGTTTCAATAAAATCTTTATCTTATTCTAGCGGTTCAGGATGTCATTTAGACTTTAACTACTGCAAGAAAAAATGCTAGGTTGCTCTAGAGTAATTAACTTAGGGGACCTAGTAGATGACTGCATGGAGGAAGGCTGTCTCACTTGTAATAATTTAGACAGATAACCTTTGCTCGTGGTAGTGATAGACTTGTATATCAGCTGCCTTGTAAACAATGCGTTCTCTAACTTTGAGCCAGTGTCGAGACTTCAAAAGAGGAGTCATGTGGAAGTGCTTAGGGTGGCGGAAGACTGCACGTGCGAGGGAACTCTGGATGAACTATGATCTGTCGATCTCACCGCTTGAGAGATTCAGAAACAAGGAGTTATAATTGTTCATTTTGGATTGCATGCGAGCAGCACCGATAATAGAAGCGGTCTCAAGGGTAAGGCATAGTCGCATACGCCGCACATCTCAGATGTGAAAGAAGCAAGCATGTGACGTTTTGGTGATATGATTGTGGAATGTAGCAGAGACTCTTGACAGAAGAAACTGGCGTGATTGCTAAGTCGGAAGTAAGAGAAAGGGAAGCCTCGTTCAGTTTTGATAGTTTTGATAGTTGTTGAGGTGTCCCAAACAACACAAATCATGTCTGCTTATATCAATTGAATTAATTTTATATCCGATTCAGATCGAAACTACTTATGATTAAATATTGAATTCACATGAACTTAAATGGCGATTTGAAGGTGTGGTAACCAAACGTGATAAAAAACATATCTCCACAAAAACTTTGTTTACAAAATCGCGCAAATGTGACTATTTTGGATCAATATGTTATGACCAGTTTTTATTTATTTATTTAAGCCTACATCGTTTCTTATTATAAATTTATAAATAGTTTAGTTAAACGATCTAAAATTATTTCTGTGAAACAAGGAGATGGAAATATTTAAATCATAAATTATTGTATGCAGTAGTTTTAAAAATTTTTTTATATTGCATTTGGTAGAAAATTTCCTTGGCTTCTTGTACAACATTCTATTATACTTAGAACTACATATTCTTATGAAGCTTCTATCCAGAAATAAGAGAGAAAAGCGAGGAAAAAACTACAGATGTCAAGACATGTAATGTTAAAATGAGTTAATTGTGATTAGGCTGCCGATTTAAAAAAGCGTTTGCTTTTAAATGATATAAATATAGTAAAGTAAAAAGTAAACATGCATTATAGTGAAATGATAACTATGTTGATATCTATCACTTTTTAATACCACATGTTTAAACCGTTTATTCCATTAATTAATTTCATAATCAATTTATTCCATTTTCCGTGTAGCCAGTGAATGTCCGAGATTTTATTCTCAGATAAGCGCGGCTGGGATTCGAGCCCACGATGGTTCAATTCATCTCAGGATCTGTCATTTAAAACTTCATGACGTTACCCCTATGCTATTGAGACATTCATTGAATTACTTAATAGTGTATATTCATTGTCAAAGAATATAGTTCATGGATAAAATAAGAAAAGGGAACTTACTGTGTGTACCACACAAGGCAGAACAATGTACTACTGATGTTAATAATGTTTTAAGTATGTTTATTTTTTAAATTGTTATAATTTACTTAAATTCATTTGAGAGTAATGATAAACTGACATCAGCATCTTTCCTAGAATCCCAGTTTAGCTAGATAAATAGAGTTTATATTAATATCATAAGGGTGTATTTAATTTCTTACTATATATTCCATAGATGGACTGGTTTCTCACAATATTAGGCAATTTTTGAGTGCTGAGGTTGTTTGTATTAGACTCTAATTTGTTGACTTGATATAAAGTTATAATTGCCAATATAAATTTGTGTTATGGCTAATGAAAGCCATTCTGCCTTGCCTGATAGTACTATATTGGACAGTTGGAGACATTCTATTGGTCGATCTGTGAATAGACAGCACTGTCATGGGACAAAGCGATCTTTAAGCAGCGGTGATGATGGGGAATCCACTAGCAGCTTTGTTCATCGAAAATCTTCTGGTAATCAAGTATTATTAATTAATTTATTTAATGTTGTAGTTGACTGAAATTGTAGCCGATGTGTGCATTTATGTTGTTTAAGTAGTATCATCAATTTTAAGTATATAAATTTACTATTAATTTAAATAGTGTCCATATTTTATATGTATTGAGTATACACTATGGAAATATTGATATGGATTTATTTGGCATCCAAAAATTATTTGTGTTGCAGGTCATAAATCGATGAGGCATACTCATAGCAACAGAAGAACTCGGCTGCGAGGTGATCGTCGCTCGTCTGTGTCGATAGTGTGTGAGTTTCAGAGAGACTCGGCGTTCAACGACGACACTGCTTGGTCTGATATCTCACTGCCAACATATCACATCACCTGCACTGTCGATACGTCTGAAAACAACTCTGACTCTGACATAGAGAGTGTTCTGAGCATTCAAGTTAGCATTAGTTTTCGTAGCTTTTCTATATTTTCCTACTATTTTTCTATTTAGCGTCTTTTCTATTACATCTGGTAACCTTGTTGAGTTTATAGAGTTTTACTCACGTGATTGTTTCTGACTCGATGCAGATTTAGAATTATTTTGAGGTTGACTGGTGTTAAGACCCCAACCACATTTTATTGTTAGAAAAAACCATAATATTTTAAATCCTATTGAAAAGTAAATCTACTCTCCTACCGACTCACCTTTGGAGAATTATAGAACCTGAGTGGTGAATGCTTTTGTATCAGAGTGGTAGCACTAATTAGAAAATATGAACCCAATTTAAATTTACTGTATGTGTAGATATATACAGAAAGAGTATTTTCAAAATATCGCTGAGGACATAGTCTATCATCATGGTTTAGTATACTGTTGGGTATTGTTTATTTAACGACTGTTTAAGAGTAACAATTGTAGCACTCCATTTTTGTGAATTGGATAAATAATTAATTAGCTAATCTTTATATCTGTGCATATATAGGACTTCAGTTCATTGGCCATTGTTAGTGTCAGTGATGTACTAGTAACTGATGGCGCTGTAGTTCAACCAATATTACTAATGTATGAAGCGATCTTTTGGAGAGCTGTTTGCATTTCTAATTTAATATTTATTAACATGTTATATGTAACAGAGCAAAGTGACGGCTATTGTAAAGGATTCAACCGATGACTTGTGGTATCTAGAGAGTGACTCTGATACACTGAGCTTAACAACAGGCTCAGAAGACATTTACTTAGAGGAATATGAGGTGGTATCGAATGGGAGTGAAGCAGAAGAGAGGAACAGCGCAGGCACAGGGAGTGAGAGTGAGTCTGAATCAATTGACGGGGTATATAGTTTAAAATCTATTTTATTTTATCTATTTTTATTTAATTTCTTTATTTTATTTTATTTAAATATGAAATTATTTCTTCAATATTCTTTATTCAGTGAGAGAGTGACTCTGACACACTGAGCTTAGCAACAGGTTTAGAAGACATTTACTTTGAGGAATATGGGATGATATCGAATGCAAGTGAAGTGGAAGAGAGGAACTGATGACTTTTGATATTTTTTATAACTGAGGTCTTTTGGTGGGCAGCAATTGAAGCTGAGTTTAATTTGATTTTAACTATAGTGTTCTTGAATCAGTGGATGGGCTCCTTGTTTTATCTCATTTCAGTTTCTGCATGTACTTCCAGGCTCTGTATTTCATGCCTGTATTGATGGAAATGACTGATCTCCCTGTCAGATGAGTGAAAATGACATTATTTCTTTTGTAGTCCAGGTTAATAATCATCATCATCATCATCTTCCCTTAAATCCCAGTTGAACTAGGTTTGGGATATGAAAAATCCTTCTTTTGAATTTTTTCCATTCGTTAAAATTTTGTAGCAATTTCAGTCAGAGTTACTCTAGTATATTTTTAAGTTAAGTATTACTGATAGAATCAAATATAGGTGGGACAATTAGAGAAGCATTTCAAAAGTGCAAGTGCTGCATACGAGTAATGATTGACTTTAAAAAGAATATTACATAGTATAGTAGTAATAGTAATAATAGTAGAGGTTAAATCCTCTTCGTCATTCAAGGGAAGAGGAAGCGATGCTGTTGTAATGTTTTTTGATAATATCACATAACATTACAAACAATTTACTCAAAAGATTTGAAAAGGCACATCTTGAAAAGTAATTTACTTTAAAATTCTTTTACTTTTACTACTTGTCTTGATTCTGAGAAAAAAATTAATACTCACGGTTGCTGGTCTTACAATTAAAAGACAGTTTACTTTGACTGAAAAATGTTTTTTCTTTGAATTAACTATGGAAAAAGCCTAAGGCTGAAAATAGGAATGGCAGAACATATGTGAAGTTCTGAAGGCCAAGAGTTCCAAAGAGGAGAGAACTTCAGTTAGTTGGCTTCAGAAGAATGAAGTGTAAGGTTGGTAAGAAAAGTTAAGAGATGTAAAATAATAAGAAAAATCTTTTTTTGGCACATCATGCAGTTTCCTCATCAGAAGCTTGCGTTGTTGAGCAACTTCATATTCATATAGCAGCATATCATATTTATCATCTGCCATGCTGTTTTATACTAATGTTATTATTCTCGTTGAATTTGTGGAATAATAAATTAAAATATATTGTTGTCTCATTAACAGGAGATGATAGTATTCTACAGTGATTGTGAACTGGATTTCTTTGCTGACGAAGAGAGGAGTTCATCAGATAACGATGATAATAGTGATAATGATGCTGCAAATGATGTTGAGAACGACATCACGTTTTGTGAAGATTTCACGCCAGCGGTAGCTTAAATTTTGTATTTCTTTTAGCGCAGATTTTTTTATTTGAAATTTTTAAAATTATCAAATTTAATTAATTATTTAATTAAGAAAAATTCGTAAAATGCATCTTGAAGGGGTATTTTAATTTGTACGTTGCTGTATACTTTGTAGCTCAGTGCCATGACTAGCGTATCAATTGGTGGTATTGGTTTTTAGTCACAACTGATGTAGGTGCATGTACAAAATTGGTTTTTAATAATGAAATGGAAGTTAAATCTTTGATATTATTACTGATGAATAATTTTCAGGAATTTTCTATGGCATACTTTTTATGTTTTAGGATCTATGGGAATGCAGTGCCTGTAGACACAAGAATCGACCGATATCTCGATATTGTGACATGTGTTGGATGCTGCGTCCTGATTGGCTGAGAGTTAAATCTACGGGCCAATCAAGGACAGCGGCTACTGTGGCATCAGATGCAGCAGTGACAGATAACACAGATAATATGACTTCTACAGATAACATGGAGAATGTGATATCTTCAGATAACGTGAATAATGTGATGTCCTCAGATAATGTGGAAAATGCCTTATCCTCAGATGATGTGATATCCTCAGCTAACTCATATATTGTGATATCTCTAGATAATGCAGAAAAGGTAGTATTTATCTTCAGATAATATAATGTATGTTTAGACTTTTCTTCCATGGCACAAACTACATTGTTATCTTTTACTCTATCTGCAATGTCTTCTGAAGCATTTGTCTGATTCACTTTCAATAAATTATGTTTATTAAGTATTTTGTGATGCTACTTCAACTTTTCGACTACTCTTATACCTTCTGATTTGACTTCAGTGGTGTTTACTGCATGCCATAAACACTGCTGTGGTGCCAAAATACAATTTAATTTTAATTTTTCTGATTCTTCTGGGGTCAGTCTGACGAAGGTTTGGCAGAAGTATTAACAAATGATTTACTGAAGGTTTGAAAAAGTATTACACATAATTTGCTTAAGCTTTGGAAGAAGTATAACAAATGAATTAGCGCATTTTAAGTAATCTGATAAAGATGGTGCACTAACTATTTTGGATCAGCCTGTCAAAATCAAATGGTGATGAAAAATCAAAATATGACTTAAGTGGAAGATATTGCATCTAACGGTAAACATGGTTGATCAGAAGTATGAAACTGCAGTAGAGTCCAATACTAGTTTGTTGAATGTTCAGTATAGCCTGTGTGCACCTGTTCTTTCTCAGCTGGCACACCTGCACACTGTGCAAACTTTGAGCCTATGAAAATCCAATATATCTGATCTGCTGCCCTGTATATTCTCGGGCCTTGAAACGCAACCTCTTCAGACATCTTGTACAGCATTAGGCCCTTCTGAACAGTCATTCCTAATGCCCTGTACTTGTTCAAGTTCTACTGAACAATCTTTCCTAACACCCTGTACTTCATCAGGCCCTGCTGATCAATTTTTCCTAACACCCTGTACTTTTCTGGTCCTGATGATCAACAGCAGAGTACTCTGGATGCCTGTGTAAGCTGCCTGTGTAGGCCTAAGAAAGCCAGCATCATCCATGGGTCTACAAGGCATCAAGTGTGTTGCTACAAGTGTGCTTGTATACTAAAGCAAGATCATGTGATTCGCAATTATATTTGTAGTTTTAATAGATATATTGTGTGAAGTCGTATCGGTGATAAATTTCATTACATACACTTATAGTTTAGCTATTCAGGATAGAGTAGAATAGAGGAGGATGACTAAGTGGGTGTTAAATTTGCCCTGATGGTTGTTTAAGTTGAAACAAATCCTTATTGCTTGACATTTTAAATGAAACTTGCATTAAGTTTATTTTGCTTGTTTTAGTTTGTACCTTCTGCGGGCCCTGAAATGCAACCTCTTCTGACACCTTGTACCTCATCGGATCCTAGTGAGAAGTTTGTAGTGACACCCTGTACTTCATCAGGCCGTGCTGAACAAGATATTGTGACACCCTGTACTTCATCAGGACCTACTGAACAAGATGTTGTGACACCCTGTACTTCATCAGGACCTACTGAACAAGTTGTTGTGACACCCTGTACTTCATCAGGTCCTACTGAACAAGATGTTATGACACCCTGTACCTCATCAGATCCTAGTGAGAAGTTTGTTGTGACACCCTGTACTTCATCAGGCCGTGCTGAACAAGATATTGTGACACCCTGTACTTCATCAGGACCTACTGAACAAGATGTTGTGACACCCTGTACTTCATCAGGACCTACTGAACAAGTTGTTGTGACACCCTGTACTTCATCAGGTCCTACTGAACAAGATGTTATGACACCCTGTACCTCATCAGATCCTAGTGAGAAGTTTGTTGTGACACCCTGTACTTCATCAGGCCGTGCTGAACAAGATATTGTGACACCCTGTACTTCATCAGGACCTACTGAACAAGATGTTGTGACACCCTGTACTTCATCAGGACCTACTGAACAAGTTGTTGTGACACCCTGTACTTCATCAGGACCTACTGAACAAGCTGTTGTGACACCCTGTACATCATCAGGTCCTACTGAACAATCCTTCCTAACACCCTGTACTTCTTCAGGCACTGCTGATCGACAGCAGAGTACTCTGGATGCCTGTGTAAGCTGTTTGTGTAGGCCTAAGGAAGCCAGCATCATCCACGGCTCTACAGGACATCAAGTGTGTTGCTACAAGTGTGCTCGTAAACTAAAGCAGAAAAGAAAACCATGTCCCATATGCAGGCGACCCATAGATCATGTGATTCGCAATTATATCTTATAGTTTTGATAGATATTTTGTGTGAAGTTATATCAGTAATTTATGAAAATTTTAAATGTTTAAATTTCATTACATATAATTTAGATATTCCAGATTGAGCAAGATAACAAAATAGATGTAAAATTTGCATTATTGAGTATTGATTCACGTTTTTAGATTGAATAAGTAGCCCATATGTACTTAAATTTTTAGTTGGTAACTTGATTGATTTTGAAGATATGCTTAATATTGCAAGCGAAAATAGTCAAATAGATTTAATTTTATTTCTTTCTGAGAGTGTTTTATTGAAGTGCGCTTAAAGTATTTTTTTGTAGTACGATTTTAAAGTCTTTATTTTTTGTTTAGCTCTGCTGCTGCAGTCAGTTTCTTTTAAAGAAGCTGAAATGCAGATCCAGCCAGTTAAGTATTACAATTATTAAACTTATATTAATGTTTTAGAAATTAAGTGTTATCTGGAGTAACTTCAAAGTACTGCAGTTTGTTCATTTTGGTTTGTTTCTGTTCTATTTCTTACAAACATTGTATTCACATACATTGGCAGCTGAATTAGGATGAGTTAGACTTGACTGTGTTGTATATTACTATATTTTGTATTTTATTTTCTTGTAATGACTGCATGGTTCTTTACTTTCGTGTAACAAACATCAAGTCCTTATAAATTTTTGGGCATGCACTGTACAATACGTGGGTTCGAATCCCGGCCGCGCTGATCTGAGAGTAAATTCTCGGACATTCACTGGACTACTGGTTACACGGAAAATGGAATAAATTGATTAACGGTTTAAACATGTGGTATTAAAAGTGATAGATATCAACGTAATTGATCGTTTCACTATAATGCGTGTTTACTTTTTTTCTTTGCTTATAATAGTGCGAGTGCAGCTTATGAGAACGTAAACGGTCTGCCAGGTAATAGAATAATAGAAGACTTTTGAACTTGGCGAGTGTAAAGGAATAATATATAAATTAAATGGGCAACATGTATTCCATTACCCAGCCTTAATGTAGTCTTAAGCTGGTAATAAATGTGGCTTTGGTTTGCAGCTGGTTTGCATTTGCCTTACTCAGTTATGTGGGTCTATTGTTCGCTGACCCGATTAAGGAGTCATATTTTAAAGCTGTTACTAAATTTATCTGTTTTAATTTTAAATATGTTACTAAAAGTTTTCCAAACGTATTCGGCGGACAATAGCGTCATTAGAAAATTATTTAGAGAATAATCTCAAACTAAAATTGTTCTTAACAATTATTAACAAACGTTAGCATATCACATAGCATGCACTATCATGCTCATACAGAGATTTTTCAGTTGATTTTTACGTGCGATTCTTCGCCCCCCCAGGGAGGTAGACGTGCCCTCAGATTCCCCTCCCATCTCGCTCTTCTCCAACTCCGATATCATAGAAAATTGCTCCCCACCAATCAGCTGACTGATGCGTTCCTGCGTCATGAATAAATTTAAGGAAATGTTGTTAACGAGTAATTCAGTGGCATTTTAGTTTGTTATAGTCCAACTGAAAATCTACTTGCCTCAGTTGATTGAATTTGTGCCACTGATGACTCCATGACCAATTGATCCTACTCAAAATGGCGGAATAAACTCCAATGGAATTTAGAATTTGTTTAATGAATATTAATAAGTAATTTAAATATGTTTCAATATATGCTAAGTGCAGTATAGTGAAACGATCGTCCGTAATTATAATTGCATGATGTCTTTAAAAAGTATACATACCATTTAGTGGTCATAATAATAATAAGAATCAAGCGAACGCTTCAAGAAATAAATGGCGATAGCCGTTAATTTCTTACATCAAAGCCGCAGCAGTGCTGGAGCATCGTGATTTTGCAAGCAACATTCTTTTGCCATAAAATGGTATTTTTTAACATATTGAGTAGAATTTTGAAAACGCAAATTAAAAATAAACGCGGCACACAATTTGTAGGCCTACATATTTATCCACCTAAGCCTACCATCGCTTATGAACATCTGCAAGTTGTCCAAGCGCAACTAACCAAAGTCCAATAGCTCCAAATTCTAAACAAACTGCTACTCGCAATAAGTTGCCTAAGCGTCCTTTCTAGCATACTGCTTCACAGATCTGAAATTTTCTTCCCTGTATTTTTCACACCCGTGAACTACTATTGAATGTCTCTATAGCGCAATGGTTAGAAATGTAGGTGACGTCATGAAATATTAAATGGCAAACAAATCCTCAGGTGAATTGAACTCTCGTGGGTTCGATTCCCGACCGCGCTAACCTAAAAGTAAAATCTCGGACATTCACTGGACTGATTACGCGGTAAATGAAATAAATTGCCTAAGGGATTTAACATTTGGTATTGTAAGTGATGGTATCAACATAGTTGATCTATAGGTTCACTACAATGTGTGTTATACTGTTATATTATTCCTATCCACCCAACATACATTAACTGAGACCAACACGCAAAACTCCATTCCTCTTGTATCCTTTTTTGCACTGAATTGTCGAATTTTGGTGTTATTATTTGTTGTATTGTTATCGTTGTTGTTACCATAGAATAAAGAAAAACAATTTACTATTTTAAAGATCTTTGGTTGTTACATAAAAGCCAAAGGAAAGCTCTCTATTCAAGTTCTTGACAATCGCCAAGGTGAAGGTCGTATTGACGATCAGCTGATCGTGTTTTTATTTTGAAGTAAACCCTTGTGTTGATTTTTAGCAGATTTCTGCAGAAGGTCGAGATGGGAAACTGGAAATTAGAAGCCTTCAAAGTGCGTATAGTTTTGTAATAGCTCCTGCGTGAAAATATACGATTCTTTGTTAATTATTTCTCTGTGGCCACTGATAATTAATTGTTATCTAGTCACATGTAATTTGCACCGTTTTTGAACCTTTTTTGTTCACCGGCTTGATTTTGTCTAAATAGTGCTCGATGTTGTCATTGATGGCTGTAGAACTCTACTTGTTATTATTATTATTATCTGGGTCTGCGTTAGACTTCTAAACTTTATAGACTGATTAATATGTAAACTAATTAAGTCCTTAATCCTCCTACTTAGTTTGTTAATTTTTTTACAGCTTTTTGCAAAACTTGTGAGAGAAATTTAATATAACTTACTTTTATTTAAGTAAATGAATACGTAAACCCTGGGTTTAACATCTAAATCAAAATCCATTCTGGGGTACATGATCGTGCATTTGAAGCGATTTTGCAGGGACTTGGTTAAACATCGTATGAAATTTCTAAAATGTTATTTATATACCATCCATTTCTGCATTTATATTTTGTGAAGATCATGTTATATCTCACATTTATCAAATCTATAATCAGTGCTGGCTGATTTTTGCCACAAAATAGAAAAAATGGGTTTCACTTGGCAGAAACTGCCCTTTAAAAACCCAAATTTTGCCATGACAAAAGACTTAAAATGGCACTACTTGTAATAGATCTATTTACTAATACCATTAAACCATTCAACATATTGTAACTTTTATCTTGTCTAATTATTTCTTTTTATGTGCTAAAGGTGGTACTTCCAGAATATGTAATATCTCACCTTTGCTAATGTTTACTAACTTGGTTGTAATATTACATGTCGTAAACCAATGGCAGAAAGGGCATTCGGTTGGTGGTCACATTGGCTCCAGAAATTGCTACAAAATTTCAACGAATGGAAAAACTTCAAAAGAAGGTCCATTCGTATCCGGACCCTAGTTAAACTTGGATTAACGGAAGATGTTGATGAGAACTGATGGTTGAATATGTGTGAACTTTTGTCTGTATAAAAGCCATAAAGCCAATGTTACATCAGTTTCATGTTTCGAAAGTGATATCATTGACGAGCGAGCCCAGGTGAACATATGCTTATAACCTAGTGAATGGTTCAATGATGATGATTGTTTTAGCAAATGCTGATGACTTAGTTAATAATTTAATAAAATGACAACTTCCAACCGCAAATCAGTATGTGCGGTGTTCAAATCCTGAGCTCGCATGTCACTGATTTCACTTTCAAGAGATGAAACTGACGTTATCATTGGATTTATATAGTTTCTAATATTATAATTATAACTAGGTCAAATCCAAATTAGGTTCTGGCCAGATTTGTGTTTGAAATACGATTCCGGTTCCGGTTCGGGTGGATTTGAAAAAATGAAATCCCTTAGTATATATAGTGTCATCATCATTTTCCCTTGAATCCCAGTTTAACTAGGGTCAGGCTACGAAAAGACTGCATAGACGAGTATATATAATGTATATATATATATATATATATATATATATATATATATATATATATAATATAGATATATATATATATATATATATAGAGTGGGAAAGAGAGAGGAGAGAGTGTATGTGAGATATCATATGAGTACGTGTGTATTTATAGCTTTTATTTTTATTATTTATTTTTAAATACAGATGATGATATACATGTCATTTCCTGTTGGCAGCTTTTGGCTCTTTAATCAGCCCAAATTCTTTGAAGGCTGGATGATGGAAAAGAGGGTATGAATTAGTTCTTGTTCTTTTTCTATTAAAATGTTTGTACTCTCAGAATAGTAATGCTGTGGTATTTTTCAAGTATTAACATTTAATACTATTTAATATTATAATTTATTTGCGGTCTTTCAAGTGGTCCATTCTTTGTCTTCCTCTGTGATCTTACTCCCAGGGCATTTTCCATGATAATATTCATCCATTGATCCAAAGCAAAATGTAATTTAAATGTAATTATTGCTGAATAATAAATTATTCTTGCTAGTCTTGGCTAAAAAGACTCTCTAAATACATATATATATATATATATATATATATATATATATATATATATATATATATATATATATACATGTATATAATATATGAATACATGTACATAATATATATAATATATAACTGCGTAATTCTCTGCAATAAATATGCCTTACTGAATTATTGTACGTGCAATTTAGCTGTGTAAAAGTTGATATTATTGTACTTTTACGGCACACTTTAAATTAAGCAATCTGATTGTACTCTACAAAGTATGAATTTCTGTAAATATTGGTTTACAAATGTATTGAAATAGAATTTACACTTGAAGTTTTTTGATACCATTCTGAATATACAATTCATTGGTTTTTTTTGTATATGATTTTGTCATTATTGCTATTCATTGTTACATATTTTTAGTTTTAGTTTAATTTTGTTTCAGAAATTATTATTTACTCCGGAAGATCCTCAAGCGGTATGGTATAACTGTTTATATCTACATCTGTTACCTTAATTGATTATCGTTATATACTAAAATCCTAGATATAGAAAATTTACTTAATAACAATAGCCTCAATTTTTCTCTCTCTCTCTCTCTCTCTCACTAGTGTTCTGCTATGTGGGAGGTCCAAGGTACACATTCATACTCAGAGTCTGCTGTCACGTTTGCATAGATCAACAGGCCACAGTCTAAAGATCACTTCACAGAAGGCAATGCCTTATCCATACCTTATGTAGCGTATAGATTGGGAAAAATATGGCTTCTGAGATGGTTTCCCGTTGCCTTCCTCAGTTCTTGCGCACTCGCCTCATACCTCTTACAACACTCATGCATTTGACGGTTGGTCTTTTCTTCAGTTCTTTAGTGTCCCAGACACAGCACGGGAATGTATATATACAGACTGGGGCAAAAAAAAAATCCCCTAGCGAGATCCCAATAACTTTATGAAAACTCAAAATATCTCTACAAAATTTATGGAGCTTCTAGGGGAGGAATTTCTGCGTGTATCCTGCAAATTTGATGAAAATCTATTGAGCAGAAAAAATATTACAGCGTTTCTTGAAAAAATTGTGCAAAATCAGTTTTAACAAGGCTTTTTTTACTAAAAGTCTTAATAGCTTGGACAAAACTCAAAATAGTTTTACAAAATTTTCGGAGCTTCCAGAGGAGGAATTTCTACACATATCCTTCAAATTTGGTGAAAACATAATCAGAAGTAACAAAAATACAGCATTTCGTCGAAAAAAATGTTAAAATCAATTTTAACAAGGCTTTTTTAAGCAAAAGTACCAGACATTTTCTTCAAAATTAGGAATAATTTTCACAGGAGAATGAATTTTAAGCATCATTTATTGGAGTAGCTAACAAGGTAGTGCAGGCTTAAACTCCACCACTTAAGTAAACGGTCCCTTTCAGGGTCGTTATTTTCTTTAAAAGGAACGCGTGACATTTCGAAAAGCCTTGTTAAAATTGATTTTAGCACTTTTCTCGTAGAAATGCTGTAACTTCGTAACTAATGAAAATATTTTAATCAAATTTGCAGGATATACGCAGAAATTCCTCCCGTAGAAGTTCTGTAAATTTCGTAGAGATATTTTTGGTTTTCTTAAAGTTATTGAGATTTCGCTAGGGGATTATTTTTTTTTGCCCCAGTCTGTATATATATATATATATATATTATTATATATATATATATATATACACACATATATATATATACTATATATATATATATATATATATAATATATATGTATATATATATATAATATATATATACATGTATATATATATATATATATATATATATATATATATATATATATATATATATATATATATATATATATATATAGTGTGTATGCGTTGGTAATAAATCTTTCAATTTTAACTTCTGTTTGGATTGATGTGCTGCACACGCTCAAAACACCCTTGAGTTACAATTAAAGCTGTCATAAATAATATGAACAGTAATTTTTGTCGTTTTAGCAATTTTTTTCTGAAAAGGATACTGAGAAGTCTTTAGTTGGATTTTAGTAAAACTTAACTTATACGCAGTGCGTATTACATTAGTACTCCTACCAGTTTATTTAAAGAAACTAATGTTTTAAATTTGTAATTCATATTTTGGAAGCATGATAATTTAGTTTGAACCAGGTTTATGAATGTACAATTATAGATTGTAGCTAATTTGATACAAATTTAATACATTTTAAAATTTAATAGCCATTGTTTTGACTGTTATTTAGAGAATAGAACTGCAGCGAGTAATAGATCAGATGGATCAAAAGAAACAAGCTCAGCTTGAGAAGCAAGTGTTGGAGTCAAAAGCTGGAAGAAATTTATAAATTCTTAAAGCTAACTATTTACTGTACATAGTTTTTTCTCATTTTATTGAACTGATTTTGTGAAACTGTTTGATATATGTTTAATCTCATTTGATTTGGACAGGTTAAAAGTAAATTTCTTTAATTATGTATCCTTAAATGACGAGTTTGATTGACGTATAAAGATATTGTTAGTATAAATTACATAATAGTCGTTCATTTGTCTGCGAGGTAGCTAACGCCTACAACTCTACTGTACTCATAACCCTGATGCCTTGACGACTAATATAAAAAGAGAAACATGCCTTTTCATGAAACTAAAATCCATGGCGAAATCTATTAATACCTTTCAAACCACTGGACACTTTAGTTCTTCATCTTTCATTCTTCCTGTGGATGTTCGAGACTTTAGTTCAATGCACCTCAGGACTTCATTTAAAAGTTTTCTACGTTACTTTAAACTGATCTGTTTGAAAATGTTATTTACTCATTTTTTAATTAGTTCTGCAACCAAAGTTAAATGAAAACATAATTAAACTTAAAACTTAAATCCAACATTAAATTGTGTTAAACAATTTAGTCATATATGTTGAAGTCATTGATTTAGGTTTATGATCTTTTCGATTTTGAAACAGTGGCTCTAGCCTCTAGCAAGTTAATACAATTTAAAGTTTGCATATTAATTATGAATCGTGAACGTGTAATGATACTTGCTTATATCAATCTATGCATTGTTTATGAATTAATGCATTTATCAAATTTCATGCAAATATTTGAATTAAATTCGACCCAGGAAGGAAGAAAGATTAGAAAATGCTTTGTTAGAGAGTATCGATGTTCTTCGTGACAAATTTGAGCACAGATATTTTTCGCCTCAATGATTTTACTCTATGACATCTACCTGGGGTTTTCAACAGCGTACGATGCGTAGTTAATCTTTTATGTTTAACAGAAAAGTATTTGAAGGTTTTGTTAAGCTTTACCGAATATTTTATTTGATTATTATTCAACTACACTTTATTAGACAATTTTTATGTAATAAATAGTAGTTGAAATTTTATATCTAGGCCTAATTTTATCTAATTTAAGCATTTTATGTATGACGATATGACTAATAGTGTCGATGAATGTTTCAATTCACTTAGGCCATTGCTTCTCAACCCACGGGCCATAAAAGGGCCCGCCATCACTTCTAAAATAGCCCTTTTCATTATCCTGCGTTGAAAAGCTATCGTGGAATTGATAATTGTAAGAATATAGGATGGTGGGTTGGAAGTTGCTGTTGTAGCTTTAATGTTAGTGTAATATTTATATACATTAAATATTTATGCATGTAATCCAAGATAAGTCTGTGAAAAATCAATGACAACGCTGTTTGACGGTTTTTTGGTCAAACTTTCGGCTTTGGCTTGTTTTATGGTGACCATTGAGTCTCCACTGGCCTAAATATTTGACCCTGGATCATAAAAGGTTAAGAAGCACTGACTTACATCTTCTCTCGTGTTCTACCAAGCGGCTGGTGCAAGGTACATATTCCTACTAATTAATAGTCTGCAGTCAAGCTTCATGGTAAGCACTGCATTGATTGACAGGTTAATGCTGCCAGTAAAGGCTACGACTTGTCCACATCGTAATGCAACCTATAGCTTGGGAAAATATGAGTTCTTAGGCGGTTTTTATTTTTCCTCAGTTGGTTCTTGCTTAGTCGCTTCTTACGACATGTGTATTAATGGTTGGTCTAGCCTTCAGAGGCCTGGGTCAATATACATAGGTCAATACGTCTGTGGGGACTCCATCCCTAAGTTATTAAACAGCCTCGACATATAGGCTAAATATCAACAACTGATAAGGAATAGAAAAGGGAATAGAGTGCAAAGGAAACTAAGCTAACATCATAATTAATTTAACAATAAAATAAATAATTATGTTAATAGTAAATGCAAAGAAAAATTAGAAGAGAGTAGGCCTAATCATTTTAAACAACCACAACGGAGTCTTAATGGCTACGCCTATTATGTGCTAAAGTGATTCCTAATTATAATCGTAAATCTTTGTACACAGAAGGCAAAAATGAAATGATATATTAAATTAAACGTATTATTAAATGTTCTTCAGTAAACTATATTAGTCATACAAGAATGGCACAAGAAAATTAGAATTAATTTAATTCTTCTTCTCTCTCTCCAGTTATAGTCAGTGGTTAAAGTGGGGGAGGGAGGCAGGGGAACTCAGTTTCCCGAGCTCTCATTTATTCTTCGGTGTGTTCCCCTGCTAGGGGCCTGTGATAGAAATTAGGAGACCTGTAAATACATTACAGAAGGTAATTCTAACCGTTCCACTGGCTCTCGATTCAACCACTGGTTATATAGGGGAACTCTCTCTTAGTGCACTGCCTACTCGCAGGTCCATGGTATATAACGCCTCCACTCCTCTCTGTCAAAGAACTCGCATTACCCCTATTGCCTCTCTTGTGCCGCATCCTTTCCTAAAACCAAATTGTGTCTTGCTCAGTATCATCTCTGCTTTCGACTGAATGCGATTATTTACTATCTTTAATAAGATCTTCGTTGCATGAGGTATTAAGCTGATTGTTCTGTAATCCGAACACTCCACAGCATTGGCTTTTTTGAGAATTAGGATCATCACTGACTTGGTAAAGTCGTGATGGGAGAACAAGTAAAAGAAAATAAACATATTACAGTTACAGTGTAACAGATGTGAAACGGAAAAAATTAACACATATTTTATCTAAAATAGTTTCCTTTTTCTCAGATTCAATTTTCTGGAAGATAAGGTCTTTATGCTTAAAGCGAGAGAAATATGATATTAAACTAGTCATAATTGTTATGAAGAGAGAAGCTTTGCACCTGATTGAGCACGGCAGATGTTTTTTTGAGAGAAGCGGTTAGGCTCCCCGGGGTGGGGCCCGGAATGGGCGACATCTGTTGGATCGAGAAATTGCTTGGAATCAAGTAAACAACAGATTGCAGGAGTCTGTTCAGCAATTCTTCTGCTCCTGGCCAGAAAGTTTATGAGCTCAATTCAAAATGGGAACATATGATGAAACCATGTGACTTAGACATTACAGGACATGCTTATGCATGCATGCATATATATATATATATATATATATATATATATATATATATATATATATATATATATATATAGCTTTGTAATTTTGTCTCTTGTACTTGTCTACCATTGAATTGGTGAAATAAATAAAATATATAGGCCCTATATATATATATATATATATATATATATATATGTGTGTGTGTGTGTGTGTGTGTGTGTGTGTGTGTGTGTGTGTGTGTGTGTGTGTGTGTGTGAGAGAGAGAGAGAGAGAGAGTGTGTGTGTGTAATAAAATGATTTGATTTGATTAAGTCTTTCATGCGTCTGGTACCTTAGAGGTCCAATTGGTTTGTATACTGTCTTCTCTTGCTCGACATAAACAATAAAGTCAGTGAAAAATCACCTAAGAGATTAAGAATCAGTTACGTTTATCTCAATCAAATTTATCTCAATGAATCGCCGACTTCAACCAACATCGATGATTGTCCATCGATCGACACGGAAACTGGCTGGAACCAATGGCGGTTACGATAGTTTCGTAGTTTTATAACATAAAACTATTAAATAAATAGGTAGGTAAGCTAACTATATCAGTAATAGCTCACACCAGAAATAAGTGAAGTTAAAATTGACTGAATTAAACAAGTTTGGTTTCATTGCATGGTACCCGGTTTTAATTATTTTTGAGAAACTAAAATCATTCAATATCTAAGTAATTTATTTATGGCTAGTAGTCTTTAAGCGGCTTAATTAGTTTAATAGAAATTAACAGACGAATAAATTCAAAAATTAACTACGAATGTAAATCAGATTGTGTGATTGTGTTCTCAGTGCCGTTGTTTAGCCGTTCATTTATCTTCTTGTTTCGTTGTTTAGCCGTTCATTGAGTGTCTTGTTTCGTTGTTTAACCATTCATTTATCTCCTTATTTCTTTGTTTAGCCGTTCATTTAGCTCCTTGTTTCATTTTTTAGCTGAGCACTGCTCCTTGTTTCGTTTTTTGCACTCAATCATATCGCTGGTTGTTCTATATCACCTGCCATTGCTAAAACCATTTCGTCATTATTGGGTCATTCATATAAGACGTTCGCTTCAGTAGCATTTCTGTACTCCGTACCCCATCATCATGCTCTCTCTTAGGCCACGCCCCTGTCTTTTGTTATTTTATTTAATTAAGAAATTCTATTGTGTTAAGGAAAAGTCAAGAAATAAAGAGGAATGTTGAAAACATGTTAAGAAATTAAGAATAAAATTATGCCCGCAAAGCTAAAGTTGATAGTTTCCATAATCAGTGCCGCATTATTCTTTTATACTTTAATTGGGCTTCATAAACTGCCACTAATATCCATAGCTTTAAACTGTGTGGCAGATTCAAAGTATATATATACATATATATATATATATATATATATATATATATACTTATATATATAAGTATATTTAGATATTTAATCATATGTATACAGTATATTATAATATATAATAATAATAATAATATACTGTAATAATAATATTATCATTATATCTTACTATATATATATATATATATATATATATATATATATATATATATATATAGGCCTATATATTATATATATATATTATATAAATGTATATATATATATATATTTCTAAATATAGGCTTACATGTATATACAGTAGATATAGGTATATATATATATTATATATATATTATATTATATATAATTCTATATATATATATATATATATATATATATATATATAGAGAGAGAGAGAGAGAGAGAGAGAGAGAGAGAGAGAAAGAGAACAAATATACATGATATTGTCCATGTATATCTATATTAAACATTTCCGTTTAGCTTGCTGTATATTCTTATTCGGTGTCGATACGGAGGGGAATAGTTAGGAAACGAAACCTTAGGGTCGGCTATCCATCGGCCTGACCCCACCAGTGTACACGACTAGGTTTTTTTATGCTCCTCTCGGAAGAGAAAAATCCATGTCACTAAAAAGTCGCGAACTCGCGACCTCTTTTTCAAGAGGCGAGCTCTCTACCGTTAGCACACAAGGCATTAAAAATTATATCTATACTACACGGTATAAAATTCCCATCATATAAAACTCAACATTCCTACTGAAAGTTTCTTTCTCGCTCAGGAGGAGCACACCATTGACCAACCAGTTGATCTCATCACTAAGGCTTAGTCTATTACTAAAACTTTAATATAGTACCTAGCTTGGATAAATATAGCTTCTGAGGTGGTTTCTCATTGTCCTCAGTTCCAGTTAGAATTCATATTTTACGACATGTGCAGTATCGCAGGATATAATTTTTGTCGCATAATTTTTCTTATGAAAACAACTTTAATAAATTCAACTAGTAAATACTGAATTACTTGATAAATACAGTTTTTAGATAATTCCTTATTAGGCTAATTGATGTAACCTTTTATTTTAATGTAGATTTATATTTCGCATGACCCACATTCATCAGATACTAATCTGCTCCTATATATTGATCAAAGTGCTTCACAGAATTAGCAAAATTTAAAGTTTATATTTAACATAATATAACATAACATACATAACATAACATTGGCACATACATTGCTTGTATTTTAAATACTTATTACTTTTTAATTTATGAAATCTATGAAGTACTTTTTAGTTTATAGACAATATACATATCTTTTGTTTACATTTATCTGCTACAAATATTTATTTGTATACAATATTTATATTATGTCGATTATTTATATAATACAATATTTATATTAGCCGATGCACGAGCCGATGCACGAGCCGATGCATAATTAAATATTACGTTGAATCGATCGTTACTTATAACTCATACAACAGGAGACTTTTGATATCTATGAAACTAGAGTAGTTTTGATTTCTTTGTGCCACTAGAGAGCCCACTCCAGTGTCCTGAGGGTGTATCTACGGCACACAGTACATGTCATGCAGGGCATGTATATAAGCTCTGTGCTCCAGGTCAGATATCACTCAGAGCTCAACCTGCGTGTGCATTTCTGTGTCTTCTACATCGCAGTTGTCTACTGTATGTGCACATGCATTTGATGACATCGTGCTAATTCTTTACTCTTTTGTGATTTTGATGAAATATTAATCTAAATTTGTAAAGGAAACCTTTTGAAATAAACATCATTAATAGAGGAAAGCGGGACGTCTCAAGTTCTCTTTTCGCAGGATTTACAAAGGTTAGTTCAACAGGATTTACATTTTAATTAGATTAAGATAAATTAAACATTCTATCTCGTACCAGCTTGCTGTCAAATAGCAAGTCCACAGCACGTATTTCCTCGCTGATGCTTTCAGGTTCTATATATATAAAGGGTACTTCTTCAACAAGAAATTTGTTTAATCGTGAAAGTCTTTGTTTTATTATTTAATCGTGAAACTATAAAATAGCTTTAAGCTTGAGATAATATGGTTTCTGAAGTGATTTTCCATAACTTTAATCAATTACTGTTAAGTTTCCTCTTACGATCAACACTAGCAGCTGACGGTGGATCTGTTTTGTTGTGACAAGGGCACAACTCAGGTCTACATGAGCACGAAATTATAAAACATATGTAGGCCTACATGTTAGATAGCCTACATAAATTATATATAATTTAATTTCAAAATTGCTTAAGTATTTTATAGCATTAATTAATCGTGCATCAGTTATTTAGCTAAGAATTGAGAGCATGCATTAATGAAATGGGCTGACAATTTAACAATTGACAGTGAACGACATGATAAATTGTCAAATCTGGAAGAAGTACAGCAGTGTCAGTAAAATGAAAATAGTTAAATTATCTTAATGAAATAAGAATAGATATAGGGGATAATTAGCAGTTTATAATAGAGCATAGACGCTTATTAGGTAACTGCATTTAGTCTATATGAGGTCTACTAAACTATATAGGTCGAAAGCTTCTCTTCGTTTGCTAAACTTGATTTGACTCTTCTGACATTTTTCGAGTAGATATTGAAAACGATATTAATAAAATAAAAATGAAACAATAAATAAATAATAATATCACAATAAATAAAAATGTAAGAAGTAGGCCTATTTATCAAATAGAGAAAACGAAATTGAGCGATCGTCAATCGTTACTATATGACCGAAAATGACTCAATCCTATTTAAATATGCAGCGTTGAAATTGAAACTTTAAAGAGGAAGTTAACGTTAGAAAACAACTAAACTCCGTTACAAAACTGCTACACCACTAGTTTGCAGCTTTTTGTTAACAAGGTGACTAGCACTGCCGAACAGAATACAATTATTGAAATAAATCTCGCAATTCGATGGCTATGACTGCCGTCATATAGCAATTAAAAAAGGCTATTACATTGTAATAGTTTGAAGCTAGTCTATCTTAGAAGACTATTGAAATTAAGCTGCTTCATTCTATAATGTACACTTGACTCTTCTGTGAAATTTTTCGTCAAACAACACGCGTTAGATGTTATATTTAAATAATTTTAATGGATTTATTTAGTAGTGGGAAGGCTAATTTAAGTGCAGTGATTGACGTCTATGATGATATTCAAGTGGGATGATATTCTGGAAGTAGGCTAAAGCTTAAAATTCGACAAGCGACAGTTGTTTGAAGTGTGTGTGACACAAGCAACAGATGGTCACATCTGCTTCCGTCTTGACACCAGCCCCCTTCAGTTTACCTGCCTAACATCTGCTTACTGAGAGCTTAAGCTCTATCACGCTCAAAGGAGATCTGAAGATATTCCGTGTTGTGCCCGGGTTGCTCAAGAGTAGACCATCCGTAGACTTCAGTGTCGTAAAAAACGACAAAGCGCAAAGATTCAAACCAACGTCAGAAAGGCCATTCGTTTGGTGAGAGCTTAGACTCCAGAAATTGCTTCAAAATTTTCTAAAACGAATAAATATAATTATTTATATGCATATAAATATTATATATATATATTTTTCAACTATAACAAGAATTTATAACAAAACGTCTAAAGATAGTTACAGAGATAAAGTCTAGAGATGCTGAAAACTTTGACTTGGAGCACGCTTCCATATGGATCTTGTACTTGACTCTTAAGGGAGGAAGATCTCTGAAAACTAGAAACTTTAGAAATGTGAATATGAAGAAGAATAGAAGAGATTAGCTGCTTAGTTCAAAATATATCAACAAAGAATTTGCCTACTGGAGAGAGTTGGCACAAATAGACAGTTGATAAATGCATTACGAAATAAGAAAAGGAGCTTGATACACATTTCCTAAGGGTGTTAGCTAGTTTAGGTCTACTAAAAGAGGTTGCAGAAGGAAGTTAGATGATTGAAAAAATAATCTACCCATATGTCAACATAAAGAGGAAAACTGAACACAGAGAAGATCGGAGGCGTTATTTACTTATTTACCATGGACCTGTCAGTAAACATGAATTAAATATAATATAAAAATTATAGTGATACAAATAAACATAATAGAATATATTTATTATATTAATAATTTTTATATTATCTTATTATTTATCATAATAATAATAATAATAGTAATAATAATAATAATTATTATTATTTTAATAATAATATTAATAATAATAATAGTAAATATAATAATCATAATAATAATAGCATGTAATATATAATGTAATGGATAAATATAATTGATATAGTATAGTATGCAATGCATATTACATGTTGCTATATTATCTTTACAGGTTATATTATCTTTTAATGTGTTTATATATTATCTTAACAGATTCTTCAGTCTCTTTGGCAATATTTTACTAGTTATAATAGTAAACTCTTATTCTTCCATACTAGTAAAATATTTAAAGAAGGAATGAGAGTCTGTCTAGTTGTTTAAATTAATCGAGATAACATAGAGTACGAAAGAAATTAACTATTGGTAAATGACGACCAGTTAGCTAGAAGGTACGGTAGGATGTAGAGGTCCACAGGGTAGACATTATAAGAGGTTACCACTGACACGTGGCCATCTGTCGATCAACTCTTGTCTTATTAAACAATCGCAGATGTTTCTGCTCTATTGGCGCTGCAGGTATACACTGTGCAGATTAGCGACCCTGGCGGGTCAGTCTCTTTCTTCTAGAACACGAACAATGTACTTAATCTACCTTTTAGTCTATCGAGTTTTTAAAGATGGCACTGTTAAACATCTCTTGTGCTAAGCTAGCGATTATTTGTTTCAATTAGAGTTTCGTGCTTTTTATTATAACATTTTTTGCATACATTTAAAGTGTCATAAAATGCAGAAGAAATCAATGTAAATCACTGTAGTCATATTTATCTAAAGCTAAAAGCAATTGCAAGCTTCTGTGAAGTCATAGTTTTCGCGATTTGACTAGGTCAAGGTATAGTTCTTTTGAGAGTGCAATAGCAAACAACGAGTAAAATATGCGCCTAGAGCCTATCAGAGAAGGGCTGAAAATTATGAAAAAATAAAGTCACATATGGTATGTATATATATATACCACAAAATAATATATATATATATATATATATATTATATACTGGCTGGAGGGAGCCAGTGGCGAAGTCGGTAAGATACTCGACCGCGGATCAGTAGATGCGGGTTTCAAATCCTGGGCTCGCCCGTCACTGACATCGCTTTCGAGGAAACTGACGTTAACTTTAGCTTTACCAGCTTTTTAGCTTTATGTATACATATAATTATACATAATATTATAGGCCTATATATATATATATATATATATATATATATATATATATATATATATATATATATGGTTGTATGTATATGCTTAAATTTTTATTTATTCAAAGAGTGTATTTAGAATATAACAAAGGATATTTAGAGTGGGGGAGAATTGATCAGAGCAGTGCAGTGGTATTGTTACGTTTAACGGCGTTCATTTATAAGCGAGCAGGTGTTCACGCGTGGAACTAGAGTCTTTTTATAACTACTAGAGTGTCTCTGCTTGTATGTGTCTATACGTCTCCTCACCCGTGTCGCGCTCAGGTGTCGCGTGCTCTAGGTCTAGAGGGCACGTGAGAGGAATAAAGGACTGACGCATGAAAGACTCCCGGGCTAGAGTTTAGTCGTATTGTAAATAGTCTCAGAGAGAATTAACACGGAGAACCTATTGGTTTCTATCTTCTCTTCTCTTCTTCAGTGCACTGTCAAGTGGCAGGATCAGGTACATATTCATACTCAAAGTGTGTTTTCTTGCTCCAAAAGAGCACTCCTTAGATCAAACAATTAATCCCTTCACAAAGTGTTTGCCTTATCTATTCCTCATGTAGCCTATAGCTTAGGAAGAGTATTGCTTCTGAGGTGGTTTCCCGTTGCCTTCCTCAGTGAGATGGCTTAATTACCATTTATTCCTAAGGGAAAATATTTCATGGTGAGGTGGGTTCCCTCTTGACATCCTCAGCTCCTGCCTTAGTCGTCTTTGCGTACACGCAACAGATTGTTTGCGATTGCCCTATTCTTCTGCAGTGGTCCACTCACACCCGAGCACAATACGGTTTCTATATAAGTATTATATTGTACGTATACAGAGACAGATATGATAGTAGTTTTTTGAAAGATCCCTCTCGTCATATGCTTATTTTATTTTCTCTCTCTCTCTCTTTCACTCTCTCTCTCTCTCGCTCTCTATCTCACGTGCTCTCTCTCTCTCTCTCTCTCTCTCTCTCTCTCTCTCTCTCTCTCTCTCTCTGCTTCTCTCCGAGGTGAAACAGAGAAAGTATCTAATAGAGACCGCGCCAGGAGCCCACATGTAGATACCAGAAATTAACAATTGATAATTGAAGTGCAATTTTAATAGAAAATTATGAATTTTGTACAGTTATTTGTGAATTGGCCATTCCCGATTATGGTTATATTCCCATTAAGGAAAAATCTGTATAAAATTCAAGTGAGGTAAATTCGTCACATTTCTCTTCAATTTTTTCTCTCTCTCTAAAAAAGTAAATACGCATATATACGAATAATCAACTATGTTGATATCTATCACTTTTAAAACCACATGTTTAATCCGTTAGGCAATTTAGACCATTTTCCGTATAACCAGTCCAGTGAATGTCCTAAATCTAAATCTTGAGAGATACCATTTAGTATAAATAAACTTGACTTCAGATGCGATTTTCTGCTACTCTTGCTGGCTATTGTACACTTTATTTTATCGCTGAATATTCTGAATTCTTTGACCTCAACTGATGCATTTTTGTACAGTGCAATAATTTTAAACTCTACTCCATAAATCTGGATTAACTTCAAAATATAAAATCTGACGCGTTTTATTTAATATACATTATGTAAATTGCCTTAGTGGAGTGTGAAAAGCAGCATGTGAGTAGGAATATGTACCTTAAATGGCCCTGCCGCTTGGCATAACACATAGTTAGAGAGAGATAGTTAGAGAGAGAGAGAGAGAGAGAGAGAGAGACAGAGACAGAGAGAGAGAGAGGGAGGGAGATAGAGGGAATTAATTTTCTTTAATTTCTTTACTTTTTTGTGAACTTTATTAAATAAATTTCTATCAATCAATTGATTTTCTTCTTGGCTATATTACGATAACTGAATAAGTTATTTAGTTAAAATTACCAAATTAAAAAAAAAAGTTCTAAAATAATACTAATAATAGAACAGTCAACTCATGTAAGATGAGATTTGAACAAAAGCTTTTGAACTAAAAAAATTTAGCACAGAATGTTAGTGCTGCTTTTTAACAATATTACTATAGCATTTATTTAATTCTGCGATAGGCATCAATTACATTTGAACTTAACCACATGCCATACAAGTAGCATTATAAATTACCGATGTCATGTGCCGGATTATTAATGTGGGAATGAAACTCGTAATAGAATATCATATTGCGAGCTAATATGATAATGATAGTACTGCAAGATACCCATGTCTATATATTTGACTTCAACCAATACAAATGATAACGAACATATATATAATTATTTCATGCACCTGGTTAATTTATGGACCACGAGAAAGGCTGTGTAGTTTCGATAACAACCAAGAACGCATTCATCCGATGAAATAACTTTATAATTTATTATAAAAGTTTAACGCAAATTTATTTAAGAAATATAATTTTTTATTATTGCTTGTAGATGGCGAATGCTAATAAACAAGACATCTATAAACGCTGTCGCAATATCTCCAATACTCAGCAAACGACAAATCAATCAATCATTGGACTATCAAAATATGAACTGATCACACAACCGTCGACCGTTGAGATGACAGTTTCATCAAATCTGACTATAATGTCTCGTGTAGAACGCCTGGTCCCTGATCCGCTGATGACTGGTCAAGGTCTCCACGGCAGATATCTGAGTGGATATCGAGCCTGTCTTGAAGACACTGTGGCGTTCGTGCAACATCATGAACTCATAGATGACGAAATTGCGTCAGGCTTGCAGAAGCATCTAGCTAGTCGTTATAGAAGAGTCAGCGACGAGAACGGTAATATCTGTAGCACAGCAAAGCAACTCGACAACCGAGAATGTGAGAAGACACTCGATAAATTGGTAACTGCTACTGGTTTGCAGTGTAGTTCCTCAGATAAGAAAGCGAGGCGAAAACTGTCTCCTTGTAGCTGTATCAAAAATAAAAGACAGAGAAAAAATTGTGCGTGTTCTGTTGAAAGTCATAACATCGATGCTGATTTATTCGGATGCTGCCAGATGCGTCATAAAAATCTGAGGAGTGAAAATTTAGAAAGCAGCTCACCCTTTGAAAGACAAAATGTAGCTCCGCATAGAAATTTACTCAATTCTATGCAGAGCGAACTTCAACCAATCCACAGCAGTAAGCCGGAGGGTCTAAATTGTAGTTGGCATAAATCATTGTGGAAGATGAATGTGAAAAACGACTTGAATGTCTCTAGTGCGAAGTTTCAGACAAAAACACTCACAGGTAAACAAAGCAGGATCAAACGAGAACCTCTCAGTGACGTCACTAATCTAGTGCTAAACAATGGCGTCTCTAGGAGTGTCACGCGGGACTTGAGTCGATCTTCTTCACCAGTTCTCAGCGTAGATAGTGTTTCCACCTCCAGCCTCTATGCTGATAGTTTGAGGCAGCCGAGGGGATCAGTTAAGAGTGATACTCGGCCTGTTGCTGGGATAACAGCAATTCCAACGGGCACATCCGTCACTCTAGCAGAGAATGATTTTTGTAATATCTCCAAATATAACAGAAAGTCAGTTAAGAGCAGCGAATTAGAATGTAAGGCTATAAGAATGGGAAAGATGTCAGGACAGCAACTGAGTGAAACAACCACAAAACATAATTGTAATGAGCATGACTTCGATTCTTACTGGCAGAGACGTACCTGGCACATCAGCATTGATGCTGAGAGTTCGCTAAATACTCACTACAGCAAAGATACAACTAATAGCTGCAGCATAGACGACGATGAAGAAGGAATTGATACGCTTAATAGGAATAATCTATTGCACAGCGTTCAAAGAGATCTACATGTAAGTATCCACGATGATGAGAAGAGTATCAATATTGGCAGCATCACGGGTCACATCGTATGTGGGAAACCGCAACAACACGACGACGACGTGAAACAGGCGGCGGAGGAATTGCAGAGGATTGCCTCAGAGAACCCGCTAGTCCAGAATGTTCTGTTTGAACTCTTTGACCTACTAGATGAAGAGGAAATGGCTCATCATGATCTAGACGGTAATGTTAGTGAAGATGATGCGATAGATGATGATGATGCGAATGATTCAGATGATGGAGATAGCGGTAACGAGAGCTTATCTGCACAGAATGATAGTATCGTGAGAGGCCGTGAAGCTCAAGTCTTCTCAAATACAGATATTGACGAGGGAATAGATTTAAACTGATTGAGTTAATTTCTCACAAAATGAGGAATTCATTCTAGAGTATTTGTTGCTTTTTAGATGATAGTTAAATATCAATACACGAAATAGAGATGTGTGATTTGATACAAGTTTTTCGTTATTTGAAGCCATAGATAGCTTGGTATTTAACGATGCTAATTTTCATGATTAATTATAACCTTCATGTAAATTCTTCTGTAAATTATCATGTACATGCAAATGGCTTTTCACAGACTAATCCATTAACAATAACTGAAGCTAAATGTCTACTTCGTCCTAATTGTAAAATACAATAAATGTTGACATCATAGGCTCCCAATCATACATCCGCCTTGAGCTCCACCAGATTTGATCCCTTTTTGTAAAGTTCCCCTTTTGTCGCATACTTAATTTAGGACAACAAATTATCTTATATTTGACCCTCCAAACCTTTCCTCTATGACTGACCTACACGATTCACAATGCGCTCATATAAGTATTAAGTTTCCCTCCAATCCCAGAATTTTTCAATATTCAATAATTTATATTATGAGAAGCGACCTTTTACTGTATATCTGTGCGGTAAATGGCTAACTGATAAGTTAAATTAAACAACTTTAACGTTGTAAATATACATTTATTGTAAAGTAGGCTATTTCGCGTTTATTTATTTAAAAATAAATTAAATTCATGGGAACTTGTTTTCGCACGGAACGTGTTTTAAAGTTCATAGTCTCTTTTTATCTTTAGCTCTCTCTCTCTCTCTCTCTCTCTCTCTCTCTCTCTCTATCTCTAGCGAGATATCGAATCACGGATCCTAGATATGCATGCATAGTTTTAATCATTTTCATAATTTTAATCATAATCTTTCATAACTAATGAATTCATGCTAAGTAAATCTACAAGTTGACACGTGTTTTTAGTTAATATATGTTGATTTTATTTCTTAGAAATCTAAACTTTATGTTTATTTGTACATTTAAAGTGTACATGTCAATTTATGTACAACTAAATATTAGCCTAAAATCCGTAACTCTATGTGTATGAACGACAATAACAATAACGTTGCCATATACTGTATCATGCTGAAGATAACATGATGTACGTGTAAGTAATCTAACAACTTGATCAGTTCTTTTAATCAGCCAAAGAAAATCGACAAACTATTTTTATCAACTACCAAAACACCACTAGCTGATGATCCAGTTTAATAGATATATCTTCGGTTAAGATAAATATAAATGACAATGAATACAAATGTCACTATTGGATAAAACGTTTGAACGGTCGTAACCTAAATTAAGGTAAGCCTACTCTGGCACTGATAAGTAAATAGGGAATTAGTCAGTGTTTAGTATGAGGGCGACACTTTGTAGGACCCAGTGACTAGAATGTTCTCCAGTGTGAAGATCCGCCTCAAACACAAGCCCCACCCCCATAGCGTTGCGTCTGTCTGACGTTACGTACACAGGGGTTCTAAATGTATTCTGGAACAGTCAAACAATCGATAACAGCTTATCATATTAAATTAATTATTATTAATCGTCAATCATTCATCAATCAGTCGGTCAATCAATCAATCAATCAATCAATCAATCGATCAGTCAATCAGTCCAAATAGTCAATCAATCTATGCTAATTAAATCAAATCAAACAAAATTGAGATTCAAAGTGAGGTTGTCTGCTTTATTAAAAACATTCACTTTCATAATCTGTTACGTTACGAATTCAGAAAGAAACATGTATTCTTTTTACTTTAGTTTTAAGCAGACAAGGTTTTCATGGTATAAAAATACATGTATATTGAAAAATGCGATATCTACATAGAATTTAAGATAAACCAGCATCATTGACTCACTGTTACCAGAACATAAAATCTACTATAAGTCGAAACATTTACACATTGAAGTACTTTCTTTACGCGTAGGTTTATAACACGAATCTCCTTCTCTCTTAGTGAACTGCCTACTGGCACGTCCGTGGTATATAACGCCTCCACTCATCTCTATCTTCCGTTTTCATCTTCAACTCCACATACGAGTGGATCTTGAAATCATCAAGCATTCCTTTTGATATTCCATTTTCCGCTAATGATGAGGTGAGCCCCCTACGCCTTCCTCAGCTTGACTAACATTTACTGGACAGGGGCGTCATTCCAGAACACACGTATCCTATCACGTATCATGAACTTGCAAATAAATTCATACTAGTACTCTACTACTACACTCTTCAAGATACCATATCAAATACCTGGAGCTTCAGGCGATGTGACTCAATGGGGATGATCTTAAGAACAGGCAGTGGCTGGATGAGCTGCTTTGGCTTCTGAGCCATCAATGTTCCTTTCTCCGTATCCCACCCCGCTCCTTCCAAGTACAATCCGTGCACGAAACATCCTGAACATTACATCATACAAGTGTAACTAGTGCACGAAACATTGTACACGTTACATCATACAAGTATAGCTAGTGCACGAAATATTGTACACATTACAACATACAAGTGTAACTAGTGCACGAAACATTGTATACATTACATCATACAAGTATAACTAGTGCACGAAACATTGTCACATTACATCATACAAGTGTAACTAGTGCACGAAACATTGTGCACATTTCATCATACAAGTGTAACTAGTGCACGAAACATTGTACACATTACATCATACAAGTATAACTAGTGCACGAAACATTGTACACATTACATCATACAAGTAAGTAGAAGCAATGCATGAAAAACGGTGCACATTTCATCATACAAATATAGCCAGTGCACGAAACATATGGTTGCAGAATGGTTATAGTATGGTTATACCCTGATGCGCCCTCTCGTTGACGTCCTCGGGGTTCTCGTAGGTAGTGACGGCCGTGTAGAGCGTCGACTTATCTAGCGGCCATCCGTTCCTCCTGCAGGTCGCCTGGACCAGGGCCGTCAGGTAGGACTCGGGTATGTGCAGGCCTGAGAGCCACATCACAGGCGGCTCTCGATCAGTCGCCTGAACAAGCACAGCAATTCGTACACTACCCTGTGACGTTTGATCCGTGAAGTGTTAGAAAATTCAAACAATAACTGAATGAGTGTCCCATAAGCCCAGAAAGGCTGACTTTGAATAATAAATGAAACTCATCTTAAGGACACTCAGGAATCATACATAAAGGCAGCATAAAGGTTGAAATTAGCAATGATACGGGCAAGGCCTTTGATAGGAATAATTGTTAGTTTATGAAGTAGTCGCCACATCATTGAGCAAGGTTGCAGACGTTAAGTGCAGTGTGAAGCTTGGACCCACCACTAGTAGTGTGTGTGAGAGTAAGAGCAGTAATACACAAATATCCAGTAACAGTGTTAGGGAAGTTAACCAAGGGAGAGCATCCACTGCCAAAAGATTCTCAATCAGAAGAAAATAAACGTGCATTTTTCCCGATTACACTGCTAAACATTCCTGTTTTTCGTGTCGTTGGCTTAATTTTGAAACAGTACCATACGAATCCATCAATGTAAACCTAAGTTAGCACCCATTTATGGTTACAAACTTCAGACTACAATCTACAAAACAACTTCAAATATACTAAAGGTACCCTAGTTTCAGAACACTAACTACAATAGCCGCCATACTACAGTACAAAACACAGAAATTTAAATAAAGGATATAGTAAGACTCTAAAGTTCTAAAACAGTAAAGTTTCACTCAAGCCTACCCAGCCGTGGTACTGTTGATGTCGACGCTGGAAGTGTATCATCCAGTTAGCGAGGGACTTAAGGGTGGCAGGGGCCAATCTCCTCCATATCCCTGGAATGAGTCCATTGTAGAGAGACGTCGCTACGTCATCCAGCTCATTACTCATTCCAACTTCACCAGCAAGTGCCTGCAAAACAATGACAATGTGGCTTGTATAACTATCATCATCATCCATCATCATCATCATCATCATCATCATTATCATCATCATCATCATCTTCCCTGGGCTTTTGTAACTATCACCATCGTCATCATCTTCCCTGGGCTTTTATAACTAACTTTAGGTTATTTAATTAGTCACCATCCAGTGCCTGCAAAACAATGGCATGATAAGCTTATACAATTATCTGAAATAAAGCAGAAAGAACCACGACCTCTGAACAAAGACCATATTAAAATACCTTTGTACATCGTTGATACTTAGTAGTAATTCTCAGTTAAATTTCTTGCTCAGTAAAATTATTACCACTAAACATTGACATCGGACATCAACTAAAGGAAATCTGTTGTATGCAAAGCGCAGCCTTACATTGATTTTAATATCGATTTTGCAATTTGTACAGGTAGTTACATATAACTGACTAATATAAAAATACAGATAATAATTTGAAAGCTTACTAAAAACTGATTGTAATCAAAATCTTTGATGAAGTGACAAATGATCGCAATCAAAATATTTGACCAAGTTACAAATAATCTTAAGCCATATCTTTGATCAAGTTACAACTGATCGTAATTAAAATCTTTGATCAAGTTACATATGATGGCACTTAAAATCTTTGATTAAGTTTACCTTAATGAGGGTGGTAAGAGACTTGTACATTCTCTTATTGAGCTCGTTGAACCTCTCTAACTCCTGCAGAAGAACAACTGTTGTTGGACTGATCACACCTCCGAAGTGCTTGCGTGTCTGATCAATGTCAAACTGCTGAGGAAGCTTCGCTAGAATCTCATTGGCCACTCGATCTATATAATCATCCCGCGATACTCCTGAACTTGATTCGCCTGGAATATATAGTCTATACAAAACTTTACAGAATTTTAAAACTCTATAATACTATTTTATCGTGCTAGCTAAAAACTTCGCTTCTGCGCTTCCCATAATTAGCACACTAAAGACCAATTTAAATATTAAAATAATAAAAAATAAAATAATAAATAATAAAATAGCCCATTAGGACCAGAGCTTTGCTCGGCAATACCTAAAGTCAGGTCTATCTTTATTCACTATGAAACCTCTAGCTTCTGATGTAGTTTCCCATATTTCTACAAGTTCCTCTCTACCAGAGTCACGTGATATTTACAAACATACATGCAGCAGTTTTCTATTGGACTATTATGCTAAACGTTTATCTTTAAGACCATTTTACTCCCGCTTAAGTCAATTTAGTTTCTATAACAAACAAAATGTTGCCTCTCTAACCAAATCAAAAATATACGTAAAGTCTGGTTATTTAAAAAGTCACAGTTATAGTTTACCTAATGACTATGTAATCAATTACAGAAGCCACATTAAGCTCAAGTTCTCTTTCGAATTTTTTCTTTACTGATATTACTAATATATTACAACTGATATCATCAATTTCAACAGACAAAAATTCTCAACTTCAAATATTTATTTCAAGCAAAAACAACGCTTGCCTACTAATGTTTACTATCTGATTAAATAAACAACTATGTTCAATACAATTACTTACACCACAATTTAAAACGATGCCAAGTTGCAAACCTGTTTGTGGTTGTAGATCCATCAAGTGAAGCCATATTTGTTTAGCGGCGTTAGTGTAATATCCTATCTCCGCATTTGGATGAAGCCCAAACACTTCCGGTGTATTCGTCAATGGAAGCGAATCGACATAGGCTATATAATGCAACACAATAACTGAATACAGTTAACTATTTCAACAGTAATAATTAATTGTTTTTAATCAAAAGATGCCAGTTATGAACACAAAAATTGAGCCACGCAACAATTCAATCTCTAATCAGCTGTAAAATAACTTCAACATAATCAGGCAATTTGAATAGAGATCTGAGCCCTAACCTATGTATTCAGAGAACTCAACTTAACATGAAACCAACATTCATCATCATCATCTTCCCTTAAATCCCAGTTTAACAAGGGTCGGGATATAAACAGACTTTCTTTAAATTTATCCATTCGTCTAAGTTTTTGTAGCAATTTCTGGAGCCTAGACGCTTACCAACCGAATGCCCTTTCTGACGTTAGTTTGGATCAAGTTTTTATGTCGCCTTCTACGACACATTAATATTTACACGGTTGGTCTATTTTTCAAACAACCCGGATACAACACGGGGAAACGAGGATTAATAACGAAATTGAAAGCGTGAAAAGCACAAGCAGGTTAGCATTACCGATATAACTATCTCTCGAGCCATCCTCTGGAATTTTATAGTCGACTTCGTCATTGCGGTAGAAGTGGAACGGTTGGAAAGTGTCGAATATGAAATCTCCCATGTACTCGTCCATATAGGTTCTCAAAACTCTTCTGTCAAACTCGTCAATGGCTCGACCTCCGTACATTACCTGCACACAAACATATGGTTATAATTCATTATATTTATTTAGTTTTACTAATTAATTTAATTCACCAACGTCAGAAAGGACATTCGGTTGGTTAGCGCCTAAGGTACAGAAATCGCTACAAAAATTTAAACGAATGAAAAAGTCTCAAATAGGGGATTGGCTGATAGCGTGGTGTAGGACAGAGAGGATTTGAGACAGTTCATTTGTATCCTGACCCTGGTTAAACTGGGATTCAAGGGAGGATGATGATGATGACTAATTAATTTAATTCTAAGTTTAATTTATAATTTTAATTAATAAGCTTAATTTGAATGTCGAGGGGATCGGGGATAGGTTGGCTCAGTCGATATTGAGAAGGTATGGGCATAGTGCGAGAAAGGCAGATGAGGAAATAGTAAAGAGAGTTTGGAGGGAAGAGCTGGATATTTAGTTAGAGATAGGTAGACCACAACTGACGTGGGATGACGTCTCTGACAGCATCCCTGGATGATGAAACGGACGTTAAACCTTTATCATTAATTAAGAAGGACATAAGAGAAGATGATGATGATGACTAATTAGTTTAATTCAGGTATAATAGCCTATACATAACTCACAAACTCACAAACACATACACACTCAAATATACACATATAATGTAAACAGTGCAGTAGAAAATATACACTTAAAGAAAAAAGTCAGCCACACCCACAAGACACTGTAAATTTGACGTCTGTTTTAGTTACCAAGGATACTGTATGAGACAGTCAGATACACCAGGGCTCCGCTGCTTATCACGTAAATGTGCTAATTCCTCAGCCACACACATGACACAAACAATCTAACCGTTAAGTGTAAATAATATACAAATTGGGCATTACAAGTGCTTGCACGCTTCAGAAGGCTTGAGAAATTAAATTAAATTTAAAACATCAAAGTGTGCCACCCGAATTCAGATTAGCTGCGAGTTTAAACTCACGTAGCAATTTCGAAAAAGGGCTTCAGTATTATTTAAGACCTAACTTCATGGATTTCTTTGTACAACGTTGATAATTTACGGTTAAATAAATGATTTAAATTTACATGAAAAAATGGCACATGGTTGAAATAAAATGAACTGCTTCAACTGACATTCTAGAATATTTCTTGATATGAAACCGAGAAAACTATGCGCTGAATTTTCCACTTGGATGAAAACTAAATATTTTTAACAATACTTAACCTGTTCATATTTTATTACAGAAGATCAGTACCAATTCATTGGCCCATAATAATAATAATAATAATAATAATAATAATAATAATAATAATAACCTCCAACAATTTCTATAACGGTGTCATGGCCTGTGTCCGGTCTTCGAGACCGCTTTACAAGTTCCCGGCAGGTTATTATAGTCATTAACTGTAAGAGCCACTAGTTAACCAAATTAATTCAATCATAATTTTCTAAAGAAAGCAGACAAGCACACCACACCTCTCCTATCAGATACTTGAGACTGTTCCACGGTATTCTGGTATCAGAGTTTTCCTCAGCTTTAGTCAGATAGATCCTCAGCACGTCCATGCACACTTGGAAGTCGGATTCGTTGAAGTCGTACGTGACATTCCAGCCGATCTTTCCATATTTCCGTCTCTCCTGCACCACGGCGTGGAAGAAAGCAAGAACGAAAACAAGCGTCTGGAAGGCTGGATGAGGACAGGATGTGAGAGATATGGGATTGATCTTGAAGTAAGTACTGCGCATGTTCAGTCGTAAGCCATTCGGTGGCTCAGTAACAACCTATAACATCGTCGATAAGATGGTTAGTATCCATGACTGCATCGAGAACTATAAATATATGCTATGCAAGTTTAGATAGAGCCTAATCGATTTTGAAGTACAGTGAAAACCTATAACACTCACGACAGCAGTTAAACAGCATCTACTAAAATGATTAAAAGGACAAATCGAGAATTGTGCAGTTAAAAAAGGTATATATATATATATATATATATCATCATCATCATCATCATCATCATCATCTTCCCTTAAATCCCAGTTTAACGAAGGTCGGGATACGAATAGACTTATCCATTCGTTTATATATATATATATATATATATATATATATATATATATATATATATATACATGTATACAGTATATATATATTTACAAAAAAATAGAGAAAAAATAAATATATGATACAACGATTCCGTTATTACAAACTGAAATTCAGTTTATTTAACTATTAATATTACTGTTTATTTAGTTTATTCTCTCTCTATCATTCTTTTTTCTTGGGGATATGCTTTTTGACGAGCTGGGCCCCCTATGCCTTCCTCAGTTTTGACGGCCACTTACAGGGCAGGGGCGTCATTCCCTGAGAAAACTATCCCGTTTACCCATCCTGTTTACCCAAACTATCCTATTTACCCTAAATATCTTTAACTGAACGATAACTGAAAAGATATAACAGTTAATATCTTTTACTGATATTACTGCTTGATATATCAAAAGGAATTTTCGATGATTTAAACATTCACTCGCATGTGGACATAAAGAGAAAACGGAAGACAAAGAAGAGAGGAGGCTTTATATATTATAGCCCTGCCACTGATCAGAGTACTAAAAGAGAGAGATTATAATAATTATTGCTCCAAAAGGTATAAATCCTTTTGTCAAGCATCAAAGAAAATCACTATGACTCTGACAGAGATTCAAGTATAATAAGATTAATTAAGTTTTGTCCAAATTAATTAAAATATCGCAGGAGCGGGATACAAGTAAGAACGAGGTCAATAATAATTATTACATTAATTATATAATATATAATTATATAGTTAGTTAATATAATTCTGTTGGTTATACAAGTTAATTTATACAAATTTTGTAACAGCCATATCATATACCTATGTATTTCTCAGTAAATGTTTGCTATGTATTGTTTCTACATTTGTTTTACTACTACTACTACTACTACTACTACTACTACTACTACTACTACTACTACTGAGACTGCGCTACGTCCTATTTGGACCCTGCAGTAGGCTTCAAGGTTAATTGACTCCAGCTCTATCCTCAGCCAGATCACAGATGCTCTCATCTAATATGTTCAAATTCTGATTTATATCTTTGAGATTTTTATTTACTAATTTGATCCATGTTTGTTTATTTTGACAACCTCTTTGTTTTGTCTGAGATTTTTTATTCTCATTTAAAGCAAGTTTTACAGGTGCATTGTTCGGTAACCTAAGTGAATGACCTATCCATTTTAGTCTTCGTGTTTTAATTGCAAGACTCCTTTTTTCATTTGTTCTGATGTATAAGTTATCGTTGCTTATAATGTGAGGGCAATATATTTTAAGTATTTTTCTTAATAGACTTCTATGAAATATGTCAATTTCGTGTTCCTGTTTTGAAGTTAATGTCCATAGCTCACTATTATATAAGTAAACTGGCGTAATATAAGCATTGAATATATTTATTCTTGTTTTCATTGTTGTTTTGCTATTTGTTAGTTTCATCTTGTATTTATTAAAAATAGCCATACACAATTGCTTTCTATGGATCATGTCTCTTTCAGTATCCAAGTAAGAACCTAAATATTTGCATTTCTTCCATTCCTGATCATTTTTGTTTCCAATGGTATATTTTTCTCTTTTATCTGTGTTTAGTTTTAAATCTCTCTTATTCAGTTTATCATTGACTTCCTTTTGAATTTTGTCTGTTACATTTGCTTTAGAATGTATGTACCTGTTTTTATACAATAAAATAAACTTATTTCTCTCTCTTTCTCTCTCTGTCTCTCTCTCTTAACGGAAATGACTTTGAGAAATTAAGCAAAACAAAAACAAACACCTTCAGAGACCGTTGTAGTATTCCTACTGGAAAGCTAGCAATTGGCTCGGTTGTAAGCCATAGGCGAAAATCTGGATGAGGCTTAGAGATTTTCTCCAGCTGTTTCTCCAGTAGGCGGAGCCAGTTGACTAGTAGATGACCATTCTGAAGCATCAACCACTGACCACGCCCAATAGCGACATCTAGTAGTTGTAGAGCTAACTGTAATAAAATACAAAAATAACAAGTAATACAGTGTAGTAAGCCCAGCTATGCATTTTTGCTATATAAGCTTCATTTTAAACGGAGTAACAACTGCGCATGCCTGCAGTAACTGTATATGCCTGTAATTGTACATTGTTTTAATATGTTACGCAGTAATATTTTGTCAATAAAAGAGAAAAAGTAGAATTATTGATCAAGAATCGCTAACTTTATGCCACTACAAGAATGTCAGTTGAAAATATTCATCAATCTTGCTATTATTATATCAAAATACAATAACATCAACCTTGCTTTTATTGCATAAAAATACAATAACATAAACTTTGCTTTTATTGCATAAAATACAATAACGTCAACCTTTACGGTATTGTATCAACCTACAATGACACCAATGTGACAGAATGCTATTCAAATACTTCTGCAGAGAACCATACCTGTTCCTGACCTTGACCCAGCGACAAGAACTTTATCTTATTAACTCCGAATCCAGACCGCTCTGCAAGCTTCACGAGATCCGTCGCGGGATCGGATCCAGGACTTAGAATGAAGACGACTGGCGATAGACTGGTGCTCTGCTCCAGTATAGCGTCGTAGCTAATGACGGGCGGGGTAACGTACTGCTCGCCCATGATCTGAGTCACGTACTCTGTGATCGCTCGGTAGATTCTGTCGACTCTGAAGCACCTCAGCAACATAAGCCTGTGGAAGTCACTCAGAGAACCGTACTTCATGGGAAATTTGACCGCCTCCGGACTGTCTAAGTCGTACCACTGTATAAGATCAATCAATCGGCTAGAATATCAATCAATCAATTAGCAGTTAGCCAGTCGATATTGAACAGACTCTTCTATACATTAATGGTACTATAATGAATAGAAATTCATATAAAATTGTGCAATGATAATTATAATAATAAACTAATTCGTCATCAATTGATTGGAATTAACAAAATGTCAATTAACAGCAAGTAACAGTAACTATTACGACAAAGCTAGTCAAAAATTAATGAAATAGTTATTTGATTAACTTAATGGAATAGTTATTTAATTAACTTAATCAAATAGTTATTTGATTACTGCACTTCTGAGCATGCGCGACAGTTGCAAGAAAAATTGAAATCCGAAGGTTACTCATAGCCACTATAAACCGACAGCTTGGTTAACTTATGAACTAATGTACTGTTTTGTCTACAACTTTACGCTGATATTTATCACATAGAAGTAGTAACTATATCTCACATTTTTCCAGGCAGACTCATGCTTCTCCACATCACTCAATAGAGTCCCAAAGGTGTCTGGATAGTCTTCAGAGAGTCTCACCATGTCCTCCCATCCTACATCAGGAAGCCAGGAGAACGGCTTCCTTCTGGAACTCTTCTCGAGGGCTACGTTACCCTTTACAACCACAATACTTATCATTACAATTAAACATATTACACAAACATAACCATGTTACACAAACATAACCATGTTACACAAACATAACCATGTTACACAAACATAACCATGTTACACAAATATAACTATGCTACACAATACAACCATGTTACACAAATACAACTATGCTATACAATACAACCGTGTTACACAAATACAACTATTATGATAAACAAATATAACCATGATACACAAATACAACTATGCTATATAATACAACCATGTTACACAAATACAACTATGATAAACAAATATAACCACATTACACAAATACAACTATGCTACACAATACAACCATAATACACAAATACAACCAAGATACACAAATACATGTAAAACCATGATACACAAATACAACCATGTTACACGAATACAACCACGTTACACAAGTATATCCACATTACACAAATATCTAAAGCTAAATATTATATCCACATTTAAAGCTAAGTGGAGTTTCGTTCAGATTAAGCACACTAAAATGTCAAGAAACAGCAAGCAATTCAGATCAAATTAACTTTATTTAAGCCGTAAGTTGATAACTAAAGCTTCATTCGGTTGAGTTATGCGCAGTCATAAATTAATATAAAAAGCAATAATATCAATCAAATAATTAATAAAGATATCAAGTAGAAAATATAGTGTACAATTAGAACGCTTATCATTAGAAGAACTGAATTACCTCCCGATCAGGTCCGGATAAAATACGAATATTTTGTTTATTGAACAGAAGCTAAAGTGAATTATATTTGAATCGTGTTGTATGTGATAATCTTAGCTTTAAATCCTGAAATAAAAAGACAAAGTAACTCCAGGGCATTCAGAACGCTCAAATAACCGTTGAGAGATAACTTTCAATATACATGTATTGAGGTTATAAACCTATATACTTAATACCTAGAGATACGCTCAACGTACCATATCACAAATTTCTAACAGAAATGAACCGACAGGACCTGTGTCCTCCTAAACCAGGCAAGTAAATTTTCAATCTAAATTATAATTAAAATAATTGAAAACCAATTAGATTGAGCTCGAAATCCTTATGGTTCAGAGTGTGTTTTTAAATCATTATCTTCTCTTGAATTCCAGAGTATTTCTTTACAAATAATGAGAAAAATTATGTTCAAACCTTAATAAAAAAGTCGAGCTCATTCTGTCGAACTCTTCCTTCGTCCATCTCAAGTTTGACCGTAATCTGAAAGGAGAAAAGCAACTTGTGCTTCTCGAATATTCCCGTGCAGCCATAATTGTAGACGTTCAGCGTCAGAGCGTTCATGATGTTGTTAAGTCTCTTGTTCACCACTGTATCAGGCATACTACGCTTCAACGAGAATTCAAACACTTCCAGGTAGGAGGATAGGGAATACTGATACATAGCATTAACCGACGACATCTCCGCGAGCACAAAGAAAAGAATGGCCCCACGCTTAGCGGCCGACCGATACATGTCTCGATTCTTCTCGATCTCTTTGGCCGTCTTCTCACCGAGCTTCAGCTTCTCGGTGACTTCGCTTGCCTTCGACTTCGTGTCCTCGAGAGTCTGAACGAGCTCGATGTTGTCGAGCATGTTACCGGTGGATGTGGCGAGTTCTCTCAAGAGTGAGTCCTCCAGGTCCTTCAATAGCTTCTTGTTAACACTGCACAGTCAGTCAGTCAGTCAATCAGTCAGTCAGGCAGTCAGTCAGTCAGTCAGTCAGTCAGTCAGGCAGTCAGTCAGGCAGTCAGTCAGTCAGGCAGTCAGTCAGGTCAGTTAGTCAGTCAGTCAGGCAGTAAGGCAGGCAGTCAGTGTGTCAGTCAAGCAGTAAGGCAGGCAGTCAGGCAGTAAAGCAGTCTGTCAAGCAGTCAGTCGATTGGTCAATCAATCAATAAATCAATCACTCTATCAAACAACAATAAATTTATCACTAACCAACCAATCAAGTAAAGTTTCATCTAAGCACTATCTCTTCGAAAACACTTTAATAACGTTTTTAAAAAAGTTACATTCCATTAAGAATGATATCATTAAAATTACCATTCTAAACAAATAAGTCTCAAAAATACAAATACGCTGCTCTTATGTTATTTATTATACAAATATTGAAATCAGAACCTCGTCTCCTGAAGCAAAGTCTCTCTCCTCTGTTCCAGCTCAGGTCTCTCGTATTTGACTATCACACTCAACAGCTGATCCTCCAAACCCTACATACACATAATATCATAATATAGCAGGTGTTAAGGTGTTCGTATCCCACTCTCAAACTGCCTGCATCTTAAATGGAGGAATGCCATTCAATTTACAAAACATTTAACAGAATTGATTTGAAAGAATTACTTAAATTTTAAACAAAAGAGGTACACATTGTATCGAGTAGAGATACTGTCGTTGAGAAAATGAAAATCAATATTTCGGCAGTTATATATATATATATATCTATATATATATATATATATATATATTATATATATATATATATATATATATATATATATATATATATAATATAGTTAAGAAACTTCTTCATGAAAACGTTTTCATGCAAAACTAAATCTAACCGCAATATTAAAATTTGCAAAAGTACTCAATTATTATTCATCATTTCTTATATCTTTTACCAACAACCGGTAACAAACGTTCTAGTTTAAGACCACTTAGTAGCATTACCTTAAATATAACTATCATGTATTATTACCTTCAGAGTGACGGTATAATTAATGACCATAGATTTTCCAAACACATTGGGATTTAGTTTAGGATTGGAGAACTTCGTGTTGAGATAGAGACGAAAGTTTCTGTCATAATCCACTTCCTTGTCACCCAATACGACATACTCCCTGCCCTGAGTGCCTAAGTAATAATTAAAAAAATACTTGGAATTATATACTTGATATCAAATATATAAACTATAGAATTGATATAAATACTATAATATAGTAACACATAAATTCTTTATATAGTTATTATATTATAATTATTATTATAATGTAGTAACATATAGATTCTTTCTATAGTTATTATAATAATTATTATTATATAATTATAGAAAATTGTATTAGATTTAAATTAAATACTAGAAATTACACCGTAATTCTGCAATAAAACAATACTGCCATAATACACTAATGTGATCGAATAATATCCAATAATCTTGCGAGTATTTTGTCCGAAAGTTATCGATATAACAGTCTGAGTGATAGGGAAAATTTAATAACATTAAGTCTACGTTTTACAATAAATCCCTGAATACCTCTGATGTTTTTCTCCAGCACATTGTCTATGACAGGATCTATGTAGTCATCTACATCCTGAAATAAAACTGGATATCCGTACTTAATGGCCAGCTCGAGATGCTTCAGGAAGTCCGAGTCATTGAACGTACAAATCTGTACATTATAAAAATATAAATTTAGTAAATACATATAGTGCTTGTTCGGTAATGAAAAATTTGCGATCTATTGTGTCAGGTAAATTGGCTGTTCCTAAATGCCGAACAGTTTTTTATGATGACAAGTCGTTTCCTGTAGCAGGTCCCAAATTGTGGAATGAACTTCCATATTTTATAAGACATTCTGATAAACCTGACAGCTTTAAAAAGAGCCTTAAGACACATCTTTTTGCTAGATCATTCCATGTAAATTCTGCTCACTGATAAATCTCTCAGATTGCGATATTTAAGCTACGTTACATATAATAGTTATTTGATATTGTAGTTATTTTTACTGTGTGCATTTTATTGTATATTGCTTGTTTTACCGTTACTGTTGTAAAGTATAGAGATGCCTTAGCATGATATACTCTATCTATTAAACATTAAACATTATATAATAATAATAACAGAGGATTAACTGATGATATGACATGGGACAGAGAGGAGTGGAGAAGGTCTTTTTGAATCCCGACCCTAGGTCCCTAGTCAAACTGGGATTCAAGGGAAAATGATGATGATGATGAATAAATAGATATAATACTAGTTTAAAATATATAGATTTAAAAATATACCTTCAATGCATTGAGTACATTTATCTTTTGGTAATATTAGTAATAATATTTCATATTAATTTAACCATTAACATAACAGGTAGGCCCAACACAATTTGAAGCAAAACATTTTATCTTTTAATTCGTACGTTCCTTCATAGATGCCTGTTAATTATACGAATAAATAGTATGAAAATTAAGCACAGGCGAATTATGTATCAACGAACTTATTGACAGTTTACTGGTACTCTTGGCATTATTTGTAAGCACTGGAAAAACCGGTGTGTATACTGTGACTTGCAATTCTATTACTTTTTCTAAATAATTTTGTAATTCAATTACATTAGAACATGTGACATCTGCATGTAAGTACCTTCAGAGACAAACAGAAGTGATGGCGCAACATAACTAACCAATAATGAAACAGGTAATAAAATTAATATCATACGTCTGTAAATAACGCAATTTCAGTCTTTCAGCAACGGATGTTCTTTGTATCAATTGTTAACGAGTCATGTTTGGAATTTAAATCACAAGGCTACGCTGAGTTTCGTGAAGAAAACCATAAATGCGTCAAATCTCTTTTCTTATCAATTGGGCATCAAACCGACGTCATTTATTTTTAGATAAGGTATAAAGCAAAAAGACAACCACTCTCGATAGTTAGAGTCAAGTTTCAAGATTTTTTTCAGCTAGTAGGTATGTCAATGACCCTGCTCAGCCTAATGTACAAAAACAATAATTATACTAGAACTAAAAGTACAATGGAAGGAAAAAGAGGCAGGGGCAGGCCGAGATTAGGTATGTTAGGTGATTTAAAGACCCACTCATATGCGGAAATGAAGAGGAAAGCGGAAGACAGAGAAAAGTGGAGGCGTTTTATACCATGGACCTGCCTTAGGCAGTGCACTAAGAGAGAGAGAGAGAGAGAGAGAGAGGGGTAAATAAAGAGTAACTGAGAGAGCTGACTGAGTTGGAAGGAAGATAAAAGATGAAACAACTGAGAACCTTAAGGTTATTGGAGGCTTCTTTGCGCTTGATCCACTGCAGAGCTTGTTGCTGAGGATCAATGCACAGCGGGAACCTACTGGCATATGTTGTGAGGATTCCATTCTGCACGGAGAGCTCATCCGGCGGAAGTCCTTCAGAACTCCATCTGCATATGCCGCACGATAATAGAATAAGTACATTGTTAAAATAATGAACTGTAAAACGTAAATTCCTGCCTTTAATGACACATGCAAGTTATCAATTTATTAAACAAGATATAAACAAAAGAAATATCCTTATTTATTAAAATACAAATGTTTCGAAGTGTTTATACAATTGTCGGAACGATTTTCGACGTGGTGGAAGTAAAGGCACGACTCGCTGTTACTCAGATTAGTTACCAATAACGTTTGCGTTTGGTACTCTAGTTATATATGTTTATTTTCTTTATTCAATTTATATTTATTTATGATGTGTTTGATTTCTATTGTATGTGTTTCTTACTGCCATGAATTTGGTGAAATAAAGATTGTCTAACAGAGGAGGTGAAAGGGAAGCATGGGAAGAGGTAATAATTAACTCCGTCTACTGCAGTCACCGGCTATCATAATACGTAAGAGTATATTTGATGACGATTACAATTAAGTTAATTTCAGTTAAGTTACAAGTAGTTGCTATCACAGTAACACATACACCAGGAACAATGTACGGCTAGTCCATTTCAATTTCATTCACTCCTAAAATAAAGTTAACTATTCGTATAGTGGATAAAAAGTAAAACTGTGATACGATACATACATCTGCTACTATCAGTGTTAACGACCGAAATCTAAACACTTAAGATATTAGTATATTATAAGAGATATCTGTGTTTTAAAAGTTAAGTTCACACATTATGGTCCGGATATGATTTGAAAAATTGTCTGCATAAATTAAAAAGTCAACAATGAATTAACGAATAACATTTCAACAGTTTTACATATAACTAAAAAGATTTTCAGTAAAAATTAACCAGCTCAGCTATAGATGAGATTTTAAAAGCAGATTTTCCGTCACATACCCCCGACTAAGACACTAATACGGTAATACTGAATTACTATAACATTACTGGATGGAGCCAGTGGCGAAGTCGGTAAGATACTCGACCGCGGATCAGTATGTGTAGGGTTCAAATCCTAGGCTCGCTCGTCACTGACATAGCTTTCGAGTGAGGAAACTGACGTTAATCTTAGCTTTTTTTTACAAATTACCTGCTGATTTCCACATCATTAGTAAGCAGTTTCTCCACTCTGAACGGTTGACTGAGAGGAATTTCTCTCTGGATGACGTCATTCATCCACAGCTCACAAACCATCTCCTGACGAAACTCCCAGCTGAAGGCACCGACATAGCACAAGAACGAGGCACTGCACAAGCAGTCTCCTAGCAGCCTCACTCGTTGCTGCTTCAGATTCTCCAGCTCTTCAGTCCATCTAAATCAATCAATCAATCAATCAGTAGCTGTGTTGTTAGAAATGTACAAATGTAAATGTAAAAATGTACTGATTTGCATAGTTTTTGGACCTTCTTTTGCTTGCCGACTTGATTTTGTCTCAATAGTGCTCGATGTTGTCATTGATGATTGTAGCACTCTAAGTGTTGTTGTTATTATTAGAACGCATATATATAACATACTATTATTGTATATGCTTTCGAAAAACAGCTTACCTAATGATTAGAGTTATTAACGCAATGAATTAGTCTACATGTACATGTATACACACTATATTATAATTTAATTTGCAGTCAAACACAGCAGTGATTTATCACTTACTGAACCATAATTAAAACCTTTAATATGCTATTAATTTTACTATTTATGCAAACAATAAACAAATGGAATTCTCTTTAATAGAATGTCTGATAAGGACACCAGTACATAACGTTCTGGATGTACATACAACTATAACGAACAATAGAGATCTCCTAAAACGTTTACACGTAGAATATAATATCAGCAAAATTAGGTTAGCTCAGTAATATTAGTTTCAATATAACAATAAAAGTATCGATGAGTACATCTCTCTCTCTCTCTCTCCTCTCTCTCTCTCTCTTCTCTCTCTCTCTCTCTATCTCTCTCTATCTCTCAGTGCACTACCTACTGGCAGGATCATGGTATATAACGCCTTCACTCTTCTTCTTACCACCCGCTCCCCATTGATGGATACATATAGACAGGAAATTTCTCAGACCTGACTTTCTCCGACCCTAATCCAGAGATAAGTTTGTCTGCGGCAACAAGTCTCCTCTCCATCAGTTCTGTCTCCTCCTGGAGTGTCTGTCTCTCCAGCATCGCTGCCTCGTACTTATCCTTCAATGACCTCAACTCCTCTTCCAACTTTTCCAACTCGTTATTTATCTTCTCCAGCTCACGCTTCGCCTGGTGGTAAATCTTCTCCAGCTTGGCAACCTATAGAGAAAGATCAATCTCAAACAATAGGTAAAGATTTCATTTCACACGTGCACTCATACATACACTCACACGTGCACTCACAAGTGCACTTATACGTGCACTCACACGTGCACTTACACGTGCACTTACACGTGTACTCACACGTGTACTCATACATGCACTCACACGTGCACTCACACGTGCACTCACACGTGCACTCATACGTGCACTCAATACGTGCACTCACACGTGTACTCATAAGTGTACTCACACGTGCACTCATATGTGCATTCACAAGTGTATGCACAAGTGTACTCGCAGGTGCACTCATGCACGCGTGCAGTTGCTCAAGCAGTCAGTAGTGCATTAGTGGGGCTGAATACAACCTATACCAGAAACCAAAAGCCATATTATTTAATTATTTATATAAAGGTTGAAATAAAATGCAATATATCATTTGGATCTAGATGAATAGAAGATATCTAATCTGATATATTCTTACTTTTTCTCTCTTGGGTTTGACTTCTTTGGCCACCTCGCAGTATCCAACCACTGCGTGAACAAACTTCATGAGTCCGGCAGCGGCTCTGCTCTTTTCCTTCATCTCCTCCACCGATATGTCCATTTCCTTGAACATGGACTTCACGAGAGTCACCTGTACAACAACACATACTTCAACTGATTTTCCATTGTCTTGTACGGTAAAGTATTAAAAATTAAAAGCTCACAGCCCAGTTACATCTCCTATCTTACAACAATCAGTTTACTGGCTGCAGCCAGTGGCGATGTCGGTAAGATATTCGACTGCGGATCAGTATGTGCGGGGTTAAAATCCTGGGCTCGCCCGTCCCTGACATCGCTTTCGAGTGAGGAAGCTGACGTTAACATTGGCCTTACCTTACAGTAAGTGCTAGTGCGCGCATGTATTCAACCTCCTATTATATAAACTTAACATTTAGAGGGAATCTCGAGAACCGAGGTCTCGTAGAACACTGGTCAGATCAAGTCATCCGGTGAAAATATATATCGGGTGCGATACCGGTAGCCATCGATGAAACTTGTGCATCATGACCTTACTACGATCTTATCTTGAGCACATTGACTGCACACGTTTAGCTGAAGTACACGCCAAGGCCATATTTTCTTATCGCCTTACCTTAGTCATATCGCATAAATCATTCAAGCCTAAAGCATAATCTAAGCATAATCTAAAGTACTTTACCGCTAGTTTCACCATCATATGCACGTTATCAGATAAGTACCTAGAAGTTAGTTAATATAGAAGGTTAAGATGGAACAGATCAATGTAATTCACTGCAGAGGAGGTTGATCTCATAAACATTTTACAATCTTGGGCGATGCAATGTACAAAGCACAACCTACCATGTACATGTATACAGCACAAGGTATAGCCCTTTGTGCCTTTGTGAAGGTATTAACTCGTTGATCGATGGAGTGCTCTTTATGCAGCGTGAAAAGCAGCGTATAAGTAGAAATATGCACCCTGGACTTGCCACATGGAAGAACACTAGAGGGAGAAAGCATTACCTGTTTACTGGAGATATTATCGACATCCATGTTTCTGAGGGAGCTGAGAAAGTTAGGATCGGCCATGACACCCTTGGCAGACTTCCATGACACTTCCTTGATGCCCTTCAGTATCACAATACACTCACACACCGACTGAACCGGTTTAGTGGGCTTGGCGAATGATCTGTGAATAATTAAGCAGACAATCAGTGAGTGAATATATTAGCAGATCATTTAAATCACTAACTGTTCTATCGTTGAATTAAAAATGCAATACATTAACTTGTCTAAAAGTAAAAATAGTCCTGATAAAGCAATACACAGTTCAACAGTTGTGCAAACTAATCTTAGCTTCACATTCTACCAAAGAGAATGTAGATAATCAGGAACTTTTTCATGCAATTGTTACTCTCATTCCTCGTAACTGCACGTGTAAATGAAAGCACACTAATAAAAATAATAAAGGTTTAACAGTCATTTCCCCATACAAGGAGGATGTCAGGGACGCCGAACTAACGCATTTACAGCAGTTTAGTAAAATGCAATGACTTTTTATATCAAATGTTTGCACACAAAAGATTCGCAAAGCCCTAGCTAAGAAGAACAGCACACAAGTTTTGGGATTTAACTATTTAACAGTTAACTATTTATGTTGCTCATGTACCGGTCTTAAGCAATAAATTAATAACAACAACAACAACAACAACAATTAGAGTGCTACAGTCATCAATGACAACATCGAGCACTACCGGGACAAAATCAAGCCGGCGAGCAAAAAAGAAGGTCCAAAAACGGTGCAAATTCCAAAATCCAGAAATTCAGTCCAAAGTAATACCTATTGACCACTACGATTTTTTTCTTTACATTAAGTTAATACAGAAATTATCTATGTAATTATCATAATTTACTAAAAACATTTACAAATAATTAATATTGATTTCAATTATTTTTAATAATAACTAGAAGATCATTTATATATAATTTAGGCTACAATAATTAGTTTTATTTAATTAATGTAATTATTAATCACTGGCTGGAGCCAGTGGCGATGTCGGTAAGGTGTTCGACCGCGGATCAGTATGTGCGGGGTTCAAATTCTGAGCTCGCCCGTCACTGATATCGCTTTGGAGTGAGGAAACTGCCGTTAACATTAGCTTTACAAGCGTTTTTACTACGTGTAATTTTCTGCTAACCTAATTTCAGTGACGTCGTTACGATCGAGGTCATCGAGTGCAAGTCTAGCCGCCTCGAGGGCGGGCAGGGCTTCAGCCAAGGCCGCCTCTGCCTCGGCCTAGAACACAGGAAATAATATAGGCCAATTCATCAGTTACACAATTAAATCATCATCATCTTCTTCCCTTCAATCCCAGTTTAACAAGGGTCGGGATACGAATAGACTGTCTCAAATCCTCTCTGTCCTATATCATAACATCCATCAGTCAATCATCTATTTGACTTTTCCATTCGGTTAATTTTTTTTAGCAATTTCTGAAGCCTACGCGCTCACCAACCAAATGTCCTTTCTGACGTTTCTGACATTTACACAATTAAATAAGAATCATTAATGCATACGCAATTTTAATTTTCTTTGCGTATTAATGCGATACCAATTGTGGCACTATACCACCAGGCTACTTAACCTTCACTGTCCTTTCAGTGCTACTGTGGCATTTAGCATAGAACGGCGCTTAAAAGATATACTTACTGTTATTAATATTATACGCATACAGCATGATTTAATTCATAAAGCTAGAAAGCTGATTTTAAGTCTGTTTTCGCATCAAAAGGTATACAGTGAGAGACGGCCTGGATGGGATTCGAACCGATTTGACTGTTTCTCAGACAAATGTGCTATGCATTCAGTCATCAAACCAGTACATTAAAAAAGTATTACTATTAATTCTACTGGGTTAGACGCCATAATTAGCAAATATTTTGTAGTAGAAAGCATCATTTTTGACAACAGTGAATGCCCCATAATCAACAGTTAGGCCTATGACCAACAGTTAGGCCTATCTGCAAATCATCATTACAAACGCAATTTTTGCAACACATTCTTAACCAGAGAAAATATATCGGTCGAACTGGTAAATGAGAGAGAACAAATTATATTAAGAAAGTGCCAAACGTTCTTATGATGTCTATACGGACATCTGCTGTGTAAGTCTCGCAACAAAAGAAGCAAATTTCGTTTAACTTTTTTATACTGTGATGTTAATTTCGTATTCTCTACACAAAAGTCATTACCCACAGCATTCATAAGCAACGACTTAGTCATAATCAATAAATAATTAGTAGCTGATAAAAATATAATTTGAAAAGAGTCAAAGGAACTACATGTATCTGCAATTCATGGCTTGGGAATTAGTTCATCGGTAATAATTTCATAGCTGAATACATCATGAAAAGGGTCTCGTGAAAATCACTAATTGTGTTTTAAGTGAGCTACTTGATTAAAGAGGAACAGTGATATAGTTTATCCTATAACGTTAGGACTATTAGCTTTAGGCCTATCACCCATTAGCTGGACCAGAGGCAGCATCACTTAAATTAACCACTGAAGGTTAGTGCTATAATGATTTCAAATTTGGGTTCGCTCGTCAATGAAATCCTATAAAGTGCTAGACACTGATATCGGCTTTAACGTGTATTAATTTAACGCAGTTATCCAAAACCTTTTCCTCCTGTATCGTCACACTCTGTTCCTCGATCTCTTTTCCTTTCTCCACAGCCAGTTGTTTCTTCGCCTCGGCCTCAGCGGTGGCGGCAGAGATTTCTCGCAGCAGCGCCTCGCACGCGTTACTCTTCTCTGTCACAGCGACCCTCTGAACGGCTAGCTTCTCGTTGAGAACCGTCAACTGCTCACTAGCCTCCACCAGCTTAGAGTTACCACCCAGCAACCTGTCGCACTACAGAGCAATACAGTACAATACATACAATACATAGAATTAGAGTTACCACCCAGCAACCTGTCACACTACAGTGCAGAATATAAAATACAATGCAATGCATAGAATTAGAGTTACCACCCAGCAACCTGTCACACTACAGTACAGTATATACAATACATAACATACAATACATAGAAATAGAGTTACCCCCGAGTAACCTATCACACTACAGTAAAGCAAATACAATACATACAAGACATAGAATACATACAGTGCTCTACATACAACACAATGCATACAATACATAGAATTAGAGTTACCATCCAGTCACCTATCGCAATACAATACAGCATATACAATACAATTCATAGAATACATACAGTGCTCTACATACAATATAATACGATACATTACAATACTTATAGATACAATGCAATGCGTAAAATACATAGAACACATACATGTACAGTACCGTGCAGATAATATAATACATTACAATACAATACAATATTTACAATACAATGCATATAATGCGATGTGTAATATAACCATTATCATCATCATTATATTCCCTTTATTCCCAATTGAACGAGGGTATGAATACGAATTGACCTTCTCTACTACTCGCCCATACCATAAACAATATAGTATAATACTATACAATAAACACTATACATTCAACACCATATATACAATATAAGATAATAAAATATATACTATACAATTATTTACTATGTAAGACAATATCATACAAATCGTTTGAATATAGTACATATAATATTAAGTGAATTCATAGTTCGCCTCTCAAAAGATGATTTTTGTGGTTAAAGTCTCTATGATGTCAGAAAGGTGGTATTTCAGTTGCCAAAGAATGAAACTTGTTCGCAATTTGCAATACTTTGTTGCAAGACCTTGAACATGATTTTCTTTAGTCTAATGTTTTTTGTAAACAGGATTGCTTTCACAGTGAATGACGCCCCTGCCCAGTAAATACTAGTCGAAGCTGAGTAAGGCATATGGAACCCACCTCGACATAAGCAGAATCCCCAAAAGGAATGTTATAGAAGATTTAAAATCAACTAGTATGTGGATGGACATTAAGAGCAAAATGGAAGATAGAGAAGAGTGGAGGCGTACAGTTTCTACATTTTAGCATTTTAAAATTTATTTATCAAAGCTGCATTCTACCAGACCAATCGGCGCAATATAATATTTATAATTTATTCAGTGACAAGCAAAAAAATTCAATACAAGTTATACAATAAACATTAATATACATGTATATTTTACTGTACCAGCAGCATTTTCTTTTCAAGCCTGTTTGTAGCATATAAACCTTTCACATTGTCAGTGTGTTTATTTAATTAGTGCTATGTAAGTTTTTGTATTTGTTAAAAATTTTATTTAGATAAAAGTGAGCTCATGATTCATAAAAGATAGTCTAAAACGTTGGAGAAAGCAAAACAGTTACAACATACTGTATATGGCTAGTAAACGACAAAAAAGAAGGTGTTTTAAATCACCTGAGCATTGATATAATTATCTTGCTGATCCAACAGTCTCAAGTAGGTGTTGATATAGTCGAGATAATTCTTGGGTGTGACGTAGTTGTTTCTCCTCAGTTTTATCTGAAATTCTCTGCTGAACTTGCCCACTGATTGATGCACAAACACGATATGCTCCACAATCTGCTCTCGCTTCGTCTCCGGTATGAGAACATTCTGCAGGCACAGACGAACTAGGTTAATGATAACAAATTTACTTGACGTCTTCAGTCAACTAATATAGAGATGAATGATCCCCGCTTCATTAGAGAAATCTCTTTTTCTCTTCAGTGCACTGCCAAGTGGCACGTTGAAGGTACATATTCATACTCAAAGTCTACTTTCTCGCTCCATAAGAGCACTCCTTAGATTAACAATTTAATCCCTTCACAAAGTCTATGTCTTATCCATTCAATATGTAGCCTATAGCTTGGGAAAAGTATGGCTTCTGAGGTGGTTTCCCGTTGCCTGAGAAATCTAATAGCTAGAAATACTTCAATCGTTTAAGAATCTGCTTAGAAGGCGGACTAAAACAAAATGAGTTTCTAAAGAGCTTAAAGGTTTCTTTAAAATATTCCCAGTGATTTTTTAACTTAGTGATGTTGTAATCAAGTAAAGGACATTGAAAGCAGTTAATGAGACACTGATAATGAATAAACACTGCTAGTCCACAGCACACTTACTTCTGGTGAAATGAACACAGATGCCACCGCGTAGAGAGCCTGCTCGGGCCATGGCTGATACCAGTCGATTATAGCATTATTCACCATGCCTAAAATGATAAAATAGAAAATATCTTGAATTAAGATTGTATGGCCCATAAACGATGAAATTTTAAATGACAGATCCTAAGGTGAATTGAACCCTCGTAGGTTCGAATCCCAGCCGCGCTGATCTGAGAGTAAAATCTCGGACATTCACTGAACTGGTTACACGGTAAATGGAATAAATTGCCTAACGGTTTAAACATGTAGTATTAAAAAGTGATAGACATCAACATAGTTGATCATTTCACTATAAGGCGTGTTTACTTTGGATGTCCATGAATTTATTGTTTTCACGAACAATTTCCTATTTATAGCTAGAAACTACAAATAGGCTATAATTAGATAGCAACATACAGCATACGAGCTGTTGATAGTCACGATGCGATATCCTGGAAAGCTGTGAAGCAAATAGTAGAAAGGCTTTAATTAATTATTGAATTATTATTTTTATCATTTAGCACTCGTTCAACCATCATATAATCAACAATGATAGAATGTCGCAATAGCGTAGGGGTAACGTCGTGAAGTTTTAAATGACAGGCCCTGAGGTGAATTGAACCCTCGTGAATTCTAATCCCAGCCGCGCTGATCTGAAAGTAAAATCTCGGATATTCACTGGACATTCACAGTGGACTGGTTATACAGAAAATAGTCTAAGTTGCCTAACGGTTTTAACATGAGACAAAAGTGATAAATCTCAATAGAGTTGATCATTTCACTATAATGCATGTTTACTTTTTTCTTATCGGACATTTCTTGACTTACGACTGTGTTATCAGCTGCTGAAGAAACGAGTATGGTCGAGATTCTTTACATTAGCTGCGAAATTCGGCCGACGGATAGGTTCTGTTCGGCTGACAATATTCATATTTGTGAAGTGAAATATTACTACTGAGCACATCCTGATTATGTACTATAAACCTATGATCACGTGGAGTAGGTACGCCATTGGCTGACCTGGGCTTTGAACTCAGGCCACTTGCATACGAGGCGGACACCCTAACCGTTACGCCATATCCCCTTCACTTTTTAATTGATAACTTACCAGGAAAGTTTCTGCAACGAGTTCGCAGCACGTCACCCACAGGAGACATTGCCATGACAACGTGCAGGTTGTTGGCGCACTTGTTGACGAAGTATTGCCAGATACTCTCACGAGCAGGAGTGCTACCGTCGGCCATGGCTTCACTGCGTATCTGTAATATACACACAAAATATGCACGTTTTTAAATAAGTGTTTTACTTACAATTAAATAGGTTTGTCGACAAAAACAACTTAGAGTGCCATTGTCAGTTTTGATTACACCATAAAAGTTGGCATTAAATTCACGTAACAAAATAAATAGTGAAACGGCATAAATAATTAACTGAGGCGCATTATATGTATATGGGGAATGTGAAACACTAACTATCTGTTATAAAATTTTTCATAGTTATCTGATTCACAATTGACAGACTTCATAAAATGCCCCAATTGAAATACTTGCGCGTATCGGAGAATCCTATTAAATCATTGAGCGGAATCATTGTCCCTCACACTGCCTTATTGCGAGGAACCGGACGTTAAATTCTTATTGATTGATTGAATATTAACAAATGATAAATTAGAAATAAAGATTAAAGATGTTTAAACCTGGTTTATGATTGATTCTTTCTCATCATCAGCAAAGAGAGCCGGTACCATTCCTGCTGTCAGCATATTGTTTACCAACTCCAAGAATCCTAAAACAGTATTACATTGAAAAATTAGACATACATGTATGCATTTCAGTGAGTGCTTTTATTGTTTATATTGCCATTAATTAGTCACAATTAGTGTTATGAAGTGCTGAGTATGGTATACCGCTACAGGAAATAAAATATTGTTCGTAATTTTTTTGTAATCTTCTTGGTAATATTATCTTTTTGTAGTATTTTTTTGTAATATGTTTTGTATATTTTTGTCTTTAAAATCTTTTTTGTAATATTATCATCTTTTTTATCATTAAGTTAAATAAATTGAACACATTGTTGCACAATGTGATTTATAATTACAGGTCTTTAACAACTTAAAGAGACAGAAATTAAAATTTACCATAACTATAAGCTTGTCTCTAGAGTATCTAATCTATAACAATGGAATAGTTTATAAAATCAAAAAACTTAACTAAAATAAAATGGTGTGATTTCTTAGAGATGAGGTGAGACCTTTAAGGTTACTACAACTAAGATCATTGTTAGGAGAGAATACCATTCCATGCCTCGGGTTTATTAAACAAACCAGCCACTCAGCTTCCTACAACTGCAGGCCTCTGACCAGACATATTAGACTCAACTATTAGTCCAAATTAGACCACACCAATTAGACTCAACTATTTAGTTGAGGCATATTATGCCACGCTACCGTATACTTCATTATCCGATTTCCCAGCGTTATTTATGGTCAACTTAATAAGCATTAAAGAAAGGCTGACAATGATTAATCCCACTGGTGGCAGAGTTGATAGTGCTCTTGGGTGATCAGCAAGAGATCACAGTTTGAAACTTTCATGAGCTACTGTTCGACGAGGTTTCGTTTCACTAAAAGCAGCCAAGTAGCATTTACCTTCATCGACAACGTGCTGATCGGTAAAAAGGAACACAATTCTCTTGTTCTCCAGCCCCAGCCTATTGAAGACGGCCTTGAGATCCTCTCTAAGGGACGTCTCGTTGTAACCTCTGCTCAGCTGGATCTCAAACAGGTCGCACTCCGCAGTGAACGTCGCCAGGCGGCAGATACTCTGCTTGCCGCTCCCGCCCACCCCCACGAGCAGGGCGTGGCCACGAGACATTCTCAGCACCCTGTGGACTCTTGTCAGGTGATCTAAGGCGTCGTTGAAGAGAACTAAGTTCATCGGCGACTGTCGTTCGTTGTATTCGTCGAGGATCTGCGTAGGAAATTGTCATATAAATCAGATGTCGAACAACTTTCCAACAAGCCACTGACTTTGCCCAGAAAGATACTAATTATTATAGGGTGAACAACTAAAAATTAAAAATTAATTTAATAGAGCTAGATTCTATAAAATATTTCTTCAATTGTATACAATTCATTTATATTATACTAGCAAATTTAAAAGAATTTTTTTATATCGTTAAACTAACGATTTTTAAGATTTTCAAGAAGATTAAATTATAATATTAACTTCATTTTTTTACCAATTCTGTAACATCATACAGACGCAAAATTTCGTGAAAATTTAAATATGTAATTTTTATTTGCATTTATCTCAGAGACGCACTTGTTTTATTAAAGTTTACCTTAGTAAGTTTAGTTTGCATTGCAGCTTACGTGATAATCTGTCCAGGATTATACTTACTGAAGAAGGACCTATCAATACATGCAACTGAATATATTTCAGACTAATATTATCAAAATTCTCCTACCTATCAATAAACTTTAACGGTTAGGCCCTTATTCCAAAAATACTAAAGTATAAATACTAAAATTAAAAAACTAGAAATACTAAAATACAAAATGCAAGGGATTATCATTTCATACATTCCATCTTCAAATACGAATGAGTGATTGTGATTAAACTTCACCTCTTGAAATATAGCCTTTGAGGATTCAAAGTCTTGGATTTCTTCATAGAGTCTCGGTTCAGATTCCTCCAGCGTGTTTCTGTAGTCTCCAAACAGCAGAGGCTCTCTCATGACGAAGTCCAGGTGATCCCTGAAATTTTTCTCCACCAGATGGCTTAGTGCATTCTGCAAGAAATTAAATTAATCAATAACTACTAAATTCAAACAGTTGACTCACTATACGCCAGAGTGAACACAATCATACACTCCTCATCGTTCACTAGTGATATGTGGAAGCAATCTCAAAATAATAAGAAATAATACAATAAAAAAAGTCTCAGCGTTAAATATTGCACAAAACAATTAATAACTAGACAGTCAAATAATTTACATTTAACTTTATCAGAAGTCATTATTCCACATATGGTTACAATAGCTGCTATAATATTAATAGGTTGCCACAGGTTCTGCATTATTGATGCAATTAATAAACAATTAGTAACCTTATTTGCTACTATTAGTAGCTGCTACAACAGTATTACCTCACAGAGCTTAGGCCCTTTTATGTCAGACCTCTTCCTGAATGTTTATTTTATAATAAAGTATGTTGTAAATACTGACTCTATGACAAGAAAAACAAATAAAAATATTTTAAGGTAAACAATTTTAAATATGTATGTACACGTAAATTTAGTTCAATTCAAAGCCTATGTTTCCATTGATTTCTCCATACAATATTTATCAGATGCGACAGCCACTGAAGATATATACATTAACGCTGTAAACTTGCTTGACAAGCCTTCTTTATATAGCATTTATAAAGAATATATTTATAGTATATATATATATATATATATATATATATATATATATATATATATATATATATATATATATATATATATATAGTATAATAAAAGATATTAATAGTATATATATCTGATATTATTCCAATATTGATTAGAAAATAAAAAGTTACAAATAAAAAAGAAAGACAAATTAGCAGAGCTCTCACGTTGACGAGAAGCCTGTCGTCGTCATTGGTCAGCCTGTCACACACGACTCTCACACATTCGTTGCGCCAAACTCGTACAAACTGGTCGAGATTCGTAAAGCGATCAGGGGTCGTCAACACCAGACCGTTGTAGATCCGAGAGAGATCTCGCAAGTTGAAGATATAGTGAAACTTAGACGGAGTAGGTGGCAGGTCTCGTATTACAGTACTGCTGGGCATAAGCGAAAACGAGAATAAGATCTTTGCAACTAGATGAATATGACGAAAACAGACGCTAAAGTTCCCAGTGTCAGACTTGCAAAAAAGGCTTGTCCCTGACATCATCCTACGTCATCCTACATCATCCCCTGACATATCCTTGTAGGAGCAAACGGACGTTAAACCTTTATTATTATTATTATTATTATTATTATTATTATTATTATTATTATTATTATTAAAACATTCCATAATAACAACAACAGCATAATTAGAGTGCCACTCTTGTCCATGAGAACATTGAGTACAATAACAATACTACAAAAAGATAAATAGCAAAATAGCAACGCTACAATTACAAGATAAATGACAAAATAACAACACTACAGTAGTAATATAAATAACAAAATAACAATACTCCAATTAAAAGATAAATGACAAAATAACAATACGTCAATTAGTAACTAACTCATAAATGTTACAATCAAAGTACACTATTTTTAACAACTATATACAATATAATAAATACTTAATTTAAGAAAATAACTAATAATAAATAAGCAATAAACTCATACGTATATAGTTCCATGGTCATGCGCGTGAGCACGGGAGCGGCATCATGGATATCTTTAGAGAACGGCTGGGTGTGGCCGCTCAGTATGGAGTTATAGATGTGGAACAGAGAGGATTCCGAAGGGAACGTCATGTTGAAGACGCTGAACAGGGAGATAAATCGAGGATCAACCTCATTTCTGCCTCCACCGGGCTTGCCCATGGCTGCAACCCATCCAAGATCTTTCAGAAAGCGCCAGTTGAGATCTTTACCACGATCATAACAACCGCCTCGTTCTAGAAGCAGCTTCAGCATTGCTATTGGCTGCTGCGTGCCGTAGGCATCGACCTGAGTCATTCATCAATCAATCAATAATACTAAAAGTTTAACGTTTGTTTCCTCATACAAGGATGATGTCAGGGACAATGCATACATAAATACACTAAGTGACGCAGGGACCAGACATTACGCAAGACTATACAATTAAATATCAACTCACACATAAGAGTAATATTAAGAACAAAAATGAGACTGTCAAAGTAATAGAGTATTGCAATATAAGCTTAACATAACAACAATTTCAGCGCTACTGTCATCCATGACAACATCGAACACTATTGAGACAAATCCAAGCCGGTGAACAAAAAGATGGTCCAAAACGGTGCAAATTCCAAAATCTAAAAAACAGTCCAAAGATAAAGAGAACAAAAGAAAAGGACGTAGCAACTAATGGTCACAGGATGGAGTGATGGAAACGATAGGCGTTCAGATGCCAGTGGAACTACTCATAGGAAAGCAATGGCCGATGTAATACATGCATGCATACTCTAATATGAGTACAACCAATACTATACACGTTGCATAACATCGCGATATCATGTATTAAGTTTACATAATGATGACACTGTCGTACATATTATACTAACAGCATTGTAAAGTATAATATTATAATACACAACAAGCCACATATCTTTTGTTACTATACAACCTCTTTATTTGTTTTATGTCATAATAAACAATAAATACAGCATACTTAACTAGAAACTAAACAAATAATCAGGAAGAGGGTCACCACAAAACGCCTAAGATCTGTGAGTAATAACATTGAGTACATTGTAGCAATGAAGTACATGTACAAAATACAGTATAAGTATTACAGCCATATTATACACCACAAGCAATACAGTCCTACTACTATGTAATGACTCAAACCTGTGGCATATTCATATCATCCATGAAGACAATGAGACGTTTTCCAGTTGGAGGCCCATAAGTGTCCTTGGTTCTCTTCTCCACATTCGCCTCGAGGCTCCTCTGAACGTCGAGAGAGGTCGTCCTGCTGGAGAAGTTCATGGAGAGCAGAAGATTTGCTTCAGGGTCAAGGTCTCGTAGAAACTGTGACGTAGCCGCTGTCTTACTTGTTCCCGTCTCACCCACCAACAACACCGGCTGCTTTATACTCGTCTGTTAAACATACACAAAAGTAAACAAGCATTATAGTGAAATGATCAACACGTTGATATCTATCACTTTTAATACCACATGTTTAAACCGTTAGGCAATTTATTACGTTTTCCGTATAACCAGTCCAGTGAATGTCCGAGATTTTACTCTCAGATCAGCGCGGCCGGGAATAGAACCCACGAGAGTTAAATTCACCTTAGGATCTGTCATTTAAAACTTCATGACTATACCCCTACGCTATTAAGACATTCATTCACAAAAGTTAATATTAACTACTAGTACTAACTGTTAATAATTGTTGTGACTTATTATGCCGTTCGAATATTAAATACTATCAATAGTGACTATTATTAATTATTATTAGTTATTATGGTGTACATAGAGTAATTATACACTATTTATAATAACTTTTATTACTTGTTTTTAATTATTATGCTGTTCATATATATATTTCTAAAAGTTTCAAGAAGTATAATGCTATATTATTATTAAGCGTAATTGCACCAACTACATGGTAGTCATAATAGCAAATAAGCAACAATTCTAAAATAAACTAAATAAAATATTACAAACATGCGTAGCGAAATTGTACTCAAACTTTCTGCCAATATACATACATGTAGATTCAAACACAATTAATAAATTGTTGAAATGCATTTTCCAGATATTTCCATATCTTGTATTTAATATAATATTTGAATAGCAGCATTAGTATATTATGCTATTATAGGTCAATATGATTTCCACATAAGTAACCATTTTACAAATCTGACTAATTATTCCAATATCCATCATTAAATTAATTAGCCTGAACAATGTGAAACCCCTTATCATCTTGTTTAAAATAACATAATCATCATCATCTTCACCTGAATCCCAGTTTACCTAGGGGTTGGGAAACAATAGTCCTTCACTTTTCCATTCGTTCATTTCCATTCCGTCGATCTTCTTTAAAGTAACAATTTACAGATAATTAACGAAGTAAATAAAAAGTAGATAGCAATCACCAGAGTAAAAAATAAATTAGAGTAAGCATATGATATAAATAATTGTTTAATAATTCCCCGTGTTGTGTCCGGGTCGTTGGAAGAATTTGACCAACCGGTGACTGCACGTGTCGTAGAAGGCGGCTAACGCGTTAAGATCCATACCAACGTCAGAAAGGGCATTCGGGTGGTGAGCGCCTAGGCTTCAGTAATTGCTACAAAAACTTAAACGAATGGATTATGTTTAGGGGATCGGGGATACGTTGGCTCAGTCGAGATTGAGATGGTATGGGCATATTGTGAGAACGGCAGATGAGGATGTAGTAAAGAGAGTTTGGAGGGAAGAGCTGGATGTTAAGCTAGAGAGAGGTAGACCACAATTGACTTGGGATGCGGTAATAAAGAAGGACATGAAAAATAGGGGACTGACTGATGACATGGTGTGGGACAGGGAGGACTGGAGAAAGTCTATTCGTATCCCGACCCTGGTTAAACTGGGATTTAAGGGAAGCCGATGATGATGATGATGATATGAGATAAATAATAATAAGATAAGTATATAATAAATATATATAATAAATCTATAAATATATAATTATAAATAAAATATAATATATAAGACTATAAATAAAAATAACAATGTCGTTAACGAGTAAACCTTACCTGTAAGCCCAGAAGCCAGATGGTTCTTACAGTATCAATGGTCGGAACGAGTATTTCATTAAATCTCTTTCCAGGCACGTGCACGTATTGCTCCACTCTCTCGCTCCAGGCCACCCATCGGCTTTCCTCTCCATCCCAATAGTAATCATACAGTGAAGTCTCGCCTCCAGGGATCTCATCTGATAAATCAATTGATCAATGCATCAATCGATAGTTTTATCAATAAATAGAATAATTATATTAGAAAATATTACAAAACAATTTTAGCACAAAAGAACGGCCATTTTGAATTCGTGTTCATAATTGATTAAATATTTCTCCAGTGGTCTGCCAGTTGGTAGGTCCAAGGTACGTTTTCGTACTCTGATGCTCCTTTCATAATCCATAAAGAGCACTCCAACGATTAATGGAGTTAATCCCTTCAGAAACAAACATATACTTATGCATACCTTAATGTAGCCTACAGCCTGGTAATAATATGACTTTTGAGGTGAAGTTACTATAAGTTCTACAACCTGAGTTATAGAAACATATCAATATGAACATACCTGAACTACATTATTGGCCCGCGCTAAAAGTATTTAAATTGAAATAAATATTGATACTTACTAGAAATTATTCATACATTCGTACATTGTGTGTAAGGACTTTAGAAGCAGTTAAAAATTTGAATCTTAGCCGCACACAACCTACCTAATCCTGCCGAACCCTGATCAGGATGTACTTGAGTCAGCACTGCCAAGTTCTTGACATAGCGATCAAACTTGACTCTACTGTCCTCCACTAGCCCCGCCCCTATAGACCAGTAAAGCGCCTGCAGGAAGTAGGCGTGCAGCATAGACGTGTTGACTGTTTCCTTCACCAGCAGAGCATCGAGCATCTTAGTCAGCTGAGTCACCTGCGTCAATCAATCAATCAGTCTACCTAACGATTCAGCGATCAATCAATCGATCAATCAACTCGATAGAAAGATTATTGAATGACAACAACAGTACTGGCTGGAGCCAGTGGCGAAGTCGGTAAGATACTCGACTGCGGATCAGTAAGTGCGGGGTTCAAATCCTGGGCTCGCCCGTCACTGACATCGCTTTCGAGTGAGGAAACTGACGTTAACCTTCGCTTTTAGCTTTTAATAACAACAACAGCAATAAGTTTTAGTGATACTCTTGTCCATGACAACATCGAGCACTGTGGAACCAAATCAAAACCGATTAGCAAAGTTTGGGGTCCATAAACGGTGCGCGCCAAAATCCGGGTAATCAGTCCAAGGAATGATACTAGCGGAATGGAGGTTTACGTGTTGGTCTCAGTTAATGCATTTAAAATAAGAAGGTAGAGACTAACTACATTTAGACTAACGCTAAAGATGTATTTAATATGGCTAAATAAACAAAACACATCTTCGTGTCTAAAAACACATAGAAATTGAAGCGGACACGGATTTGACTCATGCACTCAGGGCCGTAGAATTTTCCAAGGAGGGTCCTTGGTGAGTCGAAGTCCTGCCAGGGATCTAAGGACTTTCTCATAGAGGGTAGTTAAAACTAGGTGTTTCGTTTTTTATTTGTTCTTAACCGAGGTCTTCAAACTTCTGTCAAAGGGATCACACATCTGCCAAGGGGGGTCGAACCCCCGACCTCCCAACAAATACACCCTGAATGCGCCTACTCTCAACAGTCGGGCACCTAACGCATCGTTCTACTATCTTAGGTCATTAAAAGAACCATAAAAGATCTTAAAAATAGACAGTTGATAGGCCTAAATGCATTAACAAATAGGAAGAAGAGTTAGATAGGACACATTCTAAGGGGGAAAGTCTACTAAAAGAATTCATAGAAGGTAGAATGGAAGGAAATAGAGGCAAAGGCAGGACGAGATTAGGAATAGCAGATGATTTTAAGATCCACTCACATGTGGACATGAAGAGGAAAGTGGAAGTCTGAGTGAAGGCATTATGTCAAGGTAGGAGTAGAGATAATATTAATTATTCAAATATACTCCACAATGACCTTTGTACTTTACTAGCACAGGGCTAGTTTCTTACCCTGTACGCCTAGTATTCCGTGCTGGGTCTGTGGCTGGAGTAAACACAAGTGATTGGACTTCGACAGTTGGCCGCAAGCGAGGAGCTTTTAATTTATTGTTGATAAACTTTTGTTTATTTTTAGATTTAAGATAAATCTTATTATACTTTATATTTATCGCTAGTGACTATTTTGTTACAATATACATTTTTCTGACTCGGTATCGATCCACACGAGGTAATAAGGTTATATCTGATTGTATGGATTAATGTTTCACATGTTGTACGTTAAGAAAGCCCTAGGAAGTGTTAGACTCATTTAGAGGGGAACGTCCTATGGATAGGTAACCCCTGAGTTGAGTTTTATTGTGGTTTATTAGAAACTGCCAGTGAAGATAACAGGACGTCAGACGGTCATAGGGAACTAAGGGTTCTAGGGTCGTACGTTGCTGATAGTTATTTAGAGAAGGTTGGGAATTCAGAACTCAAGGAAGTTGTGATAGACTTGTGCCATTTCATTAAGAGAGGATTCTAGGGTTTGATGTTGTAGTCATTAGGTATATTGTATCATTATAGATATTGTCATGGATAAGGCGAGCTGAAGTGTGACACATTATATACCACGGACCTGCCAATAAGCAGTGTACTAAAAGAGAGAAAAGACCCTATAGAGTAAAAGCTTCCAATACTAACCAAATTGAGATTCGTCAACGGGACGATGTTTCTCAGTCTCTCTTGCTGCTTTCCATCGATCACCCCCTCACACACGTAGTCTATAGACAGCGGGACGTACTTCTTGTAGAGACGCTTCAGCTCTTCCATCTCATGCGAGTTTGATCTCTGCTCCACCCATCTCGTCCAGGCAGGATCATAGCCGAGGTTCTTAGGGTCGACATAAACCATCCCACAGCGAGAGATCGTGGCAGGCGAGGCGTACTGGAGGTCGTATACCTAAGTGATTCATTCATTCATCATCATCATCATCTTCCCTTAAACCCCAGTTTAACCAGGGTCTGGACACGAATAGACTTACTCCAGTCCTCTGATACTTTTGAAGTTTATCCATTCTTTTAAGTTTTGTGGCAATTACTGGAGCCTAGGCGCTCACCAACCGAATGCCCTTTCTGACGTTGGTATGGACCTTATTGCTTTAGTCGCCTTCTACGACACGTGAAGTCACCGGTTGGTCAAATTCTTCAAACGACCCGGACACAACACGGGAAACCTAAATGGTCCATTAACAATTTAAATTCAGTGTCACTTAGTTTAATTTTATTAATTCCGTTCTGTAATTTCAGTTATAAAATAAGACAATGACTAAATTCTTGCTCAAAGCTTGTATTATCTTTTTACATCATAAAGACACATGTGGTCAACTGTAGAGTTAATTAAGTCAAAGATGCTTTTACTAAAGCACAACTGCAAAAGGGTTATTTTATTAGATAATAGAGGTGTCCGGCAGTTTTCAATTGTATTCTACAAATCTACAGTATCAAAGTTTGTTATACTAGATTTTTTATATACCTGATACAACATAGCACAGGGCTTCTAAAAATTGTGTGTTTTAGAACAAAAAGCCATATTTCTATAAGTATCAAAATTGAACAAGTAAGCTACATTAATATTGAATAAAACTAAATAAAGTAAAATAAATGCAGTAGTTACTCTATAACTACAAAACTTTTTCATACGACCCTTTAACTGGTAATAAATATACTATACCTCAATCATCAGGACAAAAAATCTATCATACCGCTAACAATTGGACAATAAATCTAGCAGAACTCAAACAACATGGCACAGTGCTTCTAGCATATCTCAAACAACATGGCACGGTGCTTCTAGCATACCTCAAACAACATAGCACAGTGCTTCTACCATAACTCAAACAATATGGCACAGTGCTTCTAGCATACCTCAAACAACATATCACAGTGTTTCTAGCATACCTCAAACAACATGGCACAGTGCTTCTAGTATACCTCAAACAACATGACACAGTGCTTCTAGCATACCTCAAACAACATGGCACAGTGCTTCTACCATAACTCAAACAACATGGCACAGTGCTTCTAGCACACCTCAAGCAACATGACACAGTGCTTCCAGCATACCTCAAACAACATAGCACAGTGCTTCTAGCATACCTCAAACAACATGGCACAGTGCTTCTGCAGGCGAATGCGTTCACCATTAGCCAGAGTGAGGAGCTTGTTGTCATCCATGACAGAGTTCATGTTCTCGACCCACAGCGCATCCACGTCCCCATCAAACACGATGTACTTCCGCTCGCTCTTATCGGAGGGCTTGTTCATCTCTCTGAAGATGTTGGAGAGCAATCCATCAGTCCAGTCCCGGGTGTTAGGATCCAGGATTCCGTACAACTCAACCACACTGCGATCTTTAGGATTGATCGTGTACAGGCGTGTCGTCAGTCCCATCCTAGAACGGAAAAATGGACGTTAAATTCGAGAAAACTTCTGTTTTTTTCGAATTTAATGAGAAAACATGAATTAACGATTTACATGCGTCGTAGTCAATATTCTGGTTATTCAGTAAAGTATACAAAGATGCAACAAGAGAAAAGTAATTTTAAAAGCAACTATTTAGGCCGTTTGCAAAAACTTAATTACCAATTTCAACATCTCGAAATTGCAAAGTCAAAAAGCTGGTAGAGCTAATGTTAACGTCAGTTTCCTCACTCGAAATGGATGTCAGTGACGGGCGAGCCCAGGACATGAACCCCGCACAGAGTGATCTGCAGTAGAATATCTTACCGACATCGCCACTGGCTCCAGCCAGTTAAAAACATAATTAAGTATTGTACTCACTCAATGAACCAACTTTAAACTCAACGTTTCGAAGGACACAAGCACCAATGTCTTTTAAATTCAGATTAATGACGTGAGGCTACAAATTATACACCTTCAGTGTAATGTAGTTCCAAAGGCTCATTTCAGAAAATGGTGGATCTTGCTAATCGCAAAGATTTTGCTGAAAATTCTCGTTTCCGTTTTTGTTCAAGCAAAAACCCATCACCGATTCCACCTGATTGATCTCATACTACAGTCATTAAACTAACTCTTATTGCAACTTCAGCATCACAAATAAGCGCCCCTTATTATTGAACTCTGAGCAGAAAGGTTTGGTTTTAGCATATAAAAAAATAATTTTTAAAATATGTAAAAGTTTTGGCATATAAAAAAAGATTATATCCTGCAGGTTTACTTTGTCTGCGCCTGAGCCAGAGTGTTAATAACCACGGATTTTCCACCTCCCGTGGGTCCAACAACCATCGTGGTGTGTCTCGTCATCATTGTCTCGTATAGCTGAACGACTTTATCAGCCTGTAGTCAGGAAATTAAATAAAACAAATCAATACTAGTCGAGGTCATCTATTACAGAATTATGTTTAGTTTCAAAATAGCCAAAGAAATATATTAGATAACATATTTTTGTAAATTTCTTGTTGAGTATAGTATATTGAATAAAATGATTATGGAAATTGCGATTTTCTCGAAATTCCTCTACTAAATATGGCAAAAGCCAATTAAAATAAAAACTGATCCTAATTGAAGCGCTACTTAGAGGAAAGATCATTTCAGAGAGAAAGAGGGAGAGAGAGAGAGAGAGAGAACAAATGAGAAGAGAGATAGAGAGAGAAAGAGAGGGAGAGAGAGGGGGAAGGAATTGGAGTTAGAAATCCAGATCTCCTAATTACAATTTATAATAATTATTTATATTTATAACACTTATATATTTATCATATTTATAATAATATATGTTCTTGAATTTTGTTTAAAAGGCAAGGCTATTAAATAAAAATAGAACCTGCTGCGGTAGGGCCACATATTTGTTGTTGAGCAGCACTTCTTCAACCATGTCATTGAACTGTGGGTACCTGACTCTGGGACAATCTAGACCCGGGAATAGGTCGCCAATCAGACCCAGGAACAATGGGACATCTTCGAAGACGAACTGAAAAAATAAATAATTACAAAATATAAATATAAACAATATAACAGCAAATGTTTAAATCTAAACACTAACAACTCAAAAAATAAAAAATCAAGAAATTAAATAAAGAAATAAAAAAAATCAAGAAATAAAAATAATCAAAGAAAGAAGAAAAAGTGTCAAAATAAATGATCGAACTAGTTAATTAATTAACTAGACGCCTTATTTTGCTTAAATGGATTCAAAAACTAAATGTTGTTTTCCAAAAGAACATTTATAGGAGTATTCTCCTTCTCCTTCTCCATTGTATGCATTTGTTAGTCAAACCCATAAAGTTAATCATTTCTAAATGTCGTAAATATTTACTTATGCTGCAAGGCAGTTCTACAGTATTTTAAAACTAATTATTATTTGTAAATCTCAAAGTATAATTTAAAATAGCAAGCAGAGTAATGTCGAAGTATGCTATACTTTTGTGTTCAGAAATATAAATATTGTATAGTCCATTTATACATAGTTCATCCTCAGTTCAAGCTGACTACAGGCCAATGCTTTCTTACATGTATATAATGAAATACAAATGTATTTTGCTAGAGCCAACGAAAAGTACTATGCCCCTAATCAGTTCTGGTATTTGATTTATTTATAATATAATCTACTAAATACGTTTATTACCTTTGGTAGATTCATGTCACGTAGCGCTCTCATTAGCACAACATCCTGCAATGCAGTGACAATACGCACATATTTACAAGTTCATCCAGTCCTTCATTTGACTGAGCTGAATAATTACATATACATAACTTTGCATCAATCATTCATACCGAGAGCCAGGTTTAACTTTTTAACATCACGTGTTTGGGGAGGAGCTTAAGCAATTAAATTTAAACTAATTAAAATTCTATTAAGTGTTGAACAGCCAGAGTGTTTGTTTAGCAATTAGTGCAATACTGTGAAGCTGCGAAAATAATAATATACAACCCCTTTCTTAACTTTAAACCATGCAAAAATGAAGCATTGCAGAGAGGAGAAAGAGAGATAAAGTGAGAAAGTGAGAGAGAGAGAGAGAGACGGAGAGCGAGAGAGAGAAAGAGTGAGAAAGAGGAGAGAGAGAGTGAGAAAGAGAGTGGGAGAGAGAATATGTTTATTTCCACAGCACAACAATCTCGGAAACAGACACAACAATAAACATAAATTAATAGGCCTGAGGAATCAAGCAAGCGCTACATGCAAACACTAGGCCATCCAAGTGGGTTTGTGGCATCCTATCTAGTTGACCACCAAGTTTACATACCTCTCGCAGGTCGGGTGCATTTCGCTTGAGTTCTCCTGCCATCACTAGAACAGACTTGAGAGCTCTCAGCCCAAAGTCATAGTGGTACTGTTTGGAGAGCTGCTCCTTAGCTAGCTTGTACAGCACAGTCATCTTCTTGGCGAGCAGCTAGAGCAAGAATATTAACATGAGCTTTAGCATTATCAAACAACAGTAGCCTTCAAGTAATTAAAATATTAACAATTATATTACAGATATATAGTACTAATGATGCTGTTGGTGATAGTAATGACAAAAATCATGATAATATAAAAAATAACAATTAAAATCCTAATATAATAATAATAACACAGTAGTAAGTAACTTTAATAGGTAAGAATAGCAATTAGAGCGTCGCAGATTCGCAACGACATGCCGCTTAATTAAATCCTGTTAAAACGAAGTGGCCTGCGTGCAGGTCCGATACTGTTTTTTAAAAATAAAGAATACCAGGATTGTAAAAAACAATTACCACAGGAATTACTAGCAATTGCTATTTATTACCACATAAATGGACCGAAACGAGCACTCAATAGGATTCATCACTTCTTACACATTGGCTGGGACATAGAAGACATACCGGTCTAAATCTCATTGATACCTTATTCTAAGAAACACTATTTTCGAAATGCTGGCAAAAAATATTAAATTAATCAATAGTTATTTTTTTACCTTAGCTTGAAGGAATTACACGACAGTTATTATCATACCTTAGCCTGAAGGAAGCCCTCAGAGAAGAGCATTATCTCGCAGATTTGTTCCAGATCAGGAACGATGACCACCACAGGTCTGAACAAAGCTTTTACTGATTCGGGGAGCTCCGTTCTTCCGGCGTATCCGGGATTCATCGTGATGAAAATTCCAACCCGGTGATCCAGGCTAATCTCTTGACCTTCAAACTGCACAAAACTTTTATTTATGGTTTCGTTTAATAAAGTGCACAATCATATTTAGGCAGTGATACAGTGTTTTCTGGAATGGTATTTAACACGATAGCCACATAGGTAATTTATAGATTATAGATTATAGTAAATAACTTCAGATAGGTATGTTGTAAATTATATACTTCAGCGATAAAATTAAATCATTATAATCATTTTATAAAATAGCCACAGACTTACAATCTAACGTCATTTGTTGAACAAACTGCTTTAAAGGAGTCAATAGCACTCAACCTGAAATTTAGTAAGGTTCATCAGCAGAGCATTTCTGATGGTCGTCAGCTGGGTGGATATGACGGATAGGACGGACACGTCAATCCTGTTGAACTCATCGAAACAACCCCAAGCACCTGACTGGCAGAGACCTGAGTAGATCTTGCCTACAGCCTATCACAGCACAGAATGACAACGATAACGACAGATAAGGAGGTGAAAATAAAAAAACTCAAAACTGGCTTGTAAAGAAACATCAGATGACAGTGGCTAAAGCAGCCATACAGACTAGTATAATAACTATAAGTTTAATTTCATTAGCAGATTAGACAAATTAAATCAGATACATTCAACTTTATAAAATTGGCAATAACTTTGATAAAGCGCGTTAGAGCCTGATATGATTTAATTAAAGTACACTGAATGCCAAACGAAAGAAAAGTATTGAGCTAGCCTACCACTAATTCTGCAGTAATATAATCTACTGCACTTTGTGTCCTCTAAGTACATTTTCGTTTTCTAAACGTGCGCCCGTTAGAGTACCTATATTAGCTTAAAAAGTAAAGATTTTGAGTAATGATAGGTTAACGGGGAAGTAAACCTTCAAATAATTAACTATTATATTATATATACAACAGACGCTGACAAGTTTAGAGAGCCAGCACCTTCCTCAGTTCTTGCTTAGTCGCTTCTTACGACAAGCGGAGTTAACGGTTTCTCTAGTCCTCGGTGTCTTGGACACAACAAGTGCAAAAAGCCTAGATATCATAATACTATTACACTATCTCTATCTTAGTACACTGCCTACTGGTAGGTCCATTGTATACTTCGCCTCTACTATTCTCTATCTTCCGTTTTCCTCTTCATGTCCACATACGAGTGGATCCTTAAATCATCTATAACATTCCTTTGATATACCATTATTCTTGGGGGATTCTGCTTATGACGTGGTAAGCTCGTACTTATGCATTCCTCAGCTTCGACTAACATTTACTGGGCAGGGGCGGCATTCCCTATACTACTATACTGTTATAATATTATACTGCTATACAATGTATAATATTATACTGCTATACAATGTATAATATTATACTGCTATACAATGTGTAATATTATACTGCTATACTATGTATAATATTATACTGCTATACTATGTATAATATTATACTGCTATACTATGTATAATATACTGCTATACTATGTATAATATTATACTGTATATATGTATAATATTATACTGCTATACTAATATTATACTGCTATACTATGTATAATATTATACTGCTATACTATGTATAATATTATACTGCTATACTATGTATAATATTATACTCTTCATTGACCGATATCTGGAGCCAGTGGCGATGTCGGTAAGATATTCTACCGCGGATTACTAGGTTCGGGGTTCAAATCCTGGGCTCATTAGTATCTAACATAGATACATTACGTGGGATGTGGAAATTAAGAAGTACATGAAAAATAGGAGATTGACTGATGATATGGTGTGGAACAGAGAGGACTAGAGAAAGTCTATTAGTATCCCGACCCTGATTTAACTGGAATTTAAGGGAAAAAGATGATGATGATGAGTATCTAACATACATACCTTATAATCCATTCCCTCTCCACAGTTGGTGACGATACAGAGAAGTCCCAGAGCCTTGGCGAGATCCTTGGTCGTCTCTGTCTTGCCAGTGCCAGCAGGACCTGCCGGAGCTCCTCCTAGCTTCATGGAGATGGCCTGGGTGAGAGTGAGGTAGATCCTGTCTGTTAGAGGCGTGATCACCAATCGACCATTCAAACCCATGTACTCGTAACCATAGCCAAACTGTCCAGTGCACTGACGCACCAGCAGCTCATCACTCGGCTTGTCCCAGTAAAATCTTAACTGACTCTCCCACTCAAATTCTCTCGCATCCAGTATACTGGAAATAGTATGAGTAGCATTTACACGCAATTCACAAGTAGAAATTGTTAACAGCATACTGATAGCACACGTATAAAAGTGTTGGTAAAGCTAATGCTAACATCAGTTTCCTCACTCGAAAAAGATGTCAGTGACGGGCGAGCTCAGGATTTGAACCTAGCACATACTGATACGCGATAAATAAGCTACAAATAGGTTTTAATTTAGTTCGGATTAATTTCATACGTCTAAGATTTACAGTGTGCATATCGCTGCGTGTATTGGAAAAAAACCAAATAAGCTAAGAGTCAAAATTAGGCTAAATATGTTCATGTCTTTGATATTATGTTAATAGATTATCTAAATTTATTATACTAGAAATATTATTTTCTTTAACTTAAATGCTAGCAGTTGAGACTGGAGTCAATTAAAACGACGTAATCAAACGTTGTACAAGTTATTAATTTGCACGTTATCAACTGGATACAGGTTATATGCTACATCTGATACGACATATTTAGATTATATGTACTATCCACTGGCTACAACAAAATAACAAAAAAAAACAATTATAGTGCTACTGTTGTCCGTAATAATACCGAGCACAATGAAATCTAAGTTAAGCTAACAAGTGAAAAATAAAAGGTCCATTAACAGTGTACATTCTGAATACCGAAAACAAGGTTAAATTCTGCAGCATTCCAGATAACATTTGTACTATATACTGGCTACTGCATCTTTGAACATTAGTACTACAGGTATATCGCACGTTTAGATTATTTATTTATTTATTCATTTCGTTCGATTCGTACAGTATCATAGCATGCATTGCAACAACCGATAGGATGTCACGCGAAAACAGGGTAATCTCAAAGCAAAAGGCACTTATAAAGACTGAAAAGTAACTATACAAAATCTTATATAAGTAGCATTTATATATTGAACAGAGATAAAGGAGTGGCAGTATCTTAATAAATTAAAAATGTATCAAAAGATGTGTTAGCATTCGCCTACCTGTCCCTGACAAAGCTGTCGATGATGTCCCGAGCATGAACATCAATAATGAGAACTGTGTTGAATTTAAGTCTCTCGTTCTTAGTCAATGGAGATCGAATCTATACGAGTAGATGAGGAATATATGTTTATTTAAGAAAAGAAAAACCTCACACAAAATTCGTACAATCAGGCAAAATGAATGCAAAATCTACAAAACATAGTAGCAATCAGACCATTAATCAATACACGAACAATAAGCTATAAAAGAGAACGCGACCCATTCCCATTACATCTAGTTGAACACAAATTATCCAGAGTTAGACGAACAGAGTCATATATTATTGATAGATATATTATTTGTATATTAGTAGAATATAATGTAAATACATTAGACATACACTATGCAATATAATTATCAATAATATTTCATATTAATTTAAAGCATATTATATATTATATATTTAAATTTATAATTTAAGTGATATTAGGATATTATAATTTAAGTGATATTAAATTTATATATTTAAGTGATATTAGTCTATGCATTTTCTAAACATTCAGAATATTTAATATTAACATTTGACTAGTGTTATTAGTAAATATTGACAAGTGAATTAGGAAACAAAATAAATAGTAAAGCTATAAGTTTTCTTCCGTAGAATAAGGATTTTCTCAGAGATGGTCAGTTCCATTGGCTGGAGCCAGTGGCGAGGTCGGTAAGATATTCGATCCCGGATCAGTATGTGCGGGGTTGAAATCCTGGGCCCGCCCGTCACTCGCATCGTTTTCGAGAGAGGAAATTGACGTTAACATTAGCTTTTTAAAAATTTCAGATTCGAAACTGCAGTCTGGAACTTATCAGAAAAGTGTATTAGCCTTCCTAAGCTTCAATTTCGCCAACTCTTAGATTACGGTCTAATCAAATATAAAAACGGAAGGCTTTCAATGAAAAAAATGTAAGGATTTTTGATAAAAATGAAAAGCGTTTCTACACAATACGCCACCTGCACCACGAGATCATCAATCTGCTTGTGCTGCTTCTTAGCGTAGTCCTTCATGGCTTGCTTCTGACCTTGTCTGACCTTGTTAAACACGTCCTCCACCTCCCACGTCCACCATATTTGATTACCAGCTAGACACACCATGCCCTGGTACTGAAGCATCCACTGAACTCTAGAAACATTTATAACTGAATGCGTGTGACAAATGATTAAATAAATAAAATAGTTTTAGTGGCGTCTCGTGCTCGAATACAGTTAGATTGCAAAGAAGTTGAAGTAGCTACTAGTTTCTGGAGATCTTTACTGTAGGATTGTTGTTAGGCGAGTGTTATAAAGGCTAAAGTCAAGTTTGACGTCAGTTACCTGCTCGATAGCAGTGACGACAGATAAAAGAATATCCCCCGTCACTGACATGCTATTATTATTTGTTATAATGGATAAAAATTAAGTTAAAAAACTAGACCAATTATCCATTGTATCACCAAGTCTGCAATATAAGGTACTAACAATTTTAGTAAGATCATTAAGTAAGGCAGAAGTTATTTCAATAAAGGAAAGATAAGTTCACGAATACTCTGCAAAATCTTCTAAAGATAGTATCCAGTTACAACACCAATAAGGTCAAAAGTTAACTAACTAAAACTTACATCGTGCAGTCAATAATGCAATAATATTTGTTAGTCAACATTGTAATTAAAATTGTTAATCAATAATGCAATAATCGATAATGCAATACAAGAGAATTCAAAATTATAGACTGACAAGTATAGCAATAATGAAGTGTTAGACTGCGAAGAATGAGTTAGGCTACACAATTTGTATTATTGTTTCGAAATTAAGTTATATTTTTCTGTGTTTTGTCCGCGTCAATACAGAAGAGATCATCCTTAAACTGCACATGTCGTAAGAGTTGAATAAAAACTGAGGAATTAAAGGCAATAAGAAATCACTTTAGATGCAACGGTTGCTAGAGCAAACGTTTCTATAAAGTTCAGTAACAGCTTGGCCTATGTGAATAAATCAATTTCTTGATCAATGGAGTGGTCTTACTTAGCGTGTGAAAAACAGACTATTACCTTATAGAATATAGAAGAGAGACAAGAGAGACAGAGAGAGAGAAGAGATAGAGATGAAATAATACAACTGCTCCTCTCTCTCTTAGTGCACGGCCCACGGGCAGATCCATGGTATATAACACCTCCAATCTTCTCTGTTTTCCATTTTTCTCTACATGTCCAAGTACGAGTGGATCTTTAAATCATCGAACACGATATACCACTATTCTTGAGGATTCTGCTTATGACGAGGTGGGCCCCCTATGTCTTCCTCAACTTCGACTAACATTTACTAGTCAGTGGCTTCAACTGCTCCTATTTTATATTTCTAATTTCTATAATTATTTTCTTATTATTATATATTTATTATTATAAATTTCTTTTATTGATAACCTCGTGAGCGGAGGCTTGCAGTAATTGAAGACAGCCTCTTTAGAGATGAGTCTGTTAGTGGCTCTCATCTCCTGCAGTACACTCGTCATCCAATCCTCCACCCTACCGTCAACACTCACGTTACTCCTGAACACCATCTCCTCTCCCTCATTAGAGATCATCGCTGTCGCTATGGCGTCTGTCTGTGAGTTCTTCAGTAGCCTCAGGGATGATATGTTATCAAACATCTAAGCAAAATAATCAAGTAAAACTCTACTCCGTGTCACTGACATCGCTTTCGAGTGAGAAAACTGGCGTTAACATTAGCTTTTACCAGTCTTCCGATATTTCTTAACGCTAAACCTTCGTTAAATTTATTTTCCTATATTTTGGTTCCCTTTTGTCAGTAAACTCTGAATTTGAAACCTTACTTGAATGATACTCAACTTAAAGAAGTTCTCGAGTTTACAGATAAACGAAGACAAAATTTCGAAAAATACATTTAACTAAGATTTCTAGTTTCACTATTAAATCAAATGATGTAAATTCAACTTTAGAAGCAGAATAACTTTTTGAAAAATAACCGCTGAAAGTCTTGTACATGGATTAATCTCTTGCACAACTTACCAATCTAAATAAATATTTGGGGAGGGGATTTAGCGCACGTGGTTAAGCTGCACGTCAACTGAACGAAGTAATGCCACGTTGCGCGCGGTTAGCATTTTGCGGGCGACCACTTTGGAAGACCGAGTACATGTTGACAGCTTTGAATGAAAAAATACACAGGGTGTTCGAAGGTTATTTTTAAATCTGCGCCGGTCGCTATTGAAGCGCAAACAAAAGGCAACGATTACTAATAACTATGGAGGAGAAAACGAAAAAATAACGAAAACTGCAAAAACAGCTACCATAAGAAAGAAAACTCTACTGCACATGCATATAACATGTTTGTAACTATACAGAATAAAAAACAAATCTGCTATAACTGCATGGAAAGGTGTATAGCTGCAGATAGCTGTCACGTAGGCTATGTTTCAAGTCGGTTAAGTCTCTCATAGAAAATCGGTAGACAGTTATCCAGTAGAGCTTAGGAACATATTCTAAAATAAATTGTTTAGTTCTTAAATCCACGGCTAGCGCGACGACCACGGGTCCTCTCTAACTTGCGTTCCTTAGGCTTCAGGCAGGGTTTAGTTCGACACATCGGCCCATCATGAGCCAGGCCAAAGTGGCAGTTAATCAGTAGGATTACTCTAACCTACAAGCTAAATCAAACTTTAAAGTCAGCTTCCTGCTCGATGGCATATCAGCGACGGAGAGCAACGGATTGCACAGGACAAAGAAATTGAAGTAGCTAGGAGTTTCGGGAGATATCTAATTTATGCATACTCTATTATTCGGCAGTTGTTATAATGGAACTCCGTACTGACTGCACAGACAGAAATCTAACCATCCAAACCATTAACCGAGGCGGTATATAAACGATTTTCTTAGCGAACTGCACCACATACCAGATGTAAATCAGTTGACTGCTTTACTGCGCATTAGTCGTTCAACAACACAATTTCTTATCGCAGGGGCTACAGAAGAGCTTAGGTTACACATAACTGGATTTAACGTATTGACTTGGGTTGGCTGAGCGATTGGCTTGTTGGCAAGTGTTTCGAAAGCCGGTCAGTGGATGCAGGGTCCAAATCCAGTGTTTTCCACGTCACTGACATGCTATCGAGAAGGAAACTGACGTTACACTTGGCTTAACTCTGGTTTTATGGTAATAAAAATACAGCTTTAATGTCCTTTTCCTCATCCAAAGATGATGTCAGGGACGTCCCCACAGCACACACCACTACAGCTCAATGCAGCCAGACCAATCTGCAAAAGAGATGAGCTGAAGAGAAGTAAGGTCCTCAATGAAAGCCATTCCGATAATCGGAGAATGGCTCCTACAGAGTAAGCCCAGAAAGAGTCTCTACCTTTATCATGTGCTCCTGGACGCAGTTGGGATCACTGCTTCCCAGGATACTCAGCAGCTCATCGTCAGAGATGAAGAAGAACCTGGGGAAAGAGTTGCGCTTAGAGTCGAGGTAGTCGTTGAGAGATTTCTGACATCGCTCCAGCCCCTGGGCGAGTGCCTGGAGGCTGGAGAGACGATTAGGAATGTGACAGCAGTGCTTGATGTTCGGCTGCTTTAGAGTCTCGTTCATTATCTAAATCATGAGGCAAACGTACTAGTAAATAAATCAAATATTACGTGGAGTTAGATTACCGCAGAAATATTCCTTCATATTGAAAAAATTTAAAAACTAAACGTTTAAAAATATGTAAACCAATAATCATATTTACACCACTTAAAGAAGATGGCAAAAGAGCTCTAGACAAACATCTTCCCGTATATAACGTAAAATAATATACATGTACATAGTATATAACGTACAATATAATACTGAGTGAGTATGTTATGTTATAATAGTTGAAACTCATAAGCACAATGGCATATTTTTTATTCTGAAGAAATTAGATTTACATACACTCTTAAAAGTTTTGTCGATATTATCAAATTTCTTGGCTTCTTCAGGTAACTGAGCTCTTATGTCCCCTCCAATGAAGATTCCTTCCAGGTACATCCATTTTCGTTGTACAACAAGCCATATCTGTAAGAAATGTAAATAAAAAGCTAAGTTTACAAAACTTGTGCACTTTTTTTGGTTATAAAAAAATGAAACTAAGCAGGATTTGTTAAAACTTGCCTAATTAAGCAGGATGAAGATCTTATGAACAGACTTTAATCCCTTACACGAGTATCGCGTGTATAAAGCGTCAGTTGTTGTCAAGAAACATAAAAGGTCTTCTTTTGCATAGTTTTTAATTTCATAATATACATATATTTACAAATAACCATAACAGCAGTTCTTAATGCTTCATTATGTCGCTTTGGAACAGCTCATCAGCGTCGACTTGTTCAGACATCTTACAAAACACATTTATAAAGCCTACACATCATCATCACACTCCCTTGAATATATCAGATTAGCTGGGGTCGGAAATATACAAAGCTTCACAAACCAACAAAAATGTCTATAAAAATGTGGAAATAACATATACTAAAAATTAATTCGACTAACTTCGAGCACTTCACTGATCAGGGACAGACTCTTTTCCCAGTTCTGCACAGAGGCGAAGAAGGGTCCTACAAATCTCGACGCAGACATGCCCTGCATCTGCATGGCGTTGTCATCCAGGGTCTGCATGACGTCATCCAGTGACCCTAGTATATAGCCTCGCTCTGACGTCCCCTTTACGTACTTTATCACAACAAATTTCAATCCCGCCCAGATTTCTTCAATCTCTCTAACTCCCTGCGAAAAGTCAAACAAGCAATTAAATCATGAGATAACGCTACGTTTAGCAATTACACGTAACATTAAAAATTGGTTAGTAAACATGAGTGTGGGAAAACCAGAGTGTTTTTATTTTTTGCTCATTTAATTTTCGTAATATATTATTTTTATAAATATTGTTAAATAAGTATTTATTTTACGAACAAAAGATATTTCACTGAAGTAGATGTCAATTAAGTGAATACGGATCTAAAATGGTTACGTAATTAAATTATAACCTCACAGTTTTAGGTTAAACTCTTTCCTGATCTGAACAACAATAGACCTAAGTAGGCCTACATAATCAAGCCGACTTCTATAAAAATCACAAAACTCAATAAGTTTATAGCGAAAAGAAAGGAACTCAGAAAAATTAATAAAAAAGCATTAGCAAAATCGCGAAAGCGAAAAGAAATTCCTTTACATGATAGGCAGGATAGACAAAGGTAACTCTAATGCTTTTACCTAACCTTTTCAATGGCAAGCTCTTTGATAGCACTGTTTACAATTTCGCCAATTTTGTCTTGAAATCGATGAAGCTCCATAGCAAAGATATTCTGTAAGGTGCAGGTCTCAGGATTCATTTCAAAGACCTGTCCAGTCTGTTCCATCAGCTCCTTCCAGTGTCTGAAATAGTCCATATCCATTTTATGGTCAAATTAGGCTAATTCAATCAATCAATCAGAATTTATCGTCCGGTTCTTAGCCATAAGGCAATGTCAGGGACGTCAATTTTGGCGTAAATATTACATGAAAACAATGTTTAAAATAGTTGGTAAAGCTAACGTTAACGTCAGTCTCCTCAGTCGAAAGCGATGTCAGTGACGGGAGAGCCCAGGATTTGAACGCGCACCTACTAATCCGCGATCGAATATCTTACGGACATCGACACTGGCTCCAGCCAAAAAATTAAGTGCTTACAGTTACCATTTATTCTTTCAAAACTTAACTTTGCAAACTGTTTCTTGCTTGTGTATTCAATCTTCCCTACAGAATATAAGTCTAATATGGGCTCATGTGCACATGTTGTATTAAAGAGAATTGTGAAATTCTATTTGGGACTGTGTCTTTTGCTACACAAATTTCAGACAAAACTGTCAATGGCCTACTGCTTCTGTAACTCGTAGCAGAACATCGGTTAATGATTTTCTGTCCGTTTAAGCTGATTTGTGACTTGAGAATCTGTCCTACAGTCCTGGTTAGATTATCTGAAATTTGACAACTCTGATGTACATCAAGCCAACGAAACAACGATCCGTACGAGGACCAGTGATTCATTAGTAACCATTTGTAGTGGAAAAAGACAGCAACCGATTGTATGGGATGACTGCAGAAGAAGACTACAGTGTAAAGCCGAGTTCTACATGTAAGTTGCGAGCGATGCTTTTGCAACCGTGCTGAATCAATCGCCTACTATAATTCATCTACATAGTGTCTAGCTCTCCTTTAGAAATATTAAAGCGTTTTAATTCATCAGTAATATAACAACAAAATATAGACACATGTAATAATATGCTCGTAAGTCTATAATATACATGTTTTGTTTAATACCTATCACGCAGTGCTTCATGCTTTAAGTCAATAAATAAAGGCAGAGAATCTCTGAATTCCTTCATTCTTTCATCCAAGACTTTGCCAACAGGAAGATTTTTTATTTCTTTCGGCAGACGACGCAGTTGTTTAAGAAACCCCTCGATGCCTTCTTGTAGCTGTTGCACATTCAGATTGGCCCACAGGTTCTCTGCCCAACTATCGCGAGCTTCCTGAAAAACGATTACATTTGCTACATAAATCTTCTGCTAATGCATGTTCCGGTTAAACAATTAACAAGAAAAGAAAACTAAATATTCTAAAATAAGTAACATCAAACGCAATGGTTAAAATGAAAATATCGTAGACGCATGATAGAGGCAAAAGACTCTAGCGAAGTTTTAACATTTTAATCTCTCTTCAAAGCACAAAACCACTAGCAACTTAAGATTTAAATCAATAAGTCTGGTATATCTTCAACATGTAAAGACTGATGGTCGATTGTGTAGCACACTTACCGGATACTCATGACGTTTCTCACCTGAACCTCTCTAACAGTGCTATATACATATAGAACAGACACTAAACTTAATTTTCTACGGCTATTAGCAGGAAGAATTTCTACAAACAGTCGCTTTCTAAATCATTAAATCGAATGTAATAAAGCCGCAAAGCCGATGTTAACGTTAGTTCCATCTCTCTAAAGCGATATCAGCGATGGGAGAGCCCAGGAAAAACCCGCACATACTGATCCGCGGTCGGATATCTTACCGACGTCACCGCTGGCTCCAGACTCTTATTGAGACATAGAGAAATCTCTTTGCCATATCCGTCATTAAAACACGTGACACATTTTATAATAAAATTCTATATCTCAGATCTTCTGCTTTAACAGACTTTAATGCGCTCTTTATGGTAAAATATTATCACAAATCTCTGATTCAACAGGGGATACGTAGACTGTGTGACACATGAATGACATAAACACCAACTAAACGATGTCAAACCTTTTGCTCTTCATAGACATTATAGATCAGTTCTAGATTCTTGATGTCTTTCTGCAGCTGAACGAGATCATAGTACATTGTTATCGGCAGATCAAACAGTTTCTCTGCATTAGCTAACTCCTGTCTTTGTTTCTCCAGTCTCTCTATCTCTCTCTTGTACGTCTTCATCCGCTCCAGGCCTGTGAAATATGTGTAGAGGATAACATATGAATCAGTGTCGCACTGCTTGGGGAGAGGATTGGATCGAATTAATTCCTCGTAAAAGTGTGACGATGCATTGTCAAGGTTGAATGATATAGCCAATAGGAAATAAGTAAACAGACACTAGAAGATGAAGGACGGACGCAGTTTGTTTGTTTGTTGACCACAAATGCTGTTTTTGTATTGTCAATTCTAGCAGCTTGATCTTAAAAGCACAAAATAATCGTTTTCAATGCCATTCGTTCTCATTAGAAGTTAAGGAAATGGTAAAATGCTTTTCAGCTTTATGTTATCATAACCTTCTACGGGGTATATACCAATATGAATGTCAACTTAAGGAACATTTTAAAATTTTCCTGTATTTATCATTGTATTCAATGCATTGTATATCAACAAACGACTATCGGCTGTAGCGTCGTCAAATGAACCGTAACTTAATGACTTATACGCAGGTTAGCGTGTTCGCTTCAGAATCCAATGACCCGTGTTCAAAATTCCAAGCTAACCGACCTTACGTGGTTCCTAGGGCCTCAGGAAGGTTAGTCAGTATCGAAGCTAGCTATATATTGGCGCTGTATGTGCAAAAGATAAGACTAATTATTGAAAAATCATAAAAATTAAAAAGAGCGCCAAATAAAGCAGTCTCAAATTTTGGTCACTGGTCAAGACTCCCAAAGTATTGAAAAGAAAAGCTCGCTCTAAAAGAGAAAATATGCTAGGAGTGGATAGATTTGACCTAACTAGAAGTAGAGTCATCTAAAGTAGGAGTCTCCTTTAAGGAATTAATACTCGGGTCTACTGCCCTATCTAAAATAGAACTATTTGAGGGCTAACTCGGGGTACTTGGCACTTATAGGGACCCATATTAGAATTTTTAAAACAACAGATACTATAATATACATCAAATACTAAATATAGTGCAATTTCATGTATAATACTGACATTCATAGCATTTCTGCGCAGCAATAAAAACTTGAATACATACATCTTAGATTTGTTTCAAAACTAAATTAAAATGACTATATAAAAACTAATTAAAAATCACAAATTCAGATATAAGAAATGTTAACAAATGGGAATGACTCAGTTGAGACAGTTGTCTCGGTCACTGTATTCCGTACTTTAGTAGCTCGATATAGAAATGAGTGCCATGTGATCTTAAGATGAGCCTTGGACAACTTATATTGGCTAGAGTGACATCGAGTATTCTACTAATATACTCTTAATTGTTTCAATTCTCTCTTACGATTAATTCAGGAAGTAATAGTCTCGATTTCATTTTGTAATAATCGTATAAAACAGTAGCAACACTATTGCTAAACTGCACCATCATCATCATCAACATAATCATCATCGTCATATCATCACCACCATCATCATTCTCATCATCATCATCATCATAATCATCATCATCAACAACACTAACTTCATATTTTCTTGAATCCCAGTTTAACTAGGATCGAGATACTGCATCATCAGTCATAGATAATATTATATTAGACAGTAACTGTAGAGAATTACAGTAGTAAGATATGTATTGACGGTAAGTTCAATAGAAATTCATAATCCAGTTAACTACAACCAGTTCACTATAACCAGTTAACTACAACCAGTTCACTACAACCAGTTCACTACAACCAGTTCACTACAACCAGTTCACTACAACCAGCTCACTACAACCAGTTCACTACAACCAGTTCACTACAACCAGCTCACTACAACCAGTTAACTACAACCAGTTCACTACAACCAGTTCACTACAACCAGTTCACTACAACCAGTTAACTACAACCAGTTCACTACAACCAGTTCACTACAACCAGTTAACTACAACCAGTTCACTACAACCAGTTCACTACAACCAGTTCACTATAACCATTCCCAACAAATTCAAGCAACACGTAACTTCAAACTATATGAATTAAATTAAATTAAACAAGGCATTACCTAAGTCGAGATCTGAATTCACGGCCCCCGGACCTTCGCTGTGAAAACTTTCCTTCATTTTCTCGATTTCCTCAGTGAATCCACTGATCTCAGTCAATGTTATCTGTGTTTCACATAAAATAAGGCAATTCACCGAAATCTGTAATTTTCGCATAAAACCTAAAATTCATCATTTCATAATGCAGACTTCAATTTTTTCTTCAATCTTTGCAAAATGATAGGTTAAATTTATTTCTTTGAAATATTTTTTATTTTGTTTTCCGCCTACAAGTAAATCTTAATAAATGTTAATCCTCTGAGACATCACATTGCAGCTTTAGCATGTGACAAAATACTTTATATATTTATCTCTATTTCGCCACTGGAGCAAAGATACGTGCAGTCATAGCATATAATTGTAGTATATTATAGTATAGTATATTATAGTATTGCAGCATAGCATAGTACTTCAGTCGCACTGTGGCAACGGTATCTTGTACTGCGCATGCTACAGTTGCTACATAGACGCTGCATGTAATAAGCCTGTATTCGTATACTGAAAATGTCCTATTTGACTCTATTCATATGTGTCAATCTATAACTCTCCTGTTATTAAAGATATTCAATAGAAATTTCTCTTGACTGAAAGAATTGGCTGCTATCAAGTCATGTGAATTCGACAGCATCAGTCAGCTGCTCGTTACGTCTGTATTGTAATGTAAATTTGGAGTATCGGCTATAAAAACACAGTGCAATTAGTGATAAAGAACAATAATTTTAAAAGAAGGATATAATGTTCATTTCCTCATCCATGATTGACATCAGAGAGCTGCTTTTGTAGTTGCAAATGCCTAATAAACAATTACAGCTCAGCAGTGTGATATAATTTTATTTAGAATACGCCATTAAAGCTTCATTTAATCAGTTTATTTTATTAAATTATTTAATTTATTATCTGTACCTGCGTGAATTTCTTCTTCACAACTCCCAACGAGGTATCGATACGCTTTGATTTGATGACCAGATCTTCCCAATCTGTTGATAGACGATCAACGGCCAACTTCTCCTCAACTTCCAGCTACCGGAAAACAATTGACAAGAATAAGGGTCATTTAGTTAAAGGCAATATCCGAATCTCGCTACACTTATTTTCTAATTAATTCATATATCCATAGCCTTCCGCAAATGGCTAAAATTACCATCCGAATCCTTCCTTCAGTTCCTGCCATGATCCCTATTATAGCTACTTGTGACAAAATACGCAAAATTAAGAGATTATACAAAAAAAACCTTAAATTTTAATGAACAAATGCCGTTAAGTTCTAATTGATTCATCATGTACAAGTCTAAATTTACGGAGTGTTTGCTCGGCCAACTGAAATCTCAAGATCGTTAATTAAATGTTCCGTAAATATGATAAGGCTGGGAAACCAGTTCAAGAGTATTTTAAAATAGAAGAAGAAAATATCATAGAAAACGATGAAAGGGGCCCCGATTTAATGAAAGAGGAAATTTATTTTGCAATTAACAGTATGAAGAAGGGGAAGGCAACCGGAATAGATGAAATTCCAGCAGAATTCTTGAAAATGTTGCAAGGAGAAACACTCAATAAGTTAATGGAGGTATGTATGGAAGTGTACAGTACAGGTATTTGGCCAGACGACTTTACCAAGTCAGTGATGATCCCAATTCCCAAAAAAGTCAATGCTGTGGAGTGTTTGGACTACAGAACAATCAGCTTAATACCTCATGCGTCGAAGATCTTATTAAAGATAGTAAATAATCGCATTCAGTCTAAAGCAGAGATGATATTGAGCAAGACACAACTTGGTTTTAGGAAAGGATGTGGCACAAGTGAAGCAATAGGGGTAATGCGGGTTCTTTGCGAAAGAAGCTAAGAATATGGAAGTGACGTTTTTGTATGCTTTGTAGACGTAGAGAAGGCCTTTGACAGGATTGATTGGATAACGATGATGAATATCTTAAAAAGAATAGGAATTGACTGGAGAGATAGAAGACTAATTTTGAACTTGTACACGAATCAAAGAGCATTAATCAAAATCCAACAAGAATACTGAGAAGAAGGTGAAATAGGACGTGGAGTAAGACAAGGTTGTAGCATTTCGCCGCTGCTGTTTAACATTTACGCTGAGCAATGATGGAGGAAGCCATGGAAGATTTGGAAGAAGGAATAAAAGTAGGAGGGAATTTGTTACAAGATGTACGATTTGCAGATGACCAAGGAATGGTAGCGGGCAGCGAGATTGGATTGCAGAAGATAATGGATAGGCTGAATGATACGGCCCTAAGATATGGCATGAAGATTAATATAAAAAAGACCAAGGTTATGAGTGTCCAATAATAATGGTGAAGTTAATATCACAATAAATGGTACGAAATTGGAACAGATAAGGAGTTTCAAATATTTGGGTCATACTATAACCGATGATGGGAAATGTGAGACGGAAATATGCAGTAGGATTGCACAAGCAAAAGCGGCCTTTGGTAGTAGAAAAGAACTATTAACAAAAAGTCTAAAGAAAGACACAAAGATAAAGATATTGAAAACTTTGGTTTGAACCACGCTATTGTATGGATGTGAAACATGGACCTTAAGGAAGAAAGATATTAGGAAACTGGAGGCATTGGAAATGTGGAGTTGGAGAAGAATGGAGAGGATTAGCTGGACTCAAAATGTTACAAATGAGGAAGTCCTGGAGAGAGTTGGCACAGATAGACAGTTAATAAATGTATTAAGAAATAGGAAGAAGAGATGGATAGGACACATTCTAAGGGGGGAAGGTCTATTAAAAGAGGTCATAGAAGGTAGAATGGAAAGAAAAAGAGGCAGGGGCAGGCCGAGATTAGGTATGTTAGATGATTTAAAGACCCACGAATATGTGGAAATGAAGAGGAAGGCGGAAGACAGAGAAGAGTGGAGGCGTTATGTACCATGGACCTGCCAGTAGGCAGTGCACTAAGAGAGAGAGAAATATAAAAAAGTGTCTATGAATGTCGAAATTCATTGTACAATGTAAATTATCAGCCGAATTTACAGGTCGAACAATTTTTTAAATCGTAATAATAACTGTAACATTAAAATCACTCACCGGAAGTTCATACATCTGAATCATGCGGAATCTCTCCTGGACTTCACGGATGTCCTTCTCCATCTCCAGGGAAACATCTCGGATGTGCGTTATGGTCGTTAAAACAAATTTGAGTTCCTCTAGATTCGATGGCTTAATGTCAAGGTCAGCTGATTTACTCTAGACACCAAAAAGACAATAAAATTCAATCTCTCTCAGCCAATAGCTGTAAGTCTAAAGCACCGGTCATTAAGCTGTATTTACTTCACTGGCACCATCAAACCACCAAAAGTTTCTATCAAACCACCAAAAGTTTCTCACTTTCATTTGTTTTAGACAGAGAAACAAATTGTCTAACAGAAGTCAAATGTCAATAATGCCAGTCTCATTACTAAACATTTTCAACCAAAGTGATATCTGTCGAGGAATTAACTCCATATTTAATTCACTGACGTCAACTTTCGATTCGCCTCGAGAATATCAGAAAATTCTAAACATTGAATTGTGAGAATAAGTGAAATTCCTGCTATGGAAATATTACGACTGAAAAGCTTCAGTCAAACAATGGGAGCGGGGCTTAGATGCGCATCCCGTTGTTTCTCATCAAACAACGATGCGCTATAAAAAGGCAAATAATTACTACTAATCATAAAATGAAGAAGGAACTAACAGAAACTACCACAGCAGCAAATACGGATCTAAGCCAGGAATCTTTTAAATAAATGCTATGTCATAAATGTAAATAAACAGCAAAAAATTTGGATTGACTAGAAGTAAGAATTACTATACCGTTAACTTTTCATTGACGGCTCTTAATCTGCTGGTAGCCGAGTCGTGAAGAGCTTTGCCATAGCAGTCAGTCCACAGCTTGGCGTGGTACTTGACGGCCTCCACCAGTGAGCCCATGTGAACTCGTATGCACTGCTGATCTTTGTAGACGTTCCATGCGGAGACTTCTGAGGCAATCCTCTGGTAGAGCTGAAACTGATCGTCATATCCCACCGCTGATGGGTCCTTCAGGCACCATTTCTCTACTATTAGTTCCTATTAGCACAATATATCAGTAATACAATGTATCAGTAATACAATGTATCAGTAATACAATGTATCAGTAATACAATGTATCAGTAATACAATGTATCAGTAATACAATGTATCAGTAATACAATGTATCAGTAATACAATGTATCAGTAATACAATGTATCAGTAATACAATGTATCAGTAATACAATGTATCAGTAATACAATGTATCAGTAATACAATGTATCAGTAATACAATGTATCAGTAATACAATGTATCAGTAATACAATGTATCAGTAATACAATGTATCAGTAATACAATGTATCAGTAATACAATGTATCAGTAATACAATGTATCAGTAATACAATGTATCAGTAATACAATGTATTAGTAATACAATGTATCAGTAATACAATGTATCAGTAATACAATGTATCAGTAATACAATGTATCAGTAATACAATGTATCAGTAATACAATGTATCAGTAATACAATGTATCAGTAATACAATGTATCAGTAATACAATGTATCAGTAATACAATGTATCAGTAATACAATGTATCAGTAATACAATGTATCAGTAATACAATGTATCAGTAATACAATGTATCAGTAATACAATGTATCAGTAATACAATGTATCAGTAATACAATGTATCAGTAATACAATGTATCAGTAATACAATGTATCAGTAATACAATGTATTAGTAATACAATGTATCAGTAATACAATGTATCAGTAATACAATGTATCAGTAATACAATGTATCAGTAATACAATGTATCAGTAATACAATGTATCAGTAATACAATGTATCAGTAATACAATGTATCAGTAATACAATGTATCAGTAATACAATGTATCAGTAATACAATGTATCAGTAATACAATGTATCAGTAATACAATGTATCAGTAATACAATGTATCAGTAATACAATGTATCAGTAATACAATGTATCAGTAATACAATGTATCAGTAATACAATGTATCAGTAATACAATGTATAGTAATACAATGTATCAGTAATACAATGTATCAGTAATACAATGTATAGTAATACAATGTATCAGTAATACAATGTATCAGTAATACAATGTATCAGTAATACAATGTATTAGTAATACAATGTATCAGTAATACAATGTATCAGTAATACAGTGTATCAGAAATACAATGTATAAGTAATATAATGTATCAGAAATACAGTGTATCAGTAATTGGCTGGAGCCAGTGGCGATGTCGGTAAGATATTCGACCGCGGATCAGTAGGTGCAGGGTTTAAATCATGGGCATGACATCAGCTTTGTATGAGGAAACGAGCGTTAAATCTTAATTATTATTTATTAAACCTTCATTAATATTATCACAAAAAAAGGTTTAATATATATTAAATATGGTGTAACGCTCATTTCTTCATGCAAAGCTGATGTCATAGACATCCCCGCATTACATGTCACTAAAAAATCGATTTACCTCAAGCGATTTTAAAAATAACAACAGAGTTGTAAAAAAGGCAATAAAGAGATCTAACTACTAATTACTAACTTTGATAATAATTACTGATCACTATATTGATATGAATTATTATTATTATTATTCCAAACTCAGAAAGGAAATTCTTTATATTTCTAACATTACATTTAGTAACCGAGCATAATAATATATTATTATAATAATATATTATAATAAAAATATATTATAATAATAATATATTATAATAATAATATATTATAATAATAATATATTATAATAATAATATATTATTATCATAATATATTATAATAATATATTATGATAATAATATATAATAATAATAATATATTAAACAATAATATATTATTATCATAATATATTATAATAATAATATATTATTATCATAATATATTATTATCATAATAATAGTATATCATCGCCACTGGTTGAAGCCAGTGGCGAAGTCGGTAAGATATTCGACCGCGGATCAGTATGTGCTGGGCTAAATCCTGGGCTCGCCATCACTGACATTGCTTTCGAGTGAGGAAACTGACGTTAACATTAGCCTTCCTTAGTTTTATCAATAGAAAATATTAAACTTACTTTATCTGGTTTCCATATCTGACGGTATCGTCTCCAGCGCGTTAGATACCTCGTCACCGCTGTCAGGGAAACCTTCATGTTGTTCTGGATAACTTGAATGAGAGAAAAGACTTCAGTGTTCGAGGACACGTCCGCGAAGAAGCTGAACACGTGAGGCTCGTCTTGATTGGGAATCTTCTGTGGAGGAGTCTCCAAACAGGTTCCGTGCATCCAGCGAACAAACTTACTGGTTCTTAATAATAATAATAATAATAATAATGGTTTAACGTCCGTTTCCTCATCCGGGGATGATGTCAGGGACGTCCCCAACAGCACACATCACTACAGATCAATTCACCCAGACCAATAATAATAATAATAATAATAATAATAATAATAATAATAATAATGAAGGTTTAACGTCCGTTTCCTCATCCAGGGATGATGTCAGGGACAATCTGCAAAAGAAATATGCTGAGAAGAAGTAAGGTCCTAAACGAAAGCCAGTCCGGTGATCAAAAAATGGTCAAGGCAGATTTATTATGTTTATGGTGGGAAAAGATAAATCTTAAGTTTGCTAGAGAATGTTGAAAGAGAAAAAAAATGTTGTTATAAATGTTAAAATAAAATTATACATACAATAGTAATAATGATAGAATGGCTATAGTCTCCTTCTTGTCTTACTTTTTGTTTGCTTTTGCTTTTTCTTAGTGGTAGCTCTTTCAGCTGCAATGTTTATTCGTGTGTTTATGTGTGTGCATATGTGTCTGTATGTGTCTGTGTGTGATGTTTAATTTCGGTCATTTGTTCATCTCAGCACAGATTATACAGGCAATAGGAATATCATGATGATGGATGCACGGGCTATCATGTCTGAATAGGACTAACAAATAAATAAATAAATATACTAAAAAATAAAAGCCTCTCATCCATGAAAGATATCTGCGAAATCAGATAGGTAACGGACGTTTGACATCTAAAACTGCTAAGTAGAACATATTTCTATATACCCGCCAACGCAGTCCCTCACACACTGCAGCGTCATCTTGTAGACCTCGTTGACCGGTGGATGAAGAATGATGTCTGGAGCGGCAAGAAGAGTTTCTATCTGGAACAGTGTGTTCTCTCCTGCCAACAATCTGGAAAACTTCTTTAAGTTTCCAACGATCAGCTGGAATTAGAAGAATTTAAATAAATATTCCGTAAATAGCTTCACAGTGAAATTAATACCTACCGATTCGATAAAACTGGCAATCATATGGGTCTACAGAGTTAAAATTCCATGTATGATACATCTTATTTCTGTTTCATTTAACATTTTATTTAACACAAAGTAAAAATTACATGATTAAGTAACTAAGCGATCAACATCATTGTTTGGGCCAAGAGTCAATAATATATTAAGTGCTTTTATTTATTTGTTTACATATATTATTTATTTATTAAACACTAAATCTTCGTATTCCGTCGATTGGTCGATAAACAAGTTTCATGAATGATGGCTTCGAAATATTACTTACTCTCGTAAGAGACACGATTTTTTGTATTACTTACGTACATTAGTTCAGTATTATTTACGTACAGGAAATTTGTGTAGTTCTTCTGGTGCGTAAAGAGCACTAATGAATGAAAAATAATAATTAACATTTGGATTAGTCACAAAATTGAGTCTATTAAAAACATGACACTTAGCGGTTGTGGAAAAATGAAGGAAGATAAAGCATCTGAATACACATTTTAAAACTTGCCAAATATCTAACTTACGGATGTTATAGATTTAAATATCTTCATTTCCCAGTGTGCATAGTAGGCTCGCAAACGGCGGGATTTTCCTGTGTTGGTATTTACCACAAGCCCTTCAACCTTGACGAGCAGTGGTCCAATGGCCTGATACTTGCGCTCAAGCAACTCAAAATCCTTCTTCTGCTCTTTCTCAATAAACTCAAAGAAATCCTGCCAAACAGCAATAATTATACCCTAGTTGAATTGGTCTGTATGCTGCAAATTGAAGTCGACGCTACGCTTACGACATTAAGTATGATAAGAAACAGTCAAAAGCAGTATTTCTGTCAAACTTAGTCTCGAATACCACTGCCGATTACAACAATGCTACTATATACCATCACAGGCTAATATATAATATATACCATCATCCGCAAATATATACTTGTAAATTATTTTTTTGCATATGAATCAAACGCCGAAATGGTCTTAACTTTTTATTTTGAGTAAGCCCTACCGGGGTAAAAATATTCGCAAAAGTTGAAATATAACGCGCATGCGCATGACACAAAGTCCATTATGAAGCATAATATAGCCAAACACTCGTCACTACTCCATTCAAAGTAACAACAATATCGTTCCCCCTTCGAAGCCTGCGTCCATGAACTCTCCAGTTTTATCATCATTTGTAATTCTTTGTTTTGAAAATTGAACATATTAATAACCATCATAATTATTTAGAAAATTACACAATAAATTATAGATCTGAAAAATAATTATACCTGTGTGCATACTGCAAACGATGCAGTTGAATAGTCTAGTTGTTGTTGTTGTTGGTATGTTAAAGTTATTTAGGGCGATTGTATTACAATTGTATAGCGACACTGAGGCGATATAAATCAAAGTTCGAATTTAGTTGTAACTTAAAAAATTTATACAGCCATTCATTTGTGAGAAATTTGATATAAAACGCAAAATTAGATCTATGCATTAAAGAGAATTATTTCAGAAAAGGGGAACAAAAATTCCCAACGGCATTATAAAACATGGCCAATGTATGCACAAGTCTACAAGCGTGTAGTTTATAAATTCAATATGTTACATGTTACACAACAAATTATAAATCTGAAAAATAATTATACCTGTGTGCATACTGCAAACGATTTAGTTGAATAGTCCGTGTTTGGTGTTGGCATGTTAAAGTGATTTTAGTGTGAAAGGAATAGACTTGAAATTTATCTCATTCACTAATCTTTCTAGTAAACTGACATGTGCCAGTAAACTGCTAGTCTGAATTACTGTACCTTGCAGCTGGGCAGCCCGCCCTTAGGATTGGGTGGGCAGATCTTAAAGAGATCGGCTGTTTCCATCACTCGCAGTCTATCGTCAATGTCCCTAGCGTTCTTTTTTATCTGATTTACCATCGACTCAAACTTTGCTATTGACTAAGTAACAAATATGAAAAAATAAACATATGTATATAATATATATATATATATATGAATATAATACGTTTATGAGCTAATATAATAAGCATATATAGGTCTAATTCGTTATTTCGAAATATCTAGTCTAAGTGCCAACCGAAGGCCTTTATTTCCGTTCATGCGCCTTTTCTGTCTACTTGACCGTACTGGTGCATGTTTTAACTTTTATTATATTCATATAAATACATAAATAAATGCAAAATTAATGAATATATGTTCGATATATTCGAAATGAATAAATAAATACAATACCCATAACAACATCAAAGAACTATGAAAGATTCAAAATTATAACATTCAAAATTTAAATACATTGATTAAGTCTGACGACTACAGGATATTTTGCGCCAGCCTGTTATGAGTTATCCACGATGATGGGGACTGGAAGAAAATCCAAATTATTATTTCATATCGCATATTAATAATTGATTATAGTTATTATATACCGTCACATTTTAATATCACAATTTTAGAAACTGAATAGATATCAATTTGCGTGCATCGTAAATACTCCATATCACGCATGGAACACAATGTGCAAATGCATTTCGAACAGCATTTTAAATGTTCAATATTATTGATAAATTTAATAAAATTGATATAATGAAAAACAATC